>CM057349.1:249417448-249886566 GCA_030015575.1 Agapanthus africanus
AGGAACTTCGCGAAAGCGTTGGAAAACCTCCCTCGAAGTACCGACACTGGCCTGGCTGAACGGTTAAGCAAGTATTGTATGGTGGGATTGATCCCGGCTAATTCTTCCTTTGTGGTTTGAGGAGGGATTCGAGAGACAGTGGGAGCCATCCTGTTTAGACAAATTAAAAACCATTCTAAATTTGCAAGAGCATCGTGCTAAGTGTTTCTTCTCTCCCCCTGCAGCGACCAAATCGAAATGACTGGACTTAAGTTACTTCTAGATAAAAACATATTGACAGGGCCAAACTACAAAGATTGGCTCAGGAATGTCAAATTGGCAATCTCTTACGACAAGCTGGGGTATCTTCTTACCACCAAAGCTCCCCCCGTCCCAGGTCCCACCTCCAGCGTCGCGGATAAGGAAATCCGTAAGACTTGGGAGATTGACAACGCGAAGGCCAGATGCCTCGTACTTGCCTCGATGGACAACGACCATCAGAGGAGGCACGAGAATATGGATTTGGAATCCATATTTCTTTATACAAAAGAACTGTATGGAGAGCAGTCTCGTATCGCAAGATACGAAGTGTCGAAGAAGTTATTTTCGACTAAGTTGGCCGTCGGATCATCGGTAGCGGACCACGTGCTTAAGATGATTGGCTACACTGAGGAGCTCGCGGAACTTGGGACCACGTTGGACAGTGAACTTTATACGGATATAATTCTCCAGTCCCTTCCATCCACTTACGCCCAGTTCATACTGAATTTCAACTTGCAAGAAAAGGAAGTTGAACTTTCAGAACTCCTCAACCTACTGAGGAGCGCAGAGGGCACCCTACAGAAGGGTAGGGATACATCCACTTTGTTTGTAGGAGGATCTTCTTCTTCTAGGTCCAAGGCGAAAGCCAAGGGAAAGAAGAGGAAAGCCCCCGCCAAACCAAGGGGCGGTGTTAGTAAAGTGGGTACGAAGGGAAAGGAAAAGGCAACAAAGATAGCGGGGAAGCTTGTTGGTAAAGAGGAATGCTTCTATTGTCACAAGAGTGGACACTGGAAGAAAGATTGCAGGGCTTGGAAAGCCAGGACACAGGAACTGAAGCAGGTTGCGGCTTCAGCTTCAGGTGTGTATGTTATTGAAAACTGTCTTTCTATAAACTCTACTTCCTGGGTATTGGATACCGGATCAGGATCTCATATCTGTAATTCTTTGCAGGCGTTGAGAAACCGTAGGGTTTTGAAGGCAGGTGACATGACCCTCAGAGTTGCGAACGGAGCTAGCATGGATGCTAAAGCCGTGGGGGACTATCACCTGGGAATGTCAGATGGGCATGTTTTGGTTTTGCGTAATTGCTTTTTTGTACCCAACGCAACTTGTAATATCATTTCTGTATCTTTGGTTTCTAAAGAAGGTTATGAATTTGCGTTTGTAAGTAATGTTGTTAACATTCACCTTAATCAAGTTCTGATTGGGTCAGGTACATTGAGCAATGGTATATACGTATTAAACCAACCACAGATTTTCAATGTCCAGAATACACACAAAAGAAAGTCTCCAGATATCAATCAGACTTTCTTATGGCATTGTAGACTGGGTCACATCAATGAGAGAAGGTTGACTAAGTTACATACAGAAGGATATTTGGATCCGTTCGAATATCAATCGTATGCCACTTGTCAATCCTGTCTCAAAGGAAAGATGACAAAGACTCCGTTCACTGGACACGGAGTAAGAGCGAGCGCGCTCTTGGGACTCGTACACAGCGACGTGTGCGGTCCAATGTCTACACATGCGCGAAGCGGTTATTCTTACTTCATTACTTTTACGGATGATTTTTCAAGATACGGTTATGTCTTCTTAATGAAACATAAGTCAGAATCTTTTGAAAAATTCCAGGAATTTAAGAATGAAGTAGAGAAACAAACCGGCAAAAGTATCAAGATTCTAAGATCGGATCGAGGTGGAGAATACTTAAGTGCCGAGTTCCTGAATTTCTTAAAAGAGAATGGGATTCTCTCTCAGCTTACTCCTCCATACACCCCGCAACATAACGGTGTATCGGAGAGACGGAATCGGACCCTATTGGATATGGTACGGTCCATGATGAGTAACGCTGAGTTACCGCGATCATTCTGGGGGTATGCGCTAGAAACAGCTGCATACCTATTGAACCGAGTTCCTACTAAGACTGTGCCTACCACACCATATGAGTTATGGAGTGGGAAGAAACCCTATCTTCAGTACCTGAAGATTTGGGGATGTCCAGCTTATGTCAAAAAGCAGCATACGGACAAGCTCGAGGCGCGCTCAGTACTGTGCAAGTTTGTGGGATACCCAAAGAACTCCAGGGGGTATCTTTTCTATTACGCAGAGGAGCAAAAAGTCCTTGTTTCTCGTAATGCCCATTTTCTGGAACATCAGTTCTTAGAAAAAGAAGTAAGTGGGAGCGCAATAGAACTGGAAGAAATTCCAGAACCACAGACTATTACTGAAAGCTTAATGGAACCAGAGGGTTCAAATGAACAGGACATTCCTATGCCGCTCCGCAGAAGTAGTAGGCAGTCTCATCCGCCCGAGAGATACTACGGTTTTCTCATAGACGGGGATAGAGAAGATTGCATCATAGACTATGATGAGCCTACAAGCTTCCAGCAGGCCGTTCAGAGCATTGACTCGGTAAAATGGCTGGATGCAATGCGGACCGAAATGGAGTCCATGTACACCAACAAAGTATGGACGTTGGACATTGCTCCAGACGGGGTAAAACCCGTAGGATGCAAGTGGATCTTCAAAAGGAAGATTGGTGTAGATGGACAGGTTGAGACCTATAAAGCTAGACTTGTAGCAAAAGGTTTCCGTCAAAGACCTGGCTTGGACTATGACGAAACCTTTTCTCCAGTGGCTATGCTGAAATCCATTCGGATCCTTCTTGCCATTGCTGCCTTCCACGATTATGAGATTTGGCAGATGGACGTAAAAACCGCTTTTCTAAATGGAAGTTTAGAGGAGTGTGTCTATATGGATCAGCCAGAGGGTTTCATTCAGAGTGGGAGCAGCGGAAAGGTGTGCAAGTTGCTTAAGTCCATCTATGGACTAAAGCAGGCATCGCGGAGTTGGAACATCTGTTTTGATGAGACGGTCAAGGAATTTGACTTTATCAAAAATCCAGATGAACCGTGCATCTATAGTAGATTTGTAGCGAGAACTATAGTATTCCTTGTTTTATACGTGGATGACATTCTCTTAATAGGAAATGACATTCCTATGCTACAATCTGTCAAGGGTTTCTTGTCACAAAGGTTCTCCATGAAAGACCTGGGTGATGCCTCTTACATCCTGGGGATCCGGATCCATCGTGATAGATCCAAGAGGATATTAGGACTTTCACAGTCCAGGTACATCGACACCGTACTGAAAAGATTCAGTATGGAAGATTCCAAGCGCGGTAACCTACCGGCTTGTCACGGGATCACCCTCTCTAAAGAGATGTCTCCCAAGACTGATTTGGAGAGGGATCGCATGTCTATTATACCCTACGCTTCTGCGGTAGGCTCTATAATGTATGCGATGTTGTGTACCAGACCGGATGTAGCTTATGCACTGAGTGTAGTAAGCCGGTATCAGTCAAACCCTGGGGAGAAACATTGGATAGCGGTAAAGAACATTCTCAAGTACCTGAGGAGGACTAAGGAGATGTTCTTGGTGTATGGCGGAAAAGACCTCCAGATTGAGGCCTTTGCTGACTCCAGCTTCCAGAATGACAAGGATGATTCCAAGTCCATGTCGGGTTTTGTCTTTACCCTCAATGGAGGGGCGGTGTGTTGGAAGAGTTCCAAACAGGAAACCGTTGCAGACTCGACTATGGAAGCGGAATACATCACTGCATCTGATGCCGCAAAAGAAGCTGTCTGGATAAGGAAGTTCTTAAAAGAACTTCAGGTGGTTCCGTCCATTGTTGACCCAGTACCTCTGTATTGCGACAACAACGGGGCTATAGCTTTAGCAAAGGAACCCAGGTCCCATCAGAGATCCAGGCACATCTTGAGGCGGTATCACCTGATCAGGGAGATCGTGGATCGCAAGGAGATCGAGGTTCGGAGGGTTGCTTCAGAAGAGAACACTGCAGATCCATTCACCAAGGCCCTACCCCAGACTCAGTTCGAGCGGCTGATCGAGATGATAGGCCTTCGATACGCCAGTACATGGCCTTAGTGCAAGTGGGAGATTGTTAGTGTATATGCCCTAGAGGCCATTACTGTATGATACTAGTTTGTATATTACTTGATGGAAGCTTGGGATATTCACCTTGTATAAACAATCTTGCTCAATATAGTAGTATGCTACTTGGTTTGTTTCTACTTCAATGTGTACTTGTGTTTATTTCAGTAAATCACTTATACGCATTAGTGGAGCCCTTAGGATCTTTGCTTGATTACCAGCGTTGTGATGGCAGTCACACTAGTGGGGGCTGGGTAATCTATAGGCACATCCTTATACAGGTCCCTAGTCGTAGGACTATCGAGACAGGGCATCGATACTCCGGAGTAGACTAGCGTATGCGCTTCTCATCCCAGTGTGGGAGATGGTCTGTCCCACAGCCATCAGTACGTCGTACTGGAGATAGTATATGGGTGCTCGTTGGGTTACGAGTACACTGGACAGGACTCGTCGGGAACTGACAGGTTGGTATTATACCTATCGTCAGTTATCAGTTCCCAGGTGACATGAGTACAGCTTAGTCCGCTGACTTGACACTGACACTTCGCCTCGAGTGTGTTCCCACTGCACTTTGATCACTACCCTACCACGGCTCAAAGGAGTCGTGCAAACAGGTGGTGGTTGGGTGCAGTCCCGAAGCACTTGGAGGCAGTGACGGTTAGACAGGATTCGTCTCTCCCGGTATTGGGGGTTGACATCGCGCTGTGTCTAGGAGAGCCATTACACGAGTAGTCCCTGGCCAGGGCAAGCGAGATATACTGGTAGGTTTCCAGTGTTATCTCAGGGTGTTTTGGGCTTCACTCCGACACGACTTGTACCGCTATTGGGGGACTGACGTTTTACCGCCCCCTAGGCCCGCCATGTGATGTATCAGACGAACAGACCGGACTGTACGGAGAATGTCACATTCAGACTCAGTAGGAGTTCAGATGGGGTTTCACCTCGTCAGCCTTCTTGTCGGCATCTACCTGGGGACCGTTATGCACAGCTAGTGCCGCTTGCGGTCTGTGGTTAAACCCACTGCCACGTAGTGTCGAGTCTTTAGAGTCCCACACAGAGGGTATTCGCCTCTGGGCAAAACAGAGTAGAGGTCGCATGGTTTTGCGACAGGGTTCGTTCTCATCCGCGCACTTGTGCACGTTTGGAGTCCGGACGGATTATACTGGCAGGCTCTGGTTTGAGCCAGATACTGGTATATGTTTTAGGGTTGCTTTTATCTCTTGGTATTCTTGTTCCTCGGAACGAGAATACAGGTGTGTATGCACAGTTGCTTGAGGCGGAGGATGAGGTTTTTCATTAGGGTTTCGGAACGGGTGCGTATGCACAGTTGACAGTCTTCATTTTCCAAACCCTAATGGATTTATATATTATCTATTAATAATAGTAATTAAATGAGAATTATGTTATGGTTGATTTTTTTGTTGACTTGTTGACCATGGTTGACTTGTTGACCATTGACTACCATCATGCTTTAAAAAGTCTTCCTTGATTCATGCTTACTTTTTATTAAATGAAGCATGGTTGTGGTCATTCCAAATACTACCATCAACTATTCTTATTTCAATTATTATCATTTAGATAATATTTTTCTTTTGCATTATGGTTGCAAGAAAGAGAAAAGATATCTCATTCTATCATAACCTCTCTCTCTCCTCATTTCATCTTCTTCTTCCTCTAGAAAAGAGAAACCCTCTCATGTGTTGAGAATCCTTCTCTTTAAAAAGGAAAAGCAAACCCTAATCACTCTCTACTCATTCTAGGATGAAGGTTTAGCAAGCCGGAAACCCTAGTTCACTCAAAGATCGAGGAAGAGCCCAAAGGTCGAACCTTCGAGGTGGATCCATCTTCGACGGAAGAAGGCGACGAAAAGAGAACCATCAACCTCTACAAGGTTTGAAGAAGAAGGAGTTCAAGTTTAGGTATAACCATCTTCCATAGTAGCTAACTCTCTTTAGCAAGTATACTAGTTTTAGTTTAGACAACGATCCCGACCTAGTTTAGTCCATGTTGCCTCTTGCGATAAAAATTCGTTTTTTATACCGTTTCCGCCTCCCCGTAAGCACCGGGGGTCGCAATATGGACTTACAAATTGCACAGTAATTCATTGTTTTCAGTGCTGAGTTCTCTAGGTATTTTTAAATTTTATTCAAGAGTTGAATTTTCTGGAGTTGTTTTGGGGATTCGGTGTTTTGATCGGAGTATCAAATTTTGTCTATGTGGCTTTCCGGATAAATTTTAGAATATGTTAAAAAGTTCGACCGGATATAAATACCCAATTTTTCCCCTGTCGGGAAATTTCCAAGTGTTGGATTTTTCCGTAGTTTAACGACGTTCTAAGTAGTGCAAGTAACGCGATGGACCCTCTAGAAGACAACAAACCTTAACTCGATTATGTGACCGTCTTGAACTGCCCTTTGAACCTTCGGGTTTAGGGCAGTACGGCGTGCCACATGTGAGGCGTTGGCTTGACCCTTCTACGGCTGGACCGTCGGTACTGAGGCACGAACTGAATGTTGTTAGACTTATTTCATGTGTTGATCTGTATCGGGAAAACTTGGGTGTTCGAATGTTCAATCGGAAAGTTTAACATTTTCTAATTATCCGGAATGGGATACAATAATTGGAATTCACAAGAAATTATGTGATAACTGAATGAATGTTATAAACATAGCACTTTAGTCTCACTTGATCGGTTGCCACGGAATTTTGATGTGATCAAAAGTCCGTCGCAATCACGTAGCGTACGCGGATACTCGCCGGGTAAACTTAATAGACAGCCTCACTCCATAGCCCCGACCAAGTGACTGTAGGAGAACCCAGTCGCCGAAAGCATCCGTCCGGGTGCTCGCGGTAGCGGTGTTCCGCCTTGGTGCACTTCGTCGACGGTATCGGGGGTGCGGCCGTCTACTGAAGTTTACGACGAGCATTCGATCAGGATGTCGGGAATCTTGTTGAATTGCCCGACTCGATATTGAAAAGTGTTTTCGATAATGAGACTAAAATGCGGGGTTTATAATTGTTAGGCATGTGATGTCTAAGTAATTCATTTGGTCAGGCATGCGATGTCTGAGGTGGTTGCGGATTCCAACTGTTGTAGTTTTACACTTTCTTTTCTGTGACCGTAAGTGTAATATGTGATATCGCCGGTTTCGTTGCTATATATCAACGACAATTGGGATGGACATATTTACTTACGTTGATGACATGTGATGTTATGTGTTGCTGGATATGTTATATTGGATCGTCGTGTTTGAATAGCCGGGGGTTTTTATGTGAGATGAGTGTTTTTCATTTTCATTCATGTAAAAACTTGTATGTAATATTCTTTTATTGGGCCACTTCCAGGTTGCGGAAGTTGTCACCCTTTGTATATTATTTACTTTTCCGCACTAGGATAGACCCAAGGAGGGGAGCACAAGTAACCGGGTTCTGGAGTCCAGTGGGAGACCAACTCGAGGAGTCGAGTCCGGGTCTCCTAACTCTAGAATTGGTAGGGTTGCTTGCCGCTCTCGTAGGGGTCTAGGGGTGTGGGTTTGGCTATTCATCACGACCGTGGAATCCGTGTTTTATACTGGCTCGTATTGAAAACACGGACGTCCTAGTATATCCAATATTTCATATGATTCTTCTGCTGCGATATCTGTGATGTGATCATGTGATGTTCTGTGATAGATACAGTATATAGTATATATGATATATTATATAGATGTTACTTATGTTTTACACCCGCGCTAGCCCTGCCCCGCTCTGCCGTTAGTTACCTAACCTAACGGTGCACGAGGGGACATCGAGGCGAATGCGGATGGCATAAGTGTACGTCGTATTTATCTGTGATGTTTAGGTACTTAAATGATGGGACTTCATTAATGTGATTAATGAAATAAAAGAAACCTAAGATGTTGTAGAATCGAATTTCAAAATAAAACAGGTAGCTACAGTTCTTGCTTTGCACAGCGGTATATGTGATATATCCAGCACCTTATTCGATGAGGAAAGGACCGAGATCCCTTCACCGGGAGTGACTCCTTTAGCAATAACTGGTAGATGCTACACACTCGGTTTGTCTTTTGATTACTTTTAAAGTTCTGCTTTGCACAGTGATATATATGATATATCCCGCACCTCATTCGACGAGGAAAGGACCGACGATCCCTTCACCGGGAGTGACTCCTTTAGCAAAACTAGAAAAGCCTCAAAAACACTCCATTTCAAAATTCATTTGATTCTACAACGATATCAAGTTCATTACGCAATAGGTTTTCAGAAAAACCTGTCGTAGCCCTCCGTCATTTCAGATAAGTAGTAGTTAGTATTCGTGCTACGTTTGTTGGCCTGCGTCAAGGCGCAGTGTGCGGTAGCTAACTGGTGCTTATCTGCATAAGCATATGATGTGATTGGATTAGGGTAGTCGTGCGACTTTGTTGGCCTGCGTCAAGGGTCGTGCGGGTGGGTTTAATTCAATCAGGAAATGACGGGTTGAACTTGACTAGCGGACTATGGTTTGTTGGCCTGCGTCAAGGTCATAGGACGCTAGGGGCAAAAGATTATCGGGAATTTCAAGTGTTGAAATTTGCAATGAGATTACATACCTTCTATGAGATAGTTGGATCCCGATACCCGCTGCGAGTAAGAGTTACTCCTGGGAGAGTTTTATACATTACAATTAGCCGATCAAGTAGGTGTCTAGAAAGGTGTCAACGGGGTTACGCCTCTGGGAAAACGAGGTTTACATTAATTAGGTTCGTGCGAAAGCACGGGGGACCTCCCTCAAAGTACCGACACTGGCCTGGCTGAAAGATTGGCGAACTTGTAGTGTGTAATTAATCCCGGCTAGTCTTTCCTTTTAGGGTTTGAAGGAAGATTTGATAAAAAGCAGTGGGAGCCATCCTGATTAGATAAAATAATAACCAATCTATTCTTGCAAGAGCGCACGCTGAGTGTTTTCTTCTCTCTCTCTCCTGGTAGCGACCATATCACGCCTTAATCAAGATAATAATACGGATTATTGACCGAACCCGCTTGTTATTCTGAGCTGGGGTACGTTGGTCCCGCTCCAACTCATAATTGTTATAAGACAGAGCAGGAAATTGGGGAATACCAGATTTCCCGTGCCGCCCAAACGAAGAGAGTGCATGCTGATGCATCATCTTCGGGTATGTTCATTATACAGAACTGTTTCTCAGTATCCTTTACGTCCTGGGTATGTGATACCAGATCAGGATCCCAGATATGTAATATGTTACATAGGGCTACAGATAGGTAGAGAACTGAGATCGGGTGATAAGTTTCATGAGGCAGAAAACGGGGCAAGTGTTGCAGCCAAGTCTGTCGGTCACTGTCACCCTGTATTACCAATACATTGATTCTGAACGAATGTTATTAGATACCGAACCTGTTATGCAAAATCATATCTGTCTCTTTATTAGTAAAGAAACGATAAAATTTTGTATTGTTGGACAATGTTTTGAACATTTCCTATATCAAAAGTTGATCGGTTCAGGAACGTTATCTAAAAGCATTAATGTTCTAAATCAAACTACAGTTCTTAGTATACAGAACACACACAAGAGGAAGAGTTCAGAAATGAACGAATCCTTCTTCGGGCATTGTAGACTAGGTCATATCAATGCGACCCGACTAGCTGAAGTTACATGATGATGTATGTAAGGTCTCCTGTCTACACATGCCAGGACTGGTTCTTTATACTTCATTACATTCTCTGATGATCTTTCGAGATTCAGACCTATGTTCCTGTTGAAACACAAGTCCGAACCTTTTGAGATATTCACAGAATATGAGCGAGAAGTAGAGAACCAGAATACGGGTATAAGTATTATGTCCTATGATGAGATCAAGGAGGAGAATACTTGAGCACGGAAATACTGGACTATTCTAAAGGAGAATGAGATTCTCTCTCAGCATTACTCCTCCGAATACACCATTGCACGATGGTATGTCGGGGCGGAGCAAATGCACCCTATATGATATGGTGTGCTCTATGATGAGTACTGCTGAGTTACCTTTTTCCTTTTGGGAGTTATGCGCTTGAGAAGATGCATACCTATTGAATACGGTTCGAATCAAATCAGTTGCCTACCACTCCATATGAGATATGGTATAGGAAGAGCCCATGTCTTAAGTCAGTTAAGATTTGGGGTTGTCCGGCCTATGTCTAAAAGCAAAATCTGGACAAGCTCGAGGCAAAGTCTGTTATGTAGAACTGGAAAGGTTCCAGCTATACAAACTACAGCAGATGATTTGGTAGAACCAAAGGATTCAGTAGATTCCAACGAACCTTAGCCTCTCCGCCGATCTAGTAGGGTTCCTCACCCGCCTGAGAGATACTTCTGTTTCTCTATGACAGTGGGAGCGAAGATTGCATCATGAGATGATGACCCAACTAGCTTCGAGCTGGCCATCAGGAGTAAGACTCTGTAAGAATGGCTGGATGCTTAGCGATCTGAGATGGAATCCATGTACTCCAACAAAGTATGGACTTTGGTTGCAATATCTGAAGGGTTAAATCCCCATCAGGAGCAAGTATATCTTGAGAAGATTACTTGGTGTAGATGGAAAAGTTGAGACTTTCAAAGCTAGACTTGTTAAAGCTTTTCGTCATCGACCAGGTGTGGATCATGATGAAACCTTTTCAAGTGACTATGCTTAAGTCCATCCAGATCCTACTTGCCATGGCTACATACCATGACTGCGATATCTGGTGGTTGGGTGTCTTGACTGCTTTTCTAAATGATGATTTAGAAGAGAGCGTCTATAAGTACACAGCCAGAGGGCTTCGTAGACAGTGGGAGCAGCGGAAACGTGTGCAAGATGCTTTATAGGATAAAGCAGGCATCGCGGAGATGGAACATCTGTTTTGATGAAGCGGTCAAAGAGTTTGACATCATCAAAATGGTAGATGAACCTTGTATATACAAAAAGGTAGTAGGGAGTATGGTGGTGATCCTCATAGAGTACGTGGATGACATACTCTTGATAAGAAAGGAGTTTCTTATGCTACGCTCGATCAATCTCCGCTTATCACAAAGATTCTCCGTATAGGATTAAAGTGATACCTACTAAATCCTGGATTTTGGATTTATGAGATAGATCTAAATGGATGTTAGGATTCTCACTTGTCGAAGTGAGATGGTATCACATGATCCTGGGGAGAATCACTGGAAGGGTTCCAGGGTGATAAAGACGACTGAATGTCAGTCGCAGGCATTCTCTTTACCCTCAGTAAAGGGTCGGTATGTTGGAAGAGTTCCAAGCTAGATACCGTGACATACTAGACAATAAAGGCAGCATACATCGCTACTTAAGATGCTACCAAAGAGGCTGTTTGGATGTATATAGGTTCATGAGATGAACTATGTTCCTACCATTGTGTGACAATGGAGTTGTGGCTTATGCCAAGGAACGCCGATCCCATCAGTGATCCAGACATATTCTAAGGCAGTATCACCTGATCATGGAGATGGTTGATCTCTAAGGGATCGAGGTTAGGAGAGTAGACTCAGAGGACAACACGGCGGATCCACTCACGAAAGGCCTTTTCCCAGAGAGAGACTTTTATGGGATGGTTGAGTATGAGATACTTCAAACCACTGCTACAGATGGCCCTAGTGCAAGTGGGAGATTGTTAGTTATATGTATGCCCTAGAGGCCATTGCTATACATAAGATGTATATTGTAGTGGATGCTGGGACATATATAGTGAGGACTTTCTTGCTCGACATGATAGTATGCTATCTGGTTGATCTTTACCTTAACGTGTACACTGATTGTCTCTCTATTACATGTTGGTAAAGCCCTTAGGATGTGTACTTAACTACCTGGACTATGATGCGGATCTTACTAGTGGGGACATGGTAGTCCATAAGTACATCCTTCAAAGTCCCTAGTCGAGGGTGTATCGAGACGGGGCATCGATATACCAGAGTAGACTAGCGTATACCTTCTCGACCCATACAGATGGGCGATGGATGATCCCATATCCATTGGTGTTTGACATCAGAGATGATATACGGGTGCTCAGTAGAGACTGGGTACACTGGACGGACTCGCCGAGAACTCCCAGATGGTATTATACCTCACGTCAGATGGCAGTTCTCTGGTGACACTGGTACAGAGTAGTCTGTTGACCCGAGATCGTCATAGAGTCTTATGTGGTTCCCACTGTGCTTTGATTTCCATCTTACCACGTCCAAGAGGGCGTGCAAAACGGTGGTTTTTGGGTACAGTCCCGAGTCACATGGAGGCAATGAGCGATAGGAGGGGATTCGTCTCTCCCGGTATAGGGGGTTGATGTTGCGCTGTGTTCGATTGGCTATAACAGGAAGTCCCTGGCCAGGGCTGATCAGAGAATTGCTGGTAAGTGTTACCAGTAGTTTCTCGACCCGTTATGAGCCTCATATAGACACGACTTATCGAGCTATTGGGGTCTGACGTTTACCACCCCTAGGCGAGATATGCGACATATCAGACGATCAGACCGGACTGTACGGTAGTGTTACTGGTTGGATTCACAGGAGTATGAGCGGGCTTGCTCATCGATCTTCTGATCGCTCAATACCCGGGTGGCCGTTACGTTTAGCAGAACGCTTGCGGCTTGTGGGTGTTTGATATGATCATCATCTGCTGCCGGCGTATTGACGAGTCTTTAGAGTCCTACACAGAGGTTTCCTGGCTCAAGCGAAACGAAATAGGAGCGCATATGAGATATGTGCGGGACCGAGAATAATGCGTGTATGTGATATCGTATTTCATTCTCGCGATGAATGTATCGAATGGTTGTATGCGATATAACCTAGTTATCGATTCAAGCGATGATTCGATAAGCCGATACATTGTATACTAGTCGGTTGTGTGCGACATGACCGGATCATTGAATCAAGTGTTGATTTAATGATTTAATGCATATTTATATATTTGATATATTACTTTGCATCAACTAGTATCGGTTTACTTAAGATGGATTTTCTCACTTGGTTTGTGCACATTGTATATGTGATATACTTTTGTACACTTGATTGTATCATGTTTGATGATACATGTATACTTGGTTAAGTGTAAAGAATTAAACCATGGTTAAACATATAATTAGGGTTTTATTTTTCCATTATTTATTTGTTTATACATTTTGGAAAATAAAAGGAAAAGAGAAAAGAATGGTGGCTTTATTTGTTGTTTAGTGTAAGCTTCATGAAGCTTTGACTTTGTCCACCATTCTTATCTCATCCTTAACCCTAACCATTCCTTTAACCTTGGTCAATTCTCTACACATAACCATAGTTAGAATTATGATAAGTTTTGGTTTTTCTATTCTTTTTAATTAACTTATCATTTTTCTTTCTTCTTCTTCTTCATCTTCTTCACATGAAGAAAGTTCACTTCATCAATGGTGATTGATGAAAACAAGTGAGAAATCCAATTCTAAAGTCTACCCACTTCCTATTTCTTCATCCTCTACCTCTTGCCAAGTAGTAGAGTGTGTTCTCTTCACAAGTTTTTGGACTTGGTGAAGTCGGAGCTTGATTTAGCGATGCCTCGACGTAGATCATCTTCGGCACGTCGTCGATGACCTAGCCCGCTTCTTCTCCGATGAAGCCGACGCAAGAGCCCGGATTTCGGATTTGTACAGCGGAGATGACTTCTTCATGGAGCTATGGAGGTGGACAAACGGATCTACAAAGGTTGTATGTCCGTATCCCTTAGTTAAGTGTTAACTAGATTATATTTTCGCCTAGTTTTCTAGCAAACGATCCGTAGTCGGGTTTCTCGGCACCTAGAATTTTTGAAATTGGCATGGTTGATGCCTTGTGAGACCTCATTAGGATGCCTAGGAACCCTACAATAAGTACCAGTCAAGTTCTACCCGTCATTTCTTGATCAATTAGACCCACCCATATGACCCTTAACTATGGTCAACAAAGTCCCATGAATGTCCTAATTAATCTATATCATATGCAGTGTAGAAAGACATCACTTAGCTACCGTACACTACGCCTTAACTAAAGTCAACAAACGTAGCACGAATACTAAGTACTCTACTTCCTAAAATGACGGAGGGTTGCGAATGATTTTTGAGAAAATCTTTAACGCTTTGAACTTGATATCGTTGTAGAATCAAACAGTTTTCAAAAGGAGTGGCTTAAGCTCCGCAGTTTTGAAATGTAGCTTTTTCATAAATAGCCGAGTAGTTTTTAAATCCGATTCTACAACATCTTTTTAGGTTTATTTTCTTTACATTAATCACATTAATGTAATCCCATCATTTAAGTCCTTAAGCCAATCACAGAAAAGAAACGAAAATAACATGTACGCTTATGCCATCCGCATTCGCCGCAATGTTCCGTTATGCACCGTTAGGTTACTTAACTAACGGCATACCGGGACGGGACTAGCGCGGGTGTAAAACATAAGCAACGTCTACTATATATCATATATATAATATGTCATTCGTCTCAGATATCACATAACACAGGCAGCAGAAACATAGATATAACGTGGGATATCCTAGGACGTCCGTATTTAGTATTTAGCCAGAATAGAAAATACGGATTCCACATTCGCGATGAATAGCCAAGCCCACACCCTGGACCCCTACGAGAGCGGCAAGTGACCCTACCAATCCTGGAGTTTAGGAGACCCGGTCTCGACTCCTCGAGATGGCCTCCCACTGAAACCCCAGAACCCGGTCACCTGTGCTCCCCTCCTTGGGTCCATCCTAATGCGGAAAAGTAAATAATATACAACACTGGTGACACAACCTCAACCTGGAAGTGCCCCAAATAAAAGAATATTACATTACATTTGAATTTACATGAATGAAAATATAAAACTCTCATCTCACAAAAAACCCCCGGCTATTCGATCGCGACAATCCTGCACATCATATCTCAGCAACACATAATATCACATATCATCAACGTAAGTAAGTATGCGTACCCCGATTGTCGTTGATGTATAGCAACGAAACCGGCGATATCGTACATACTACACTTACGGTCACAGAAAAGAAAGTGTAAAACTACAATATTTGGAATCCAGATTCTC
The DNA here is from genome assembly GCA_030015575.1 of Agapanthus africanus. Lineage (NCBI taxonomy): Eukaryota > Viridiplantae > Streptophyta > Magnoliopsida > Asparagales > Amaryllidaceae > Agapanthus > Agapanthus africanus. Next base: position 249,432,701 of record CM057349.1, read on the forward strand.
TTTAGACATCATAAATGCGAAATATCACATATTTCGTATTTCATGCCTAAACTATATGAATTCCACATATTGTATCACATTCCAGACAAACAGACAGTATTAAAGTTTTCGAACGAACGATCAAGCACCCAAGACTCACTAATGCTCAACACTTGAGCAGGGTTCAAAAATCCGGAGTGTGACACAGTAGTAGCGGTCCAGCCGTAGAAGGGTCAAGCCAACGCCTCACATGTGGCGCGCCGTACTGCCCCAAACCCTAGGGTTCAATGGGCAGTTCGAGACGGTCACATAATCGATTTAAGGTTTGTTGTCTTCTAGAGGGACCACCGCAAAAAGATTTGCACGTATCTCCAAAGTATTTAAACCCCGTGAATAGTGAGTAAATGATACTCGTTCAAACACTTCAATACTTTCTAATTTACCCGGAAAAGCTACGAAATAAAAATCCCGATCGAAATGACGAGTCCAAAACCATCTCCAGAACTTTTCAAAACCAAATACAGATTAAAAATATCCAAAAAATTATACAAGCAGATTCATGAATTACTGTACAAAAAGTATTAATCAATTCATATATACGGCCGCGGAACCGCGGCCTAAGCAAGCTTAGGCCGCGTTTCCGCGGCGATAATCACTGTTCATGGAATAATTTTTGTACCGTAACCCTTATTTTTTCCTGCTGTATTTTTTACATATTTTTAATTCTGAAAAATGTCAATTTTTAGAAAATTTCCAGAGAGCACCCTAAAAAGTCGTATTTCGGTTCGATCGGAGTTTTAACTTCGTAAAAAGGTCGCCTAATGTTCTAGGTCGGCTCTGATACCAATGTCAGGTTTGTGTAGCACCCTATGAAGAGTTTTGAACCATCACATGACCCAAAGTTTAAATTTTTATGGTGCTAAACGAACATGCAAAGGAATCGATCCTAGAAAATTAGGGTTTCGAAATATAAAGCGAACTAATCTAGGGTTTCGAGACTACACCCTTTGTAGCTCCCTTTCGCTGGACTCCTTGGTCTCTAGGGTGTTGAACGGAGGTCCTCTTGAAGTCCTCTTGTGTCCACAACGATCCACCACGGAGATCTCCGTCCAAGCTCGCAACTTCGCAAAACCGAAGAGAACACTCTAAACAAAACGGCTAAGCTTGTGTAGAATGAAGTTGTGGTTAAGTTTCTCACTTCAAAAACCTTTCTTTAAGTGGTATTTGCTCACTAGAAAAGACTAGAGAGCAAAAGAGAAAGAGGAAGAAGATGGTGGCAATTTTTAACAAGAGGTAAAAAGATAACCCATGAGAAGAAAAAGAAATATATCAATATATATTTTATTTCTTCTCACTATGAACCATGGTTAAAGTGATGGAGACATTATTTAACTTGAGTTTTAAATGATAAAGAGAAGGATAACCCTAGCTTAGTGGTAGTTGAGCATGGTTAGGTCAAAGGAAGAATGTAGAAGCAAGAATGATTATCCTTTCCTTTTCATTTTCTTTTAAATCCAAAATCAAATAATAATCCATAATATAATCCATGGTGTGAGTCTTATATTGCCACCATTTCCATATGCTAACAACCATGATGGATGAGTGTATGTATGTGTGCATGTATGCACATCCACATGTGCATGAAACTAGCATGAAAGAAAGAAAGAAAAGCACACATGCATGCACACATCCATCATCCAAGAAAAGGTTTTAAGTGAGAAAACTAATGGTTAAATGATAAATCAACACTTGATTTATCAATCCGGTCATATCTCATATGACCCCACCAAAAGCAGTTCACCCGATCAATGTTCGGTATCATATACGCACATTTCATTCGGGTGCATGCGCATATCGCATACGCGCACCACAACGTTTCGCCTGGACTGGGTAACTCCTTTGTGGGACTCTAAGACTCGTCAATACGCCGGCAGAGGGTGATGATCATATCAAGTACCCTCAAGCCGCAAGCGGTCAGCTAAACGTAACGGCCACCCGGGTATTGAGCGATCAGAAGACAACAAGCGAACCTGCTACAACTCCCGTCGAGCCATCCGGCAACACTACCGTACAGTCCGGTCTCTTCTTCAGATATGCTGCATATCGAGCCTAGGGATGGTCACGTCGACCCCAATAACTCAATAAGTCGTGCCGGTGAATGGTCTATAACAGATCGAGAAACTACTGATAACACTTATCAGCAAATCTCAGCAGCCCTGGCCAGGGACTTGCTGTTATAACCAGTCGGGCACAGCACAGCATCAACTCCCAACACCGGGAGAGACGAAACCCCTCCTATCGCTCATCGTCTTCATGTGTCTCGGGACTGTACCCAACGGTCACCTGTTTGCATGACTCAGTAGAGCCGTGGTAGGGTGGCAATCAAAGTACAGTGGGAGAACACACAAGACTCCATGACGATCTCGGGTCTACAGACTAACCTGTACCAGTATCACCTGAGAACTGCTATCCGACGATAGATATAATTCCACATAGGAGTTCTCGGTGAGTCCGTCCAGTGTACTCAGTCACCACTGAGCACCCGTATGTGATCTTGATGTTCGCCCATCGTATGGGTCTAGTATCATATACGCTAGTCTACTCTGGTATATCATTGCCCCGTCTCGATATACCTACGACTAGGGACGTTCCAGGATATGCTTATAGACTACAGATGTCCTACTAGTATGATCTCCATCATAATCAGAGTAGTCAAGCTGATGTCCTCAGGGCTTTATCAGCATGTATGAATGAATAAAAGCATGATCAAATCAACATGTCAGATAAAGAAGAACCAGATAGCATACTATCATGTCGAGCAAGAATTCAAACTGAATATATATACATGTATAGATACATCCACTATTACATAATGGCCTCTAGGGCATACATATATCCAACACAATGCGTGGGTTTGGCCGCGGTTCCACGGTGGAACAGTGCCATCGAGCTACCAAATTTTCACAGAATGCATAAAAAACCCTGCACGTATTTTTACAATGTACCAAATAATTTTTAGAGCGCTGGAAAAATTCGACAGAAACTTGACATGGAAACGCGGTTTTTAGAAAATCCGTTCAATCAAACTTGTAAACACGCTAGAGCAAGCTAGACTAGGTTAATGGCGTGGCTTTAATACCAGTGTAAGTGCACGGCAGCGCCCCGGCCGTCTGAACGAAGCCAAAATGCGGAAAACAAAACTTTTCTATAAATTAGAACCGGCGCTACCACGGACTGTTAAACCCGGATTGGGCCATTAACATAATCCTAGCAAACTAAAGAAAGGGAAGAGATGCTATACCGAGCGATCCGTGTCCTTCGGTCTTTGGCCTCCATCCCGATCTCCTCGCGGAATCTCCGGTCTTCATCTCCTCGTCGGAAAGGGCACCATATCGCCGGGTTCTTTTATGGGCTCCCACCTCTGGACCGAGGCAACTCGGGCACGAAGTTGGCGAGCCGACGTGTCCAAGAATGTTGTAGGCTAAGTGTAGAATAGTTTGTCTCTAGGGGTTGTTGAAGTTGCCATTTGGAAGTGGGAAAGGAGATGTGAACTTTTTGATGAACTTGGGAATTTTTTAGCAAGCAAATGAGACTCATTTTTCCCCCACAAAAATGGACAGCCCCCTCAAGAACGGCCGGCCATAATTTTGGCAAGGGAAATATGAAGGGGGGGTGAGCACAAGCTAGTGCAAGGTGACCATAAGAAAAGGAGGGTGATGATGAGAACCAATGATCACAACCAAGTCAAAACCAAAACCCATCACTAAAGTAATGATGCACAAAAAATCATCATATACAAGAACCATCATGAGAACCATCATGAGCCACAAAAAGTCTTCTCCATTATTTAATAGCACATTTGCAAATAACCCCCTCCCATCAATTTTCAGCCAAGGAAAGAAACAAAGGAAAATGATCATAACGGAATGCAAACTGGCAACTTCAAAAAAGCGATCCCGTAATAAATTACAGGAAAACCCCGGGACTGTATATACATACCTGCATTTGTATTCCGACCGAATACAAATGCAATTAGACAAAATCTACACTGTACAATACTAGGATCCGGCTTAAACCAAAGCCTGCTAGTATTATCCGTCCGATCATGATCCGTGCAATACCGCACGTATCTGATCGAACCCTGCCATATCTCCATACGGCCTCTACAGCGTTCGCCCGAAACTTGAGAAACTGTCTGTGGGGGACTCTAAAGACTCGTCAATACTTTGGCTGTGGATTTAACCACTAGCACGTCAGAGGTATTAGCCATACGTAACGGGCTACCAGGTATTGACCAAAAGGGACATCGATGAGCGAACTCATCCTGACACCCTACTGAGCCTGTCAGTGATAATATCCGTACAATACCGAGAGAGACGAACCCCTGCAGATCCGCTCACTGTCTCCATGTGGCTCGGGACTGTACCCAACTAAAACCTGTTTGCACGACTCCTTTGAGCCGTGGTAGGGTAGTAATCAAAGTACAGTGGGAACTCACACGAGACAAATGACGATCTCAGGTCGATGAACTAACCTGTACACATGTCACCAGGGAACTGCTATCTGACGTCAGGTATAAGACCAACTAGCAGGTTCCCGGCGAGTCCTGTCCGGTGTACTCATAACCCAATGAGCACCTGTATACATCTTAGGTGAACCAACTGACACCAGTAGCTTATGAGACCGGCCACCGCCCCTCGTCGGGGTCTCGACTGTATACACTAGTCTACTCTGGAGTATCGATGCCCTGTCTCGAAACTTCCACGACTAGGGACCTTTTAAGGATGTTCTTATAGACCCCAGCTCCCACGTATATGATCGCCATCATACTGCTGGTAGTCAAGCAAGAATCTTAAGGGCTCTATCAACGCGCAATAGTGACCTGTAAGGTCACCTAAAGCAGTACACGATGATAAAGATAAACCAGATAGCATACTATCATCTTGAGTAAGATTGTCCTACCGGTATAGGTCCTCCCTTAATCATTGCAATCACATGCCTGTGATCCAATAATTGACTCTGAGGGCACTATATCCAACATGGTTAAATCCACAGCCAAAGTATTGACGAGTCTTTAGAGTCCCCCACAGACAGTTTCTCAAGTTTCGGGTGAAACGCTGTAGAGGCCATATGGATATATGGCAAGGTTCGATCATATACATGCGGTATTGCACGGATCATGATCGGACGGATAATACTAGCAGGCTTTGGTTTTAGCCGGATCCTAGTATTGTACAGTGTAGATTTTGTCTCATTGCATTTGTATTCGGTCGGAATACAATTGCGGGTATGTATATACAGTCGTGGGGTTTTCCTGTAATTTATTACGGGATCGCTTTTTGAAGTTGCCAGTTTGCATTACGTTTCAGCCATTTTCCTTTGTTCCTTCTTGGCTGAAATTCCTTTGATGGGAGGGGCTTATTTGCAAATGTGCAAATTAGCAAAGTGGAGGGTGTTTTTTGTAAGTGGTTGCTTCATGATGGTTCTAGATTGACTTTGACTTCCTTTTGTTCATCATGACTTGCTTTTGGTGATGGGATTAGGATGAGACTTTGTGGTGATCATGATTGCTCATCATCACCCACTCTTTTCTCTTATGCTCACCCACCTTGTTTGTGCTCTCCCCCCTCTTCCTTTTATCATGACCGGCCACACATGAAGGGGGGCTGTCCAAAATTTGTGTGGAGGTTTTTCATCTCATTTTCTTGCACAAAAATCATATAGCTCCATCTCAAAGTTCATCTCCTTCCTCCATCCAAAAATGGCAACTTCATTAATCCTCGAGACATAGTTATCTACACTCAGTCTACAGAAATCTTGGACACGTCGGCTTGCCAACTTCGTGTCCAAGTTGCCTCGGTTCAGAGGCGGGAGCCCGTAAAAAGACTCGGTGATGTGGTGCCCTTTCTGACGAGGAGATCGAGACCGGAGATGCCGCGGGGAAATCGGGATGGTGGCCGAAGACCGAAGAACACGGATCGCTCGGTATAGCTCTCTAACCTTTCTTCAATTAGCTAGTAGTAGGTTAATGATCCGATCCGGGTTTATAGTCCGCGTTAGCGCCGGTTTCTAGTTAAAGAAAAGTTTTTGTTTCCGCATTTTGGCCTCGGACAGACGGCCGGGGCACTGCCGTGCACTTACATGGTATCAGAGCCACGCCATTAACCTTTACTAGTTTTCTCTAACGTGTTTAGAACTTCGATCGAACAAAAATTCCGAAACCGCGTTTTCAAAAGTAACAGTTTCTGTCGAATTTTGTTTGTTGTCAAAAAATTATTTGGTTCATTGCATAAATTCAGGCAGGGTTTTCTATCAAATCTTTGAAAATTTGATATTCTGTTGTTACTGTAGCGCGCCAGAACCGCGGCCGTGCCCCTATTTTGGCCACGGTTCCAAGGCCGAACTGTAGCAACAGTTCGCCATTTTTTCTATAGGGGTTCATGACTTTAAAATGGGGTTTCTGGAATATTTTGTTTGGGCCCAGATTATTTTTGAGTGCTACAGTTGTGCTTGGGGCCCACTTCGGGAAATTTAGTCGATCAAAAATTTTAAACATGTTAGTTCACAGTATTTACATTATATCTGCGACCGTGAATGTCATTTGATCGGTAAATCCTGTCTAATTGCTATAGTTCTTTTAGACGGATTTACGAACGTGACATTCACGTTGATGTTCTGTGTTGTGCTGTGATGTTGCGGATTTGTCGTGGTGGATAGCCTGGATGCAATAGTAGTACAGTTTGGTTGTATATGTACATTTGATATTGCGGGGCGAGTGATTGTTATAGTTTTTTCGTGCTTAGTTAATTACCGCAATCAAGACGGTTCCGCTTGTAGCTAGCCGGTTGAGTACGGGTCGTCCGCAGGGAGATGGGAATCTTTTTCTATGTGCTTCAACGAGCTAAGTCCAAATGTCCAGCTTTGTTTGAGATTAACTATGTGCTAAAATGTATATAAAGAGAGCTTTTTAGGGTTAGGATTAGGTTAGTTTGAGATAGGAGTCGCTCACTTCTTTCGTTGCCACTCTTAATATCGGTGTTATGGTAATCGGCAACAACGGGGATTAGCACGACTAGGAAGGAACTTGCGAGTATAAGCTAGGCTTTCCAACGCTTAGTTCCTTCCTTTTGGTCCTTGTCCATCCGTTCTTGGCTCTTAGCCTTAACCTCCGGTTAACTCAACCACAACCGGTCTCACTAAAGAATCACCGCTATCATATAGGATAGGGTGCCGTAGGGAGCGGATTGTGGTTCAATTAACGAGAGTCCGAATTAAGATGTTGGGCAAGAAAAGAGTGAGAGAGATTTCCTTCTCTCAAACTTTCCTTATCCTACCCTAACAAGTGAGAAACTACTCACCCATTACCAAAAAAAAGGAAAAATACAACAAAAGGAAGAAGATAGAAAGAAAGAAGATTACAACTAGCTATTTGAGACCTCACTTTGGCAAGGATCAAGCTTAAGCATCATTGTTGTTAAGGATAAAGAAAAATAGAAGAGGAAAGAAACAAACAACAAACAACAACAACTAGATTAGCAAATGAAAATTACAAGCAATTATAATTAACAAAATAACAAGACAAGCATGATAAAGAAAAGAACTCTTTTATTCATCACTTCATTCATAAAAGCTCACTACAAGGTTTTAATGGAGAAAAGATGAAAAGAGGAAGAAGAACAACAAAATATATCCTAAAATCTAACACAAGAATTAAGCACCCTTGGCTTGGCATTGTTCTGGGCTATTTATAGGCAGGAAACTGAAACCCTAGGGCAACATTCTGGCCCCACATGATATTACTAAAATGCCCCAAAAAAACATCAACTGCCGAGTCAACTCGGCCGCAGATCCGCGGCCGAGTCACCATGTTGGCCACGGATCCGCGGCCATTAAGAGGAGTTGGCTCATCAAATTTTGTGGGTTTCCCTGTTTTGATGTTATCTTCAGTGTGGTATATGTGGTTTCTCAGAAGCTCTTCACATTTCTTCCAGATTTTCAGCAGATCAAAAGGTGATTTGATGTGGATCTTTTGCCATGATTTCCTTGAGCTCCGCGTAGATATCTTGGATTTTGTGTTGCGATTGTGTTTTGTGCTTGAAAATGACCATCGATTTGCCATTTTGTCCCTTAAACTGGTGTGCAGCAACATACGGATAGAGAGCGGAGACCTCTATTTTATCTGTGGTTGGCGGTAATCCAGAATTTGTCGCGCTTTTCCATGAATTTTACTGCTTAGAGCTAAGAACCTGTAACCTGCAATTACCTACCAAAACACGGATCAAGAGTACCTACCTATAAGCAATGTGATAAAAAATGGGCGGTATAAAAATGCAAAAATCTGATATGAACAAATACCCCTAAACTTATCATTTGCTCGTCCCGAGCAAAGCCAATTTATTCACAAAAATTCCTAACCTCGCTTTCGCAGGGAACGCGATTGCACTGAGCATGTGCAACAAGCCGTTAAACCTCTAGGTGTCCCTAGTAGGAGGAGTGTTGTCTCCTGAGGGTTTTCAGCGGATACTACCCACAAAATCCCGTCAAGCTAGCTTTGCAAAATAACTATGATTCAAACCCTAAGGTTTTGTTTTTAAAAATAACAATTCTATTATCCTAAGTCTAGACCATCGAACCTTTATTTTTCACACCTCGCTTCTTATTTAACCTAAGATTTTATATGTCTTTACGTGCAGTGCAAATAGTGTCGTTAAGTTTCAGAAGGATCGATTAAAGTCATCATGTCACAAAATAAAGCCCCAGATAAACATTTAAAAAGGATCACATAAGTTTTATAAAGAGTTAAGCATTTTTCAAGTTTCGTTTTCCAGTAAGGTTTTAATTTTAGAATTTCTATCTTCCTTAACAGGAAACTAGGTCTTATTTTTCACTCCACCTTTTTCTTGTTTTCATTTCATACACACCTTTGTGAACGTGCAATAGTCTTTATCATAAAATAAAACCTTCATATCTCCGCTAGACATACTTTTTTATAAAAACCTGTCTTTTGTCAAGATTATTCTCACACAAAGAACCGTTAGGAATTTTAACTCGGAGAGAACACTTGCTTGACTTTGTTTTAATCTCGACTTTCTAGGCTTCTTAACGAGCTTTGGGCCAATGCTCCCAAACCAGTTGGCTTTAGGGCATTAGGTGTAGAGACACCCCAGTGGACTTAATTACTCAAGTTACCTAGGCCCAAAAACAAAAGACAATTTAGCGTGAAAATCATAATGATTCAATGCTAACGGAGATATAACCGGCAGTTCAATTATTTTTTGGATAAAAGACGTGTTTAGTGGGTTCGGTGTGTAATCATTCCAATCAAGTTCCAGATGGGTTATTTTTCAGAATTAGTTCCAATTAAGGTATCAATAACGTCCCTTCATATCCGCTTCACTTCATAAACTATTCTTGATATTACTTATATCAGAACAAACCTATTTGATCCTCAGAAAATAATTTTTCCATTTAAAAGTTTTCAGACATAATAGACTTGTCATCTAATTTTCAAAACTCACGACACGTGTAGTGTGATGTAAAGACGTATATCAGCTATAGTTAACTTCAAAGGAGAGTTATCTTTCAGGTTTTCAAAATCTAAAAATAAGATTTAGTTATTCTCATCTTATCAAACAAGACCATCGAAATGTTGAATCTGAGTTCTCCCACTAGCTAACTTGACAAAAAAGTTTTTATGTTTTTAGATTTTTTTTTAGATTTTTATGGATTTTATGGATTTTAGTATGTAGATGCAAAATATACATATGAATGCGAAGGTTAGAAATGCGTACCGAGTGAACCCCCAAACTTAAACTGGACAGTGTCCTCACTGTCATTGCATGAAGAAATCATGGAAGGGTCAAAATTGTCGGTTAGATATACACATTTTTTTTGTTTTAAAAGAAAAGAAAAATAATAAAAATGGATATGCACCGGATAAGAATATCCACATATATATACAAAATGGTATATACATACCCCCAAACTTATTTGAAATAGTGTCCACTATTTTGGCTGGATAACCGAAGTTTGGTGGTAGGCAGAGGAAGATTATGCAGGGTAAATCGGCTCCTGTAAGACAAGGAGCTCCTCTGTTGGTTCGGCGCTAAGGTACGGTTTTAGTCTGTGTCCGTTTACTTTGAAAAATGAACCGTCCTTTGGATTCTCCAAATCCACAGCGCCATGCGGATACACATTTCGCACAATATATGGCCCTTTCCAGCGAGATCTGAGCTTACCTGGATGGAAATGTAGCCAGATGTCGTAAAGCAGTACCTGTTGACCAGGTGCGAATGTTTTGCGCAAAAGGTGTTTATCGTGAAACACCTTTGTTCGGTTCTTAACGACAACCGCGTTTTCATAAGCCTCATCCTGAAGCTCGCTCAATTCGTTCAACTGCAGCTTCCGATGGCTGCCCGCATCTTCGAGAGACAGATTCAACTCCTTTATCGCCCAAAATGCGCGATGCTCTATTTCCACAGGAAGGTGGCAAGCCTTTCCGTAAACAAGCCGATAGAGAGACATGCCAAGATCGGTTTTATAAGCAGTTCAAAATGACCAAAGGGCATCAGTGAGTTTTAACGACCAATCCTTACGGTTCTTGGAAACCGTCTTCTCCAGTATCTGTTTGATTTGCCGATTTGAAACTTCGGCTTGCCCACAGGTTTGGGGGTGGTAGGGCGTAGATAGCTTATGATTAATGGAATATTTCCGCATTAAGGCCTCGAAAGTCTTATTACAGAAATGAGTTCCATTGTCGCTAATGATCGCTCGGGGGTGCCCAAACTGGGAGAAAATGTTTTCCTTAAGAAATCTAACGACAACCTTGTTGTCGTTAGTCCGGCTGGGCACAGCCTCGACCTACTTAGAGATATAATCAAAAGTGAGAAGGATGTACAAGTTCCCAAAAGAGCTGGGAAACAGCCCTATGAAATCAATCCCCCAAACATCGAAAATCTCCACAACCAAGATTGGTTGGAGCGGCATCTCATTTCTCCTGGATAGAGAAAGTCTTGCAGTAGTCATGAGCGTCTTTTAAGAGTTGTGGCCAGTAGAAACCACACTGCAAGATCTTCTCGGCTTTCTTTCTGGGGCCAAAATGCCCGCCACATGCTTGATCGTGGCAAAACGACAGCACACTCTTGAATTCATCATCAGGGACAAACCGCCGAATAATCTGGTCGGGACAGTACTTGAACAGATAGGGTTCGTCCCAGTAAAAGTGTTTTACTTGGGATAAGAATCAAAGTCTGTCCTGACTTGACCATTCAGTCGGTAGTAATCCAGTGGCCAAATATCTGTCAAGAGCAGCACCAGGGTTCGCAAGATACTGTCAAGAGCTGTTCATCCGGAAAAACGTCGTTGATCGAAATTTGAAGTGACGGCGAAGAAGGAAGTCGTGAGAGATGGTCGGCAACTACTGTTAGTTGTATGTATGCCCTAGAGGCCAGTATTGTACAGATGTTGTATATTATATTGGATGCTTGGACATATATAGAGATGACTTTCTTGATCGATATGATAGTATGCTACTGGTTACTCTTTATCTTAACATGTACACTAGTCTCTTTATACTGTCTTGTAGTTACATGTTGGTAAAGCCCTTAGGATGTGTACTTGACTACCTGGACTATGATGCAGATCATACTAGTGGGGACATGGTAGTCCATAAGTACATCCTTCAAGGTCCCTAGTCATGGGTGTATCGAGACGGGGCATCGATATACCAGAGTAGACTAGCGTATACGCTTCTCGACCCATGAGATGGGCGATGGATGATCCCACATCCATTGGTGTTTGACATCAGAGATGGTATACGGGTGCTCAGTGGAGACTGGGTACACTGGACGCACTCGCCGAGAACTCCCAGATGGTATTATACCTCACGTCAGATGGCAGTTCTCAGGTGACACTTGTACAGGTTAGTCTGTAGACCCAAGATCGTCATAGAGTCTTGTGTGATTCCCACTGTGCTTTGATCTCCACCTTACCACGTCCATGAGGGCGTGCAAAACGGTGGTCTTTGGGTACAGTCCCGAGTCACATGGAGGCAATGAGCGATAGGAGGGGTTTCGTCTCTCCCGGTATTGGGGGTTGATGTTGCGCTGTGCTCGATTGGCCGTAACAGGGAAGTCCCTGGCCAGGGCTGATCAGAGATTTGCTGGTAAGTGTTACCAGTAGTTTCTCGACCCGTTATGAGCCTCACATCGGCACGACTTATCGAGTATTGGGGTCTGACGTTTACCACCCTTAGACTTGATATGTGACGTATCAGACGAACAGACCGGACTGTACGGTAAGTGTTACTGGTCGGATTCGCAGGAGTGTGAGCGGGCTAGCTCGTCGATCTTCTGATCGCTCAATACCCGGATGGCCGTTACGTTTAGCAGACCGCTTGCGGCTTGTGGGTGCTTGATATGATCATCATCTGCTACCGGCATATTGACGAGTCTTTAGAGTCCTACACAGAGGTTTCCTGGCTCAAGCGAAACGAAATAGGAGTGCATATGAGATATGTGCGGAAGCGAGAATAATGCGTGTATGTGATACCGTATTTCATTCTCGCGATAAATGTTTCGATTGGTTATATTCGATATGACCTAGTTATCGAATCAATGATTCGATAAATCGATACATTGAATACTAGTCGGCTATGTGCGACATGACCGGATCATTGAATCAAATGTTGATTTAATGATTTAATGTATAATTATATATTTGATATATTACTTTGCATTAACTAGTATTGGTTCACTTTATACGGATTTTCTCACTTGATGTGCAAGTTGTATATGTGATATACTTTTGTGCACATATATGTATCATGTTTGATGATACTTGATCATATGGTTAAGTGTGAAGAATTAAACCATGGTTAAATGATAATTAGGGTTTTGCCTTATCATTTATTTATTCATTTCTTTATTTATTTTATTGGATAAATGAAGAGATAATGGTTTGTTTTTTGTCATGAAGCTTGTTGAAGCTTCATGAAGCTTTGACCAAGGAGACCATTTTGTCTTCATGCTTAACCCTAACCCATCCACTTACCATGGTTTATTCTCTACACTTAACCCAAGTTAGATTATGATAAGTATGAGTTTTCTTTTCATTTTATAATAACTTATCATAAACTAGCTTGATCTTCTTCCTTCTTCTTCAAGATAGAAACCTTGATGCCATCAATGGTAACTTGAGTTTTAGTGAGAGAAATCCAAATCTAAAGTGAACCCACCTCCTATTTCTTCATCCTATACCTCTTGCCAAGTGGTTTTGGGTGTTTTCTTCACAAGTTTCACAACTTGGTGAAGTCGGAGCTTGAACTTGTGCAACCTCAACGTAGATCGTCTTTGACACGAAGCCGACGACCTTGCTCGCCCGTTTTTCCGATGAAACCGATGAACGAGTCTAAGATTGGAAAAGGACAGCGAGAGGAGCACTACGTGGAGCTAAGGAAGTGGATATCCGGATCTACAAAGGTTGTAGAATCTAACTTTTAGTTAAGTAGTTAACTAGATTATCTTTTCGCCTAAACATCTAGCCTAAGATCCGTAGTCTAGGGTTTCTCGGCACCATTTTTTTTTAAATTGGCATGTTCGATGCCTTGTGAGACCTCACTAGAGTGCCTAGGAACCCTACAGTGGTATCAGAGCCTAGCTAGAGCCTTAGGCGAAGTCTAGACGCGATTTGAAGCCCGAACGAACCCGAAACCCTAAACCAAACATGCTCTCTGTACATTTTCTAAAATCTGGGATTTTTCAATTTTAAAAATGCTTAAAAAATTCAGCAGGGAATTCTAAGAATTACGATGCAAATTTCATCCAATGAACAGTAAGAAGCGCGGCGGAACCGCGGCCTAAGCCAGCTTAGGGGGCGGTTCCGCGGCGGCTTGATGATGTCATCCCTCCTCCAATGCACAGTAATTCATAGGTTCTGCAGCTAAGCTTTATGAGTATTTTTTAATAATTATTCCAGAGTTTAATTTTCTGGGCTGTTTTAGAGCTTCGGTGTTTCGACCGGATTATCAAATTTCGTCTTTTGTGTATTTCCGGATAATTTTTAGAATATGTTAAAAAGTTCGACCGGATATAAATACCCAATTTTTCCCCTGTCGGGAAATTTCCAAGTGTTGGATTTTTCCGTAGTTTAACGACGTTCTAAGTAGTGCAAGTAACGCGATGGACCCTCTAGAAGACAACAAACATTAACTCGATTATGTGACCGTCTTGAACTGCCCTTTGAACCTTCGGGTTTGGGGCAGTACGGCGTGCCACATGTGAGGCGTTGGCTTGACCCTTCTACGGCTGGACCGTTGGTACTGAGACACGAACTGAATGTTGTTAGACTTATTTCATGTGTTGAGCTGTATCGGGAAAACTTGGGTATTCGACTGTTCGATCGGAAAGTTTAACATTTTCTGTTTATCTGGAATGTGATACAATAATTGGAATTCACAAGTAGTTATGAGATAACTGAATGAATGTTATAAATCTAGCAATTTAGTCCCATATGATATTGAAAAGAGTTTTCAATAATGAGACTAAAATGCGGGATTTATAACTGTTAGGCATGTGATGTCTAAGTATTTCATTTGATTAGGCATGTGATGTCTAAAGAAGTTGCGGATTCCAATTGTTGTAGTTTTACACTTTCTTTTCTGTGACCGTAAGTGTAGTATGTTCATATCGCCGGTTTCGTTGCTATACGTCAACGACAATTGGGGTATGCATACTTACTTACGTTGATGACATGTGATGTTATGTGTTGCTGGATATGTTATATTGGATCGTCGTGTTTGAATAGCTGGGGTTTTTTATGTGAGATGAGTGTTTTTCATTTTCATTCATGTAAAAACTTGTATGTAATATTCTTTTATTTGGGGCACTTCCAGGTAGCGGAAGTTGTCACCCTTTGTATATTATTTACTTTTCCGCATTAGGATAGACCCAAGGAAGGGAGCACAAGTAACCGGGTTCTGGGGTCCAGTGGGAGACCAACTCGAGGAGTCGAGTCCGGGTCTCCTAACCCTAGAATTGGCAGGGTTGCTTGCCGCTCTCGTAGGGGTCTAGGGGTGTGGGATTGGCTATTCATCACGACCATGGAATCCGTGTTTTATACTGGCTCGTATTAAAAACACGGACGTCCTAGTATATCCAATATTTCATATGTTTATTCTGCTGCGATATCTGTGATGTGTTTCTGTGATGGATATAGTATATAGTATATATGATATATTATATAGACGTTACTTATGTTTTACACCCGCGCTAGCCCTGCCCTGCTCTGTCGTTAGTTACCTAACCTAACGGTGCACGAGGGGACATCGAGGCGAATGCGGATGGCATAAGTGTACGTCATATCTATCTGTGATGTTTAGGTATTTAAATGATGGGACTTCATTAATGTGATTAATGAAAGAAAAGAAACCTAAGATGTTGTAGAATCAAATTTTAAACTAAACATGTAGCTACAGTTCTTGCTTTGCACAGCGATATATATGATATATCCCGCACCTTATTCGATGAGGAAAGGACCGAGATCCCTTCACCGGTAGTGACTCCTTTAGCAATAACTGTCAGATGCTGCACACTCGGTTTTCTTTTGATTGCTTTTGACTTTTTCTTTGCACAGTGATATATATGATATATCCCGCACCTCATTCGACGAGGAAAGGGCCGACGATCCCTTCACCGGGAGTGACCCCTTTAGCAAAACTAGAAAAGCCTCAAAATCACTCCATTTCAAAACTTCATTTGATTCTACAACGATATCAAGTTCATTACTCAATAGGTTTTCAGAAAAACCTGACGTAGCCCTCCGTCATTTCAGATAAATCCTACTTAGTATTCGTGCTACGTTTGTTGACCTCCGTCAAGGCGTAGTGTGCGGTAGCTAACTAGTATTTATCTGCTTATGCATATGATGCAGATTGGATTAGGGTAGTCGTACGACCTTGTTGACCTCCGTCAAGAGTCGTGCGGGTGGGTTTGATTCAATCAAGAAATGACGGGTTGAACTTGACTTGCACCCTGTTGGGGTAAAAATTTACACCCCGGTTGACCAAGTCAAAATCCAAGTCAATCCCAAGCCAAGTGGGCCCAAGCCCAGACCCAGTGGGCCCATGCCCGGGTCGAGCCCGAACATGAAGCGGCCGGCCTCCCCCCGTGCCAAGATAAAAATTTTGTAATAAATAATTTTGTTGCATTTTCTTTTATTTTATTTTATGGATAAATGTAAGAAAATGGGCATGAAGCCAAATTTTTGTAAAGCCCATGGCTTATGTGCAAAAAGAAATGGCACATGAGCCATGGGATAGGCAAAATGCCATTTTGTGAAGCCCAAGGGGCTATGTGTAAAATGTATGGCCTATAAAGGCAAGGATAATGAAATATCCCAACAACTTTTTTTCTCTCTCCAGAAATTTCTAGATCTGAGATCTCTTTCTCCTTCTTCAAGGTTCCAAAACCTTCTTCTTTCTCTTGAATTAAATCAAGAGTTTTACTCTTCCTTTTTCAAAACTAAATAGTTTTCCACCACAAAACCCACAAAGGGGAACTTGGATCTGCCATCAGATCTTAAAAAGGAGAGATTTTGAGATTTTACATCTCTTGATCTTCAAGATCCAGCAAGCAACAGGAGGAAGAAGAAGAACCCTTCCATTAACCCAACAAAAAAAAAAAAAAAAAACACACTCAGGAGTCTAACTCCTCTTTGATTTCTCTTCAGAGAAATCTTTTTAGGCTAAAAGCCTGTTGTGTGCGCAAGTCGCCCGCGTGCCGACACGTGGCGCGCGCGCTTGCGCAACTGCGCAAGTGCGCAAGTCGCCCGCGTGCCGACACGTGGCGCGCGCGCTTGCGCAACTGCGCAAGTGCGCAAGTCGCCCGCGTGCCGACACGTGGCGCGCGCGCTTGCGCAACTGCGCAAGTGCGCAAGTCGCCCGCGTGCCGACACGTGGCGCGCGCGCTTGCGCAACAGCGCAAGTGCGCAAGTCGCCCGCGTGCCGACACGTGGCGCGCGCGCTTGCGCACCTGCGCATCCCTTGGATGTCTTTTCCCCTCTTTTGTGTACATATATACACATATACATATGTATACAAATTTATACATACACGTACTCCACGACACTGTCCCTGTTAGAAAAAAATTTCTAACGGGGCGCTGCCCCGCACCCCGCAAGGGGGCTGCTAGCCCCCTTGACCCCCAGCCCGCTATCCGGGTAGCGGGACCCCCGTAAAAACTCTGCGTGGCTCCCGATATATCCAAACCCCCCTTTCAGAATTGAACACACGTACACTGCACATTGAGTTCGCATGACCAGTTTAACCCGTTAATCGGAGGTTCCCTCGCCCCAAAGGCGAGGGGTAATTAACGGCAGCTTAGTCCGCGGCTGCCGGAGATTCGGATCCCCACAATCATTAAACCCCGGCCTACCCTAGGCAGGGGGAATCTGTAGTACGCCTGACAAGCGTGCGCGTATTCCCATCTCAATGGGGTGACGAAAAACACCCTACAGATTCTGGCACGCCCGGTGGGACCAATCTCTCCTCTCATATTTCGGGTTAAACGTTCATGCGAACTCAATCAATACACATATCGATTGCCTATACTGAAATGATGTTTTCTTTTCGTGCAGCAATCAAATTTCGACGACAATGTCTCCCAAGACGAACTCAGCTTCCAATGTGACCCCGATTCCGTACGTGGTCAAGATCAACGCTCGTGTGGTTCTCCCCGCGAGCCTCAGTCGACAGTGGGAGGAACCGCCCCGCCAGTTTGGCTCCGTCATCATCTACCCTGCCGGGAGCGCTCATCTGGCAGGGATCCCAGCGGAACAGGTGGCCAAGCCGGTCTCGAGGGGCAAGAGGCCGAATGTCGTGATCGCCAAGGCACCACAACCGAAACTCAAGACGGTGTGTGAACGATTCTCTGGTGCTCCAGCGGGGGGCAAGAACTCCGGTACAAGGGGCAACATCCAATGTTGCGGACGAGCTCACGCGATTACTCCAACAAATGCACAATCGAGCGTATCTCCAAGGCCTTCCATCGCCCGGTCTGCGACGTCTTCCCAAAGAGTTGAAGTCTGCCAGGTGCTTAGAACAGAAAAGTTAAGGCAGAAGCGGCTCAGGTATCGAGCCAACAAGAGGGCCAAGGCTTCGGCCAAATGGAATCATGTGAAGTTCCAAGTGCAGGGTTGCCCGGCGACGACGGCCGAGTCGGACGTAAGAATCAGCAATTCCTTCGAGCCTCTGAAGTGGGTTCAGAAAAACGCCATGACCGCCAGAATCAAGAAGACAGCGGTCCGAACAGTGCCACAAAGAGACGTGTCCCGGCCCCAACAGAAAAAGTATGACACTGTCTCATCAAGAGTCTATGAAGCACTCTGTGCCGCACGAAAGCAGCGGGGAAAACCCAGAAAAGAAGCGCCAGCACCATTCAAGAAACTGGTTAAGCCAGACGCCTTCAATCGACTACCAGCTACCGAAACAAGGGGGTCAAGACAGCGATCCACGAAATCAACTGCCAATGATAGAAAGACGGCCGGATATATCATCCATACGGTCTATATGGCGGGAGGACGCCCCAGCGACAACCTTCGCAGCAAAAGCAAGGATGGGGCCACCACATCCCAAGCTCAATCTAGCCCGAATGTGGTTGCCGCTGCCCAAGAACAGCCGCCCCTGCTGGATGAAGAAAACCCTCTCGATGAGGATGATAGGCAGAAAGACCCCTCGGTCCATGCAGAGTCAAGCTCGGACAGCGAGGAAGAGCCGACTTTCCGCCCTAGGACTGCGGAGCAAGAGCTGCTTCAAGAACTTCGAAAACAGCTCAGGAGCAAAGATAAAGAGATGGCCAAGCTCTATTCGAAAATTGATGATTTAACGAACGTGGTGATGCAGCTTACGGCTCAAATTGCTCGAGCGCCTCCCAATCAAGCACAAGCCGCTACTAATCAGCCGGGTGATGACAATCCGAGGCAGCCAATGCCTGTTCCTTTGGGACCAAGACTGGTCGAGCCAAATGAAAGCCGGCTACATTCCGCTTCTGGGGACGCCTTGGCCCCAGATAGCACCATCCCGCTAACACAGGATCGGATAATGGATTTGGTCACCAGCAAGGTTAAAACATTGGTGGCCGAAGCTGAAGCTCAGAAAGAAATCGGCAGTAGTGGGCGGCCATATCCCGCGCAGTACGATCTGATTGAGTTCCCAAGCGGCTACGTCATTCCTAAGTTCGGAAGATTTGATGGAACGGGGAATGCAAACCAGCACGTCGCCCACTTCAAAGCATCGTGCGGAAATACAGGGGGCAATGACGCGCTCCTTCTTCGTCAGTTTGTCAACAGCCTGACCGGCGTCGCCTTCGACTGGTATGCGAGTATACCGGACGGGTCCGTCATTACCTTTGCCCAAATGGAGTCCCTGTTTCGGCAAAGGTTCATGAGTGTCAGTGATAAAATCTCCATTGCCGACCTTGTGAGGACTAAGCCGGGGAAGAATGAAGGCAACACCGACTTTATCGCCCGATGGCGTAATCTCACAGTCAAATGCGAACCGCCGTTGGAGCAGGACCAGTCCGTCAGCCTTCTCATTGGGAACCTCAGCAATTGGATGGTCCCATTCTTGTGTACAGCGGGCCTCAAGACATTTCAGGAGCTAACCAAGAAAGTCCAAATGCTGGAACGCTCAAAGCAAGAGTCCCCGCCGGACACTCAGAGAGACAAAACCTGGAAAAGCAAGCGGGACGACAACCGTAGAAGCGGGAGTTCCAGCAGTACCAATGTCTTCAATGCCTCCGACAATGAAGAAAAGCGAAGGGCGGGCGAATCCAAAACCAACCGGTCTCGAAAGCCATTGCTGGGAGGAGATGGGCCTTCCCTAGAGGAGAAGAAGAACAAGGTTTACTCTTTCAGAAGGGACAAGGTCCGTAAGATATTTAAAGATGCCTTAAACAACGGCTTACAATTGCCGGAGTCGAAAAGACCCCAAGAAGCAAAAATGACCGACAATCCTCTGTATTGCCCGTACCACCGAGTAGTGAGCCATGCGATCGAGGATTGCTATATCTTTAAGGACTGGGTCGAGAAGCAGTACAAGGCTGGAGAGATCGAGCTGTCCAAAAGCGTGTTGGTGAACAATCAAGTTGCAACCGCCAACTTTATACAGACGGAAGCTGAAGCCTTCTGGGAGCAGACAGCCGAACCCGCTGCCCTGACAAACGAAACTGACTCGCCGCAGCCTCCATGGAGTACGCACATATCTAATAAGACGAAGAAGATGATAAAACTACTTCGGAAAGAACCCAGGATGGAATGGGAAGAACAGAAGAAGCCTACCACTCCAGCTGCCAATGCGGCTCCATCAGCCTCAAAATCCAAGAAGCTGAAGAAGAAGAAAAGTGCAGCTCGGCGCGAAATAGAGTCTGCAGGGAGATCGACAATTCAAAAATATATCGATTCTCTCGAAGAATATGAACAAAAGGAAAGAACATTGATTCAATTGAAGGAGTTCTTCCCTGTACAAGCGGCTGAAATTCTGGAGGAGTTAGAAGAAGACTCCAATAAAGAGATCCCAGTAGTGACCTGCTACGCCATCCATCTTGGCAGCGACTCCGAGGATGATCTTTGTTTTCCCGAAGAGGATGAGGAGCTCGCCACAACGACCAATCAAATCCAGCTCAGAAGCGGCAGGGCTCTACCGCCGAATCAGGGCAACGCCCCAAAAGGGAAGGAAAAACAAGTCGCTAATGAAGAAGATGGCAGAGAGCCGGCTGATGAAAACATAAGTCCTTCCTCGGTGGACTATAATGTCTTGGCGCATCTCCGGAAGCTTCCGTCTCTCCTGAGCATCTATGACGCCTTGGTCCTATCTAAGGAGCTTAGAGATGTTCTCATCCACGCTCTACAAAACCCCGAGCGGTACCAGGCCCACTTTGCGGAAATTAATATGAAAGAAGCCCAGCACGCTTTGCATGCCGCCGCAGTCACGTTTAAGGATGAAGACTTGCTACTGGGAACGGCTGAGCATAATCGGCCGCTTTACGTGACCGGGTACAGCGACGGAGATCGAATTAATCGCATATTGATTGATCCGGGGTCCTCAGTGAACATCATGAACTTGCGAACTCTGAAGAGTTTATCAATGGACGTCCGACATCTGTCAAGGGAAAGGATTGTCATTCAAGGCTTCAACCAAAATTGCCAGCAAGTTCTGGGGTCCATAGCTTTGCCAATCAAATTCGGGGATCTGCAAACTGAAGCTAAGATATACGTGATCGACGCCGACACGTCTTATAAGATTCTCCTGGGGCGGCCGTGGCTCCACGATTACGGCATCATTCCATCAACTCTCCATCAATGCATGAAGTATACTAAAAATGGCGAAGAAAGACGCATTGACGGAGACATCCAGCCGTTCGGTGTGCATGAAGTCCGCTATGAAGATTCTCGGTACTTTATGAACCACCAAAATGCTAAGCCACAACTGACTGAAGATAGACCGGCCCCGAGACCCAAAAGCAAATCTGCGCCGGTTGTCACTTTCAAAAGTAAAAACGCCCAAGTGCGCCCGCATTTCGGTAGCGACACTGACGAGTCCGACGCTGGAAGCCCGTCCTCCCGTAAAACTCGTCCTCGTTTCGGCAGCGATACAGACGAATCTGTTACTGAAGGCCCATCTAGCAGCAAAGTCCGCCCTCATCTTGGCAGCGACACTGAAGAGTCGGAGGAAGAGGACCTGCCGTGCAACAGCGATGCAGATTGGACCCCTATGCAACAAGAGAAACTACGAGAGACCTTCGAAGTTGCAGAAGGGTCCCTAGCCGTGACAAGGGTACCAGAGCAAATGTGCAAAGAGCTCGATGCATTATCAATCTCTACCGTGGACCAGCTGAAAACTTTCTACGTTCCCGGGAAGAAAAGTGGACAGAAGGGCATCTTGTTTTATGGGTCAAACCCCGTTGCGCACCCGGACGATTTGTCTGTCGCGTGCCTTCCATATGAGAGAGGCATAAGAGCCGTCCTCAATCCCAGATACTATGCGCCCGAGATGCGGGAATACTTTAAGAAGTGCGGATGCCGGTTATATCAAACGGAGTCCGAAGCAAAGTTTTACGAAGGGCTATGGCATCCGCCCCAGGTCCGAGCACTCATCGATGGACGAATTCCAGATAGACGGGGCATAGGCTACATTCAACCTGATTCCAAAGCATGCTACATGATCCATGTTGGTGAGGCCAGCGAAAGATCAAATGATGACGACGAGATAGCCGAGCCAGAAGAAGCTCCTCAAGAGCTCGAAGATGGCGGGCAAGCAACCTTTGACGAGCTAACCGAGATTGACTTAGGAACGCCCGATAATCCAAGGCCGACCTACGTCAGCTCGCTCTTGTCAGAGGAAATGAAAGCGCAGATAATCGCCCTGCTGCATGAGTTCGTCGACTGCTTCGCGTGGACATACAAAGAAATGCCTGGCCTTTCCCCTGAAGTGGCCGTACATAAGTTGGCTATATCTCCTGATGCTAAGCCAGTCAAACAAGCTCCTCGAAGAATGAGAAGGGAACTAGAAGAAAAGGTCATCGAGGAAACTAAGAAGCTCATCGATGCCGGCTTCATCAGGGAAGAGAAATATGCAGACTGGATCGCATGCATAGTCCCAGTGAAGAAGAAAAATGGGCAGATCCGAGTCTGTGTCGATTTCAGGGACCTCAATAAGGCATGTCCTAAAGATGACTTCCCGCTACCGGTCATGGAAATGATGGTCGATGACACCTCAA
Source organism: Agapanthus africanus (assembly GCA_030015575.1). NCBI lineage: Eukaryota > Viridiplantae > Streptophyta > Magnoliopsida > Asparagales > Amaryllidaceae > Agapanthus > Agapanthus africanus. The sequence continues at coordinate 249,455,449 of CM057349.1, forward strand.
ATTACGAACTGTTCACCTTTATGGACGGCTCGTCTGGATATAATCAGATCAAGATGTCGCCTGAGGATGAGAAGCACACAGCATTTCGAACCCCGATCGGAATATATTGCTACAAGGTAATGCCATTCGGACTGAAGAACGCAGGTGCTACATATCAAAGGGCGATGACTAATATCTTCGATGACCTAATTCATAAAGTCGTCGAATGTTATGTTGATGATCTGGTCGTTAAGACTGAAACCAAGGCCGATCATATCCAGGATCTTAGGATCGTTCTCACCAGACTGAGGGAATTTGATCTGAAGATGAATCCTCTGAAATGCGCTTTTGGCGTGTCATCGGGAAAATTCCTGGGCTTCATAGTTCGACATCGTGGGATCGAAGTTGACCCATCAAAGATAAAGGCCATCATGGAGATGCCTCCTCCGAAGAGTCTGACGCAGCTAAGATCTTTTCAAGGCAAGCTTGCTTATATACGGAGGTTTATCTCAAATTTATCGGGGAGATGTAGGCCCTTCTCAAAGCTCATGAAGAAAGGAGCTCCTTTTATCTGGGATGCCGAATGTCAAGCAGCGTTCGAAAGCATCAAACAATACTTGTTGCACCCTCCAGTGCTGGCTGCTCCCATTCCAAATAAACCGTTGATTCTCTACACTGCCGCGCTAGATGAGTCACTCGGTGCGCTCCTCGCCCAGAATAACGAGGAGGGAAAGGAAAATGCCCTCTACTACCTCAGTCGAACTCTAGTCGGGGCGGAACACAACTATTCCCCAATCGAAAAGCAATGCCTGGCTCTGATATTTGCTGTGAAGAAGCTGAGGCACTATCTGCTGGCTCATCGGGTTATGCTGATCTCCAAGGTCGACCCGCTCAAACACTTGATGACCAAAGCAAGCCTAGCCGGCAGGATGGCAAGATGGGCTGTCATGCTACTTGAGTTTGATATAGTTTATACCCCTCAGAAAGCAGTAAAAGGGCAAGCTCTTGCAGACTTTCTCGCTGCTCATCCCATACCAGAAGGGTCGCCGCTAAATTGTGAGTTACCCGACGAACAAGTGCTGCACCTCGAGAATGACGAGCCATGTTGGGAGCTCTACTTCGATGGGGCCTCATCGATAAGAACCTCCAGTAAATCAAGCGTCCCGGAGATAAAAGCAGGGATAGGATTGGTGTTTATCACACCATCAATGGGAACCCTACGGCGTTCTTTTGCTCTCACCGAGCCTCGGACAAATAATGAGGCCGAGTATGAAGCTCTGATAGCTGGTTTGGAGCTCGCCATAGAAATGGAAATCCTTCGGCTACGGGTTTACGGTGATTCCCAGCTTGTCGTCAACCAAGTAAGCGGCGACTATAAGATATACAAACCCGAGTTGGCTCGGTACAGAAGCCGGGTGGTGGAACTCATGAAACGGTTCACTCATATCGAACTAACAAGAGTCCCTAGAGCATTGAACGGAAAAGCCGATATACTCGCTCGCCTAGCCAAGGAGCTGGCTGATCCTGACATGGACGAAATTCTGATCACAGTCAGGAGCCGACAAATTCTACCCCCAGTCTCTCTACGAGAAGAGGAAAGCACGGAACAAAAGAGCAGTCCTGCCGAAGAAACTTCGATCATCCAAGACGAGCCCGATTGGAGAGAACCCTTCATAGAGTATCTCCGATACGACAGGCTGCCCGAAGAAAAATCTGCGAGGATTCAGCTGAAGAAGAGAGCTCTCCGATACGTGTTTGTAAATGACACGTTATACCGCAGGTCATACGACCAACTATGGCTCAGGTGTCTGTCATTGGCCGAAGCCCAAAAGGTCATGAAAGATGTCCACTCGGGCGTTTGCGGTGCTCACCAATCTGGCCCCAAGATGCGACTTCAAATCAAACGGCTTGGGTATTACTGGCCCACCATGATACGGGATTGCGGAGAGCATGCAAAGAAATGTTATATCTGCCAAATTCACGGTGATTTTATTCACAAGCATCCCAACCCATTGCATCCTACAGTGGCGTCGTGGCCCTTCGAAGTTTGGGGCACCGACATTGTTGGCCCAATTGATCCTCCGTCATCTAAAGGCCACCGGTTCATACTGGCTGCGACAGACTACTTCTCCAGGTGGGCTGAAGCTGTCCCGCTAAAAGAAGTCAAGACAAAGGATATTCTGACATTCTTCCAGCATAATATTCTATACCGCTTCGGTACACCAAGAAGAATCATTTCTGACAACGGGCCTTCTTTCAAGAGCTTCAATGTCTCAAGATTCGCTACTCAGCACAAGATAGACTGGAGGTATTCCTCCATCTATAATCCAAGAGCCAACGGGCTAGCCGAAGCCTTCAATAAGACTCTATGCAAGCTCCTGAGGAAAAATGCTTCAGCCAACAAGAGAGACTGGAATCTCAAACTTCACGAGGCGTTGTGGGCATATCGTACCACACACCGTACTCCAACTCAGTCCACTCCATACTCATTGCTCTTCGGAGTGGAGGCGGTCCTCCCCCTCGAAGTTGAAGTTCCAAGCTTAAGAATGGCCGTCCAACATGAGTTGACGGAGGAAGAAAACGTGCTCCTTCGACTTGAAGAACTCGATGCCCTCGAAGAAAAGAGGCTCGCGGTGCAGCAAAATCTGGAGCTATACCGAGCCCAAATGTCACGGGCCTATGACAAGATAACTCGTCTCCGTGCTTTCAAGAAAGGTGAATTGGTGTTGGTCCTCAAAAGACCGATCATCCTCAATCGACATGCCAAAGGAAAATTCGAGCCAAACTGGGAAGGACCATACGTCATTGAGAAAGTGTTCGACGGAGGATCCTACCAACTAATAAGTGCAGAGGGAGAAAGGCCCATGCCGCCCATTAATGGCCGATATCTCAAGAAATACTACACATGAATGCTCCAAGTCGCAGGCGAATTGAGCACATCAGCCCTACGGTCTGGATCAGACATCCTGCAAAACCGTATACAATCCACGGGCGTAAATAACCCCTATTTCTCCCAAATCCTGCCGGTGAGACTACTTTTAAAGTCCCACCAGCAGCAAAAAAAAAAGAAAAAGAAAGAAAAAGAAAAAAAAAAGAAGAAGAAATAAACGGTATGTCCACAAGCAAAACGGGCACGGATGAAAACCCGAAAGGGCTCCGTGAGTAAAAACAGCAGAACTACCGGCGAGTCTGTGAAAACCCGAAAGGGCGCAAACTCGTGAAAAGAGATGAAAAACACTCGCAAAGTCCTCTCGACCTTGTGAGGAGAAAACCCCTGCGTGAGATCCTTACGACTCACAAAGGAGCAACACACTTAGGAATCCTCACGATTCCTAAGGAGAAAATACACCTGCGGGATCCTTACGACTCGTAGGGAGAAAATGCTTTATGGGACCCTCACGGCCCATAAAATTGAAAAGCCTTAGGTGGTGGGGACCCAAACCTATCTCCTAAGCCATCGTTCCCCAACGGGCAACGGCAAATGATGATCCGCTCCTGGCATTTCGCTTCAGTGTTAGCGGTGCTGATGCCGACCAAAAACCCAAATCCCAAGTCCTCCCGAGGCAAATGATGAGTTGCTCCTGGCATTATTCCAGTGCAGCAATACTGATGCCAAACAAGATCCAAATTCCAAGTCCCCAGACGGCGAATGATGAGTCGCTCCTGGTACCATATTCCAGTGTAGCGATGCAGACGCCAACCAAAATCCAATTTCTCAAAATTTTCCGGCCCTACGGTGGGTCCCCAAATTGACCATCGTATACAATCCACGGGCTCAAATAATTCTCATCATACCCATGCCCCACCGTAATCACCAGTTATGCGGCCGGTCTCCGCTTTGGGAATGATGCTCCATTGATAAGACCCACTCATGTGTCCTCACGATATATGAGGAGAACAAACCTTTGTGGGATCCTTACGACTCATAAAGGAAAAACACACTTAGGAGTCCTCACGACTCCTAAGGAGAAAATACACCTGTGGGATCCTTACGACCCGTAGGGAGAAAATGTTTTTATGGGACCCTCACGGCCCATAAAATTGAAAAGTCTTAGGCGATAGGGATCTAAACCTGTCTCCTAAGCCATCGCTCCCCAATCCCCAAATGGCGAATGATGAGTCGCTCCTGGTACCATATTCCAGTGCAGCGATGCAGACGCCAACCAAATTCCAAATCCCTTACCCCAACGGCGAATGATGAGTCGCTCCTGGTACCATATTCCAGTACAGCGATGCAGACGCCGACAAAATCCCGAAATTTTTCCGGCCCTACGGTCTGGATCATACATCCTGCAAAACCGTATACAATCCACGGGCGTAAAATAATCCCAATTTCTCCCAAATCCTCTCGGGGCAAATGATGAGTTGCTCCTGGCATTATTCCAGTGCAGCAATGCAGATGCCAAACAAAAACCAAAAAAATCCCCAAATCCTCCCCATGACAGATGATGATTCGCTCCTGGTACCATATTCCAGTATAGCGATGCTGATGTCAACCCAAATCAAAATCAACAAGTCAACTTCCACTCCGACACCGCAGAAAGCGGAGCAAGTCAGAATCCAATCTCAACACCGCAAGAAGCGGAGCAAGTCAAGTCTACCCCTGACACTGCAAGAAGCAGAGCAAGTCAAATCAAGAACCGACCGTCCAAGTCGCAAAAAGGGCAGAATCGACCGTCCAAGTCGCTAAAAGGGCAGCACAGACCGTCCAAGTCGCAAAAAGGGCAGAACCGACCGTCCACGTCGCTAAAAGGGCAGCACCGACCGTCCACGTCGCTAAAAGGGCAGCATCGACCGTCCACGTCGCTAAAAGGGCAGCACCGACCGTCCACGTCGCTAAAAGGGCAGCACCGACCGTCCACGTCGCTAAAAGGGCAGCACCGACCGTCCACGTCGCTAAAAGGGCAGCACCGACCGTCCACGTCGCTAAAAGGGCAGCACCGACCGTCCACGTCGCTAAAAGGGCAGCACCGACCGTCCACGTCGCTAAAAGGGCAGCATCGACCGTCCAAGTCGCTAAAAGGGCAGCATCGACCGTCCAAGTCGCAAAAAGGGCAGAACCGACCGTCCACGTCGCTAAAAGGGCAGCACCGACCGTCCAAGTCGCAAAAAGGGCAGCGCAGGATTCCTACAAAGCGGGAACCAGATAACTCCGGGCCAGGGAAAACGTCTATCACGGACACTCCGTCTCGGAGACATGTCAAGCAACGACCGTCCATGTCGTAAAAAGGGCAGTGCCAGCTTCCCAAAAAGCGGGAACCAAATCAAGTCGCCTCCACGTGAAAGAAGATCCATCAATTTCATGCACACGACCCACATATGTGGTGTGCATTTATTGATGGGGGGCAATTTGTTGGGGTAAAAATTTACACCCCGGTTGACCAAGTCAAAATCCAAGTCAATCCCAAGCCAAGTGGGCCCAAGCCCAGACCCAGTGGGCCCATGCCCGGGTCGAGCCCGAACATGAAGCGGCCGGCCTCCCCCCGTGCCAAGATAAAAATTTTGTAATAAATAATTTTGTTGCATTTTCTTTTATTTTATTTTATGGATAAATGTAAGAAAATGGGCATGAAGCCAAATTTTTGTAAAGCCCATGGCTTATGTGCAAAAAGAAATGGCACATGAGCCATGGGATAGGCAAAATGCCATTTTGTGAAGCCCAAGGGGCTATGTGTAAAATGTATGGCCTATAAAGGCAAGGATAATGAAATATCCCAACAACTTTTTTTCTCTCTCCAGAAATTTCTAGATCTGAGATCTCTTTCTCCTTCTTCAAGGTTCCAAAACCTTCTTCTTTCTCTTGAATTAAATCAAGAGTTTTACTCTTCCTTTTTCAAAACTAAATAGTTTTCCACCACAAAACCCACAAAGGGGAACTTGGATCTGCCATCAGATCTTAAAAAGGAGAGATTTTGAGATTTTACATCTCTTGATCTTCAAGATCCAGCAAGCAACAGGAGGAAGAAGAAGAACCCTTCCATTAACCCAACAAAAAAAAAAAAAAAAAACACACTCAGGAGTCTAACTCCTCTTTGATTTCTCTTCAGAGAAATCTTTTTAGGCTAAAAGCCTGTTGTGTGCGCAAGTCGCCCGCGTGCCGACACGTGGCGCGCGCGCTTGCGCAACTGCGCAAGTGCGCAAGTCGCCCGCGTGCCGACACGTGGCGCGCGCGCTTGCGCAACTGCGCAAGTGCGCAAGTCGCCCGCGTGCCGACACGTGGCGCGCGCGCTTGCGCAACAGCGCAAGTGCGCAAGTCGCCCGCGTGCCGACACGTGGCGCGCGCGCTTGCGCACCTGCGCATCCCTTAGATGTCTTTTCCCCTCTTTTGTGTACATATATACACATATACATATGTATACAAATTTATACATACACGTACTCCACGACACTGTCCCTGTTAGAAAAAAATTTCTAACGGGGCGCTGCCCCGCACCCCGCAAGGGGGCTGCTAGCCCCCTTGACCCCCAGCCCGCTATCCGGGTAGCGGGACCCCCGTAAAAACTCTGCGTGGCTCCCGATATATCCAAACCCCCCTTTCAGAATTGAACACACGTACACTGCACATTGAGTTCGCATGACCAGTTTAACCCGTTAATCGGAGGTTCCCTCGCCCCAAAGGCGAGGGGTAATTAACGGCAGCTTAGTCCGCGGCTGCCGGAGATTCGGATCCCCACAATCATTAAACCCCGGCCTACCCTAGGCAGGGGGAATCTGTAGTACGCCTGACAAGCGTGCGCGTATTCCCATCTCAATGGGGTGACGAAAAACACCCTACACACCCTGTGGTTTGTTGACCTCCGTCAAGGTCATAGGATGCTTGGGGCAAAATATTATCGGGAATTTCAAGTGTTAAAATTTGCAATGAGATTGCATACCTTCTATGAGATAGTTGGATCCCGATACCCACTGCGAGTAAGAGTTACTCCTGGGAGAGTTTTACACATTGCAATTAGCTGATCAAGTAGGTGTCTAGAAAAGTGTCAACGGGGTTACGCCTCTGGGAAAACGAGGTTTACAGTAATTAGGTTCGTGCGAAAGCACGGGGGACCTCCCTCAAAGTATCGACACTGGCCTGGCTGAAAGATTGGCGAACTTGTAGTGTGTAATTAATCCCGGCTAGTCTTTCCTTTTAGGGTTTGAAGGAAGATTTGATAAAAAGCAGTGGGAGCCATCCTGATTAGATAAGATAATAACCAATCTGATCTTGCACGAGCTTACGCTAAAGTGTTTTCTTCTCTCTCTCTCCAGGTAGCGACCATTTCATGCCTTAATAAAGATAATAATATGGATGTATTGACCGAACCCGCATGTTATACTGTGCTGGGGAATGTTGGTTCCGTTCTTACCTATAAGAGTTATAGGACTGAACAGGATATAGGGGAATACCAGGATTCCCATGCCACCCGAATGAAGAAAGTACATGTTGATGCATTTTCTTCGGGTGTGTTCGTTACAGAGAACTGTTTCTCCATTTGCTCCACGTCCTGGGTATTAGATACCGGGTCAGGATCCCATATATGTAATCAGTTACATGGGCTTAGAAAAGGTAGAGAACTTGGAGAAGGTGATAAAGACATTAGAGTTGGAAATGGTGCAATTGTTGCAGCTAAGACTGTCGGGGAATATCACCTTGTATTACCAACTGGTAATACATTGGTTCTGAACGAATGCTATTACATGCCGAACCTGATATGCAACATTATATCGGTTTCTTTATTAAGTAAAGAGGGATATAATTTTGTATTACAGGATAATGTTATGAACATTTTCCATAACCAAAAGTTGGTTGGATCAGGCACGTTGTGCAATGGCATTTATGTTCTAAATCAATCAACAGTTCTGAACATAACAAACACACACAAGAGGAAGAGTTCTGAACTGAACGAATCCTTCTTGTGGCATTGTAGACTGGGTCACATCAATGCGACACGACTAGCTAAGTTGCATAAAGATGGATATTTAAATCCGTTTGAATTTTCATCCTATGACACTTGCCAGTCATGTCTCAAAGGCAAGATGACCAAAACTCCGTTTACGGGACACGGAGAAAGAGTTACTGAACTCTTGGGACTGATACATAGTGATGTATGCGGTCCCATGTCTACACATGCCAGGGATGGTTCTTCATACTTCATTACATTCATTGACGATCTCTCTAGGTTCGGGTATGTGTTCCTGATGAAACACAAATCAGAAGCTTTTGAGAAATTTAGGGAATATAAACAAGAAGTTGAGAACCAAACCGGAAAAAGTATTAAAATCCTACGATCTGATCGAGGAGGAGAATACTTAAGCAATGAATTCCTGGAATTCCTAAAAGAGAATGGGATTCTCTCTCAGCTTACTCCTCCTTATACACCACAGCACAACGGTGTATCGGAGCGGAGAAACCGCACCCTATTAGATATGGTGCGCTCAATGATGAGTACAGCTGAGTTACCTGTTTCCTTCTGGGGATATGCACTGGAAACAGCAGCATATCTACTGAATAGGGTTCCCACCAAATCTGTGCCTACCACACCATATGAGATATGGGAAGAGAAGAGACCGTATCTTAATTTTATTAAGATATGGGGTTGCCCGGCCTATGTCAAAAGACAAAAATCGGACAAACTCGAGGCAAGGTCTGTTTTGTGTAAATTTGTTGGATATCCCAAACATTCGCGAGGGTATATCTTCTACCACAGTGAGGAACAAAGAGTATTTGTTGCTCAACATGCCACCTTTTTAGAAAAGGAATTTCTTGCAAAAGAAATTAGTGGCTCTGAGGTAGAACTGGAAGAGGTTCCAGCTGAACAAAACACAACAGAAGATTTAGTGGAACCAGAGCATTCAGTAGCTTCCGATGAACCTCAGCCTCTCCGCCGATCTAGTAGGGTTCCTCGCCCACCTGAGAGATACTACGGTTTTCTCATGGATGGTGGGAGCGAGGATTGCATCATGGAGGATGATGACCCAACTAGCTTCGAGCAGGCCATCACGAGTGGGGACTCAGTGAAATGGCTGGATGCTATGCGGTCCGAGATGGAATCCATGTACACCAACAAAGTATGGACTTTGGAAATTTCTCCTGAAGGGGTAAAACCCATTGGGAGCAAGTGGATCTTCAAGAAGAAACTTGGTGTAGATAGGAAAGTGGAGACTTTCAAAGCTAGACTTGTAGCAAAGGGTTTTCGTCAAAGACCAGGTGTGGACTATGACGAGACCTTTTCTCCAGTGGCTATGCTTAAATCCATCCGGATCATGCTTGCCATCGCTGCATATCATGATTACGAAATCTGGCAAATGGATGTTAAGACCGCCTTTCTAAATGGTGATTTAGAAGAGTGCGTGTACATGACTCAGCCAGAGGGCTTCGTAGATAGCGGGAGCAGCGGGAAGGTGTGCAAGCTGCTTAAATCCATTTATGGATTAAAGCAAGCATCGCGGAGTTAGAACATCTGCTTTGACGTCGTTATCAAAGAGTTTGATTTCGTCAAAAATCCAGATGAACCTTGTATCTACAAGAAGGTGGCAGAGAGTAAGGTTGTATTCCTCGTATTGTACGTGGACGACATACTCTTGATAGGAAATGATATTCCTATGCTGCAATCGGTCAAGCTCTTCTTATCACAAAGATTCTCAATGAAAGATCTTGGTGATGCCTCCTGCATATTGGGAATCAGGATCTATAGAGATAGATCCAAACGGATATTAGGATTGTCCCAATCCAGGTACATTGACACCATACTAAAGAGGTTTAGTACGGAAGAATCCAAGCGTGGGAACTTGCCCACGATCTCTGGACTCACTCTCTCCAAAGAGATGTCTCCCAAGACTGATTTGGAGAGAGTTCGCATGCAAGGGATACCCTATGCTTCGGCAGTAGGCTCTATCATGTATGCGATGCTATGTACCAGACCCGATGTTGCATACTCACTAAGTGTAGTGAGTCGGTATCAAGCAGATCCTGGAGAGAGTCACTGGACAGCTGTGAAGAACATTCTCAAGTACTTACGAAGGACTAGAGATATGTTCTTGGTGTATGGTAACGGAGAACTCCAAGTGGAGTCCTTTACCGATTCGAGCTTCCAGAGTGATAAGGACGACTCTAAGTCGCAGTCGGGCTTTGTCTTTACCCTTTACGGAGGGGCGGTTAGCTGGAAGAGTTCCAAGCAGGAAACCGTGGCAGACTCGACGATGGAGGCTGAATACATCGCTGCCAACGATGCTGCCAAAGAGGCTGTCTGGATCAAGAAGTTCATTACTGAACTTGGAGTGGTTCCATCCATTGAGCGTCCAATACCTTTGTATTGCGATAACAATGGAGCGGTGGCTTTGGCCAAGGAACATAGGTCCCATCAGCGGTCCAGGCATATTCTGAGGCGGTATCACCTGATCCGGGAGATAGTTGATCGCCGGGAGATCGAGGTAAGGAGGGTTGACACGAAGAACAACACGGCGGATCCACTCACGAAGGCCATTCCCCAGATACAGTTTGAGAGACTCTTCGGGATGCTCGGTATGCGATACTACAGCAGCTGGCCCTAGTGCAAGTGGGAGATTGTTAGTTGTATGTATGCCCTAGAGGCCAGTATTGTATAGATGTTGTATATTATATTGGATGCTTGGACATATATAGAGATGACTTTCTTGCTCGATATGATAGTATGCTATCTGGTTACTCTTTATCTTAACATGTACACTAGTCTCTTTATACTGTCTTGTAGTTACATGTTGGTAAAGCCCTTAGGATGTGTACTTGACTACCTGGACTATGATGCAGATCATACTAGTGGGGACATGGTAGTCCATAAGTACATCCTTCAAGGTCCCTAGTCGTGGGTGTATCGAGACGGGGCATCGATATACCAGAGTAGACTAGCGTATACGCTTCTCGACCCATGAGATGGGCGATGGATGATCCCACATCCATTGGTGTTTGACATCAGAGATGGTATACGGGTGCTCAGTGGAGACTGGGTACACTGGACGGACTCGCCGAGAACTCCCTGATGGTATTATACCTCACGTCAGATGGCAGTTCTCAGGTGACACTTGTACAGGTTAGTCTGTAGACCCAAGATCGTCATAGAGTCTTGTGTGATTCCCACTGTGCTTTGATCTCCACCTTACCACGTCCATGAGGGCATGCAAAACGGTGGTCTTTGGGTACAGTCCCGAGTCACATAGAGGCAATGAGCGATAGGAGGGGTTTCGTCTCTTCCGGTATTGGGGGTTGATGTTGCGCTGTGCTCGATTGGCCGTAACAGGGAAGTCCCTGGCCAGGGCTGATCAGAGATTTGCTGGTAAGTGTTACCAGTAGTTTCTCGACCCGTTATGAGCCTCACATCGGCACGACTTATCGAGTATTGGGGTCTGACGTTTACCACCCTTAGATTTGATATGCGACGTATCAGACGAACAGACCGGACTGTACGGTAAGTGTTACTGGTCGGATTCGCAGGAGTGTGAGCGGGCTAGCTCGTCGATCTTCTGATCGCTCAATACCCGGATGGCCGTTATGTTTAGCAGACCGCTTGCGGCTTGTGGGTGCTTGATATGATCATCATCTGCTACCGGCGTATTGACGAGTCTTTAGAGTCCTACACAGAGGTTTCCTGGCTCAAGCGAAACGAAATAGGAGTGCATATGAGATATGTGCGGAAGCGAGAATAATGCGTGTATGTGATACCGTATTTCATTCTCGCGATAAATGTTTCGATTGGTTATATTCGATATGACCTAGTTATCGAATCAATGATTCGATAAATCGATACATTGAATACTAGTCGGTTATGTGCGACATGACCGGATCATTGAATCAAATGTTGATTTAATGATTTAATGTATAATTATATATTTGATATATTACTTTGCATTAACTAGTATTGGTTCACTTTATACGGATTTTCTCACTTGATGTGCAAGTTGTATATGTGATATACTTTTGTGCACATATATGTATCATGTTTGATGATACTTGATCATATGGTTAAGTGTGAAGAATTAAACCATGGTTAAATGATAATTAGGGTTTTGCCTTATCATTTATTTATTCATTTCTTTATTTATTTTATTGGATAAATGAAGAGATAATGGTTTGTTTTTTGTCATGAAGCTTGTTGAAGCTTCATGAAGCTTTGACCAAGGAGACCATTTTGTCTTCATGCTTAACCCTAACCCATCCACTTACCATGGTTTATTCTCTACACTTAACCCAAGTTAGATTATGATAAGTATGCGTTTTCTTTTCATTTTATAATAACTTATCATAAACTAGCTTGATCTTCTTCCTTCTTCTTCAAGATAGAAACCTTGATGCCATCAATGGCAACTTGAGTTTTAGTGAGAGAAATCCAAATCTAAAGTGAACCCACCTCCTATTTCTTCATCCTCTACCTCTTGCCAAGTGGTTTTGGGTGTTTTCTTCACAAGTTTCACAACTTGGTGAAGTCGGAGCTTGAACTTGTGCAACCTCGACGTAGATCGTCTTTGACACGAAGCCGACGACCTTGCTCGCCCGTTTTTCCGATGAAACCGATGAACGAGTCTAAGATTGGAAAAGGACAGCGAGAGGAGCACTACGTGGAGCTAAGGAAGTGGATATCCGGATCTACAAAGGTTGTAGAATCTAACTTTTAGTTAAGTAGTTAACTAGATTATCTTTTCGCCTAAACATCTAGCCTAAGATCCGTAGTCTAGGGTTTCTCGACACAATTTTTTTTTAAATTGGCATGTTCGATGCCTTGTGAGACCTTACTAGAGTGCCTAGGAACCCTACAACTACGTTTTCACATCCTCTTTTGTCCTTGATGATAAGGTCAAACTCTTGAAGCAAGAGGATCCAACGTATCAGCCGAGATTTTGCATCTTTCTTCGCAAAAAGATGGCGCAGAGCAGAATGATCCGTGTAGACGATGACTGGAGAGCCGATAAGGTAGGGCCTGAACTTTTCTAGAGCAAATACAACAGCCAAGAATTCCTTCTTAGTTGTTGTATAGTTCGGTTGGGCGTCGTTCAGGGTTCAGCTAGCATAATAGATTACGTGCGGCATCTTGTTGATGTGTTGTCCAAGGACAGCACCGATAGCAAAGTCGGATGCATCGCACATAATCTCAAATGGGTGCGTCCAGTCATGAGAAGAAAGAACGGGAGCAGAAGTGAGTGAGCTTTTTAATGACTCGAACGCAGTCACACAGCTCGAGTTGAAGTCGAATGTCGTGTCCTTGGCCAGCAAAAGAGTCAAGGGCCTAGCAATCTTGCTAAAGTCCTTGATGAACCGTCTATAGAAACCGGCATGGCCAAGGAAGGCTCGGATGTCTCTGACGCATCTGGGAAGAGGGAGATTGGAAATGACTTCAATCTTTGGTTTATCTACCTCAATGCCATTTTGCGAGATGATATGTCCTAAGACAATACCTTCGCGCACCATGAAGTGGCATTTCTCCCAATTCAAAGTGAGGTTCTTGTCCTTACACCGGGTAAGGACAGCGTCGAGATGCAGCAAACACTCATCAAAGGAATCGCCAAAAATGGAGAAATCATCCATGAAGATCTCCAAGAATTTTTCCACCATGTCTGAGAAGATTCCCATCATACACCGCTGGAAGGTAGCGGGCACATTGCATAACCCAAAGGGCATGCGACGATATGCAAACGTGCCGAAAGGAAAAGTGAATGTGGTCTTGTCCTGGTCTTTTTCGGCGATAGGAATCTGATTATAGCCTGAGTAGCCATCAAGAAAGCAGTAGTACTCGTGTCTAGCCAATCGTTCAAGTATTTGGTCAATGAAAGGTAGCGGAAAGTGGTCTTTCCGCGTTGCGGCGTTGAGTTTTCTATAATCGATGCATACTCGCGACCCAGTCTGGGTGCGAGTAGGGATTAACTCGTTCGCCTCATTGGTTATGACCGTTATGCCTGATTTCTTTAGGACAACGTGAATGGGGCTAACCCACTGGCTATCAGAGATAGGGTAAATGATACCACTATCCAGACACTTTACGATCTCCTTTTTTACAGCCTCCTTCATGACTGAGTTGAGTCGCCTTTGTGGATCCCTGGCTGGTTTGGCATCATCCATCAGATGAATGTGATGGTCAACGATCAGGAGACTAATCCCCTTGATGTCCGCCATTGACCAGCCAAAAGCTTGCCTGTTGCTGTGCAAGACCGTAAGAAGGGCTCTCTCTTGCTCTGGAGCTAGAGAAGCCGAGATGATAATAGGGAGGGTCTCGTTCTCACCCAAGTAAGCGTACTTAAGGTGAGACGACAATGGTTTGAGTTCGAGCGTTGGAGGTGAAATGATTGAAGGCAAGATTAGTGAAATGGTCTTGAACTCAAAGGACTCCAGCAAAGGTTCAAACTGAGTGTAAGCGACCGAGTTGGATGGTTCAGGTAACTCATCCGGAAATTTGAAGGATTCAAACTCGGGTAGTGACTGGCAAAGATCGTTCGAGAAAGTGAAACATTCGTCATTGTCGGGCGCAGAAGCAGCAGCAGGTTCGAAGAGGAACACATTAGTGGCGTTAAGGTTGTCGTGATCGAACAAAAATTCCTCGAATTCACACTCCTCCGGGGTGATCTCCTGGATTGAACAAACGTCTAGTATATGAGAATTAGGTTCGGAGGGCTGATTCCCCAACCTAAAAATGTTAAGTTCAATTGTCATGTTTCCAAAAGATAGGTTCATCGAACCATTTCGACAATTGATCACAGCATTTGAGGTTGCAAGGAATGGACGACCGAGTATCACCGGAATTTGATTCCGAGGGTTAGCTACAGGCTGTGTGTCTAAAACAATGAAGTCAACGGGGAATATGAAGTCCCCAACCTTGATTAACACATCCTCTAGCTCACCCCTAGGATGAGTGATTGATCGGTCGGCCATTTGGAGAGTACAGTGTGTGGGTTTCAGCTCTCCTACACCTAGTTGCTCATATACTGAGTACGGAAGCACGTTAACACTGGGACCAAGATCTAAGAGTGCGCGGTTGATGTTCTTATCCCCAATGGTAATACAAATCGTAGGACAGCCAGGGTCCTTCCGTTTTTGAGGAAAAGATTGGGTAAGAGCATCACTCACAGCACTAGCCAAGAAAACTTTCTTGGGTACCTGAGATTTCCTCTTTTTCGTGCACAAGTCCTTTAAGATTTTCGCGTAGGAAGGGACTTGTTGGAAAGCATCTAAAAGGGGAATGTTGATGTTAACCTGCTTAAACAACTCCAGAATCTTCTCCATTTATGGATTTTATTTATTGGACCTCAACCGGTTTGGAAATGGAACGTTTTTAAAATTGGTTGAGTCCAATGCTTGTGGAAGAGATTGTGGAGTTGGAACGGATCCCAGAGCTGGAGTTTTCGTGGAGTGAGAAGTGGGTCCGTTTAGAGCAGAAGAAGAAGAAGAAGAAGAGCCTTTTGAAGAAGGGAGAATAGGCTCAGAAGACAGAAAAGAAGAAGAAGAAGAAGAAGAAGCGGCCGGGGTGTCATCATCTATCCGTGTCCCAATGTTGTTGTGCAGCATCCTTCCAGATCTCAATGTAGTCACGGCACTCACATTATGGTTCTGTTGTTCAAGAGCAACATGTACATTATGTGGGTGACCAGGATTTAGGAGTGGTTGAGATAGAAGCTTCCCCTTTTCTCGCTCGCTTAAGGCCGCATTCAGTTGTGCTATCTGGGCTTCGATGGTTTTGATGCTTTGCCCGTGAGCGGCAGTGTGTTGCACCAAACACTGAATGGAAGACTGGATGTTGGCAGTGGATTGTGTTGATTGCTTTACAAACACCTCCAAACTTCGTTCTAGCGAGGAAACCTTATCGTTGTTTGACGGAACAAAGTTGTTTTGAGGAAAAGAATTGTTGGGTGCAAAGTTGTTCGTCTGATTTTGAAAAGGTTGGGGTTGGAAAGGCTGCTGAAATTGATGTTGAGTTTGTTGTTGAGCTTGTTGTTGCGAAGGAGGGGGCCTTTGGAAATTGTTGCCTTGGAATTGATGCTGGTTCTGATTCCAGACGAAGTTAGGGTGGTTCCTCCAACCGGGATTGTAGGTGGAAGAGTATGGATCGTTTCTTGGTTTTTGCTGAAATGCAGCATTAACCTGATCCTGTCCTTGAGATGGTGGATTGTAAGGACACTCTTCGGTTAGGTGAGATGGATCGGAACAACAAGCACAAATGGTACGAAGGGGAAGAATAGGGGCAGGAGCAGGAGATGAAAATATGCTCTCTATCGCTTCAAGTTTTCTCATTATTGCAGCCATTTCGGCTTTCATTGGAATAGAGACATCGAGTTGGTGAATGCCTACCGTAGACTGACCAGTAGAAGTAGAGGAAGAAGAAGAAGTACTTGGTCTGGTGCTCTCCCATTGAAGCGTTTGTTCCGCAAGGCCGTCGAAGAATTGCCATGCTTCCTCGTCAGATTTGGATAGGAAGTGGCCTTGACAAATGGTTTCCAACAACTGCTTGGTTGCTGGGTTCAGGCCCTCGTATAAGATCTGGCAAAGTTGCCATTTCTCAATACCGTGGTGAGGGCACTGAACAAGAAGGTCTTTATATCGGTCAGAGCACTTCCAAAAAGGTTCAGTAAGAAGCTGGGAAAATTGGTTGATTTCGTTACGGATCCTTGCGGTTTTATGATTTGGATAGAATTTCTTGAGAAACGCTTTCACAAACTCGTCCTAACTGGATATGGAGTGGGAAGCAGTGCTATACAGCCACTTTTCAGCAAGATCGCACAAAGTGAACGGAATGAACCGTAGCCGTATAGCATCGTCCGACAGCTGGGTTGTTTTCATCATGGCACAAACATTCTGGAACTTGTTGATGAAGATATAGGCATCTTCAGATTCAAGCCCATGAAATTTCGGAAGCATGTTAATGAAGTGGGGCTTAATTTCGAAATTATTCCCATTGGCCGGTGGAAGGGAAAGACAGGTGGGAAGTGCAGAGCGGGTGGGATAGAAATTATCCTGGAGCGCGATTCGCTGTGGCGCTACAACAGGCGGTGGTTGTGGGTTATTCGCATCCATAGGAGGTGGAATCAATCCCGGGGGAGTCAAAGGGATGTTTGGATTAAATCCTGACATCGCGGAAGAAGAGGTTGGTGATAGTGAAGGTGAGGATGTATGATCAGAATCTCGGTCAACGTCGGAGTTGGCCGGCAAAGGTAAGGGTGAAAGAGGCGTGGAAGGAGTTTCGACATCTGAATCGATCGTGTAGACGGTAGCGACTAACGTAACGCGGACTAGGCGGGTACTAGTGTCCCGAGTCCAACCGGACATACACTAAACGAGTTTAGTGTAGTCAAAGCGGAGAAGGTGAGGGTAAGAAAACGTCAATGGAGAAATACGATGGGAGGTGGGTGAAAAAAATGGGATTCTGGCGACAAAGGGCAAGTTTTTATAAAAAGTTTTTGTTTTGTGTTTTTTTTCTTTTTTCTTTTTCTTTAGAAAGAGCTTTGCAGAAATATGTACGGACTTACGGCTTCAAACAATCACAGACAAAATATGCACAATCACACCTAGATCTAGGGTAACCTAGGTCAGCTAGACAGCTCCTAACTGTTCCAAAGGGTTAGAAATAGGACCTCAAACCGCCCTTCACCGCCAATTGTGGCCACGTAAGTGGCAGGTAAGTGGGAGGCTCACCACTACGTAAGTAGTGGTCCAAATTAAGTAACCACTTGCCTTAGACACACTTGCTTAGACACCGCAAAGTCAGGTTAGGATAAACGACCGATGCCTATAACCAGTCCTCTGTCCTATTGAGTGCGACGTCCTTAGTGTTAGTTATATGTATGCCCTAGAGGCCATTACTGTACATTGGATGTATATTGTAGTGGATGCTGGGACATATGTAGGTAGGACTTTCTTGCTCGACATGATAGTACGCTATCTGGTTGCTCTTTATCTTAACATGTATACTTTCTGTCTCTCTGATTACATGTTGATAAAGCCCTTAGATGTGTACACGACTTCCAGGACTGTGATGCAGATCATACTAGTGGGGCCTGGATAGTCCATGAGTACATCCTTGAAATGTTCCTAGTCGAGGGAATATCGAGACGGGGCATCGATATTCCAGAGTAGACTAGCGTATATCTTCTCGACCCATGCGATGGGCGATGGATGTGTTAGTGTTTATGCCCTAGAAGGCCATTACTGTATCATACTAGTTTGTATATTACTTAATGGAAGCTTGGGATATTCACATGTATATAACAGTCTTGCTAAACATGGTAGTATGCTACTTGGTTTTTCTATCTTAATATGTGAGTGTACGTATTGATAGAGCTCTTAGGATCTTGCTTGTCTACCAGCGTTGTGATGGCAGTCACACTAGTGGGGGCTGGGTAGTCAACAAGCACATCCTTATTCAGGTCCCTGGTCGTTGGATTATCGAGACAGAGCATCGATATCCGGAGTAGACTAGTGTGTACGCTTCTCATCCCAGTTGGGGAGATGGTCTGTCCCACAGCCGTCAGTACGTCGTACTGGAGATAGTATGCAGGTGCTCGTTAGGTTACGGGTACACCGGACAGGACTCACAGGGAACTGTTGGTTGGTTTGATACCAGTCGTCAGTAAGCAGTTCCCAGGTGACATGAGTACAGCGTAGTCCGCAGACTTGACACTGCTACTTCGCCTCGAGTGTGTCCCACTGTTCTTAGATTGCTACCCTACCACGGCTCATAGGAGTCGTGCAAACAGGTAGCAGTTGGGTGCAGTCCCGAGCACTTGGAGGCAGTGGCGGTTAGACAGGATTCGTCCCTCCCGGTATTGGGAGTAGATATCGTGCTGTGTCAGAGAGCCATTACGCAAAGTCCCTGGCCAGGGCAAGCGAGATTTGCTGGTAGGTTCCAGTAGTTTCTCAGGGTGTAATGGGCTTCACTCTGACACGACTTATACCGCTATTAGGGGACTGACGCTTGCCGCCCCCCTAGGCCCGATATGCGATAGTCTTGGACGAACGGACCGGACTGTATGGAGATTGTCACATCAGACTCAGTAGGAGTTCGGATGGGTTTCCTCATCGGCCTTCTTATCGACAACTACCTGGGGACCGTTACGTACAGCTAGTGCCGCTTGCGGTCTGTGGTTAAACCCACTGCCAGCGTAGTAGTCGAGTCTCTAGAGTCCCACACAGAGAGTTTCCTACTCCAGGCGAAACGATATAGAGGTCGCATGGTTTTGCGACAAAGGGTTCGGACGCATACGTGCGTTTACGCACGTACGACTTTCGGACAGTTTTTACCAGTCGGCTTTGGTTTAAGCCAGTTACTGGTATCCGGTTATTGGATTTTTACAGTCTAAAGTTTTTCCGTATTTTTGCGGATTGGAGGGGCGTTCTCGTAATTGTACGAGAAGCTTCTAGAAGATGTGACTAAGGAGGTTAAGGTGACATAAGCTTTGGATAAGATTAGTGAGTCATGAGGGTGATTCATCATGGTCATTAATGCACCATAAATGCTTAATGACTCATGTTAATGAATCACCTCTTTTCATTTATGAAGCATGCTTATTCATTTCTTTTATTCATTATTCTAAAATAAGAATGCTTCATAATATATTATGATACACTCTCTCTCATCTCATTATCTTATCTCACATTCTCTCTCCTCAAGCTCTCATCTTCAAGAGACTAATCCTTAATCCTCATGTGTTGAGATCAAAGGTTTAGTTAGACTTAAACATCCATTACCTTCACTCTATATCATCCTTTCTTCTTTGATTAGCAATCAAAGTAGATTAGTTGCCTCAAGTTAGAGGTGTAGCTTGGAGTTTTGCTCTCGGGTGGATCGTCTACTACCTAGAGAAGGCCGAGGAGAACAAGGAGATCGTAAAGACGAAGGACTAGTTTCATTTGCTATAATCCCTAAACACAATAGTTAAGAAACTCTTTGTGTACGGTTATTTATAGTTTAGCTTCGATTCAAGCGGTTAGACGATGTTCGTTCTTTAAACTTGATCGTTTTTGAAAATTCCGCCTCCCCACAAGTACTGGGGTGTACTACATCGACTTACAGTGGTATCAGAGCCTCGCTAAACACTAAATAACTTGATTGCAAATTTGTACGAATTTCGAACGGAAAAACGAAGCCGGAAAACCCTAAATCTGTTCAGTTTCTGTCGAACTTAAAATGATGTCCAAAAATTTTTCAGGTAAGTGCAGAAAGCTTGAAATGATCACAGTAGAACACCCAAGAAAAACAGTAACCTAAATCGTTTAACTTGCCGCGGAACCGCGGCCTCAGCCTACTGAGTCGCCGCGGTTCCGCCGCCGAGTTAGCGAGTTAGGAGCCGAGTTTTCTTCTGTTGCTTCTCTGTGAAATTTGGGATTTTCTGGAATATTTAATATTTGCTCAGGTTACTGTTTAACAGAGCAGATTTTGGAGCAATATTGATGTTGTTTAATCGATCGAAATTGTACAGTATTTGCATATTGGATTATATCTGTGATTGTTTAATGTGTTCGTAAACCTCCCCTAACTGCTAGTATGTCGGTTGGCAGGGGGTTGCACATTTCTGAAATGGTTATATCTGTTTGTGCATATAAACTGTATTGGACTGTTGTGGTGTTTAGCCGGGGTTTGCAATGGGTTATTGTTTAATTCATTTGTTGTAAATGTAATTTGTTGTAATATTATTTTTGCGGGGCACTTCCAGGTTGCGGTCGTAGCCACCGTTGTATTATTTCATTTTACTGTTTTTGCTCCTAGAACTGACCCAAGGTGGGGTACACAGACTGCCGGGTGGGTAGTTTGTCGTACCCGTAGGGGTCGAGGGTGGGGTAACGGCTATTCATCACAACTGTGTAATCTGTCTTTTCTTGCAGGCTCAAAAGAAATACAGATTGCTTGCAAATCCAATATTGTTTATCTGTGTTCTGGAATGTATATCATTGCGTCAGACGAATGTAAAATATCTATATTTATGATAGCTATTTAGACGTCACTTATGTTTTACACCCGCACTAGCCCATCCCCCGCTCTGTCGTTAGTTAAGTAACCTAACGGGTGATGACGGGACCCAGTGGCGAATGCGGATGGCATAAGAGGACGTTGTATTTTCGTTGTTTTCTGCAATGATAGGTTAATGATGGGACGCATTATCTGTAATGCAAAGAAAACAAACCAAAGTTTAAATCGTTGGAACAATTTAAAAGAAACCACTCGGATATTTTTAAAACAGATATTTTTAAATGCGGAGCTTTAACCACTCCTTTTAAAAGCTATCAGGTTCCTTCGGTTATATCAAGTTCACTACGTTCACGGTTTCGCCAAAACCATTCGTAGCCCTCCGTCATTTCATTTGGGTATTCAGTAGTATTCAAGCTATGCATTTTGGCCAAAGTCAAGGCATAGTGTTTGGTAGCTGCTGGGTTTTCATTTGTTGCATAAGATAGATGAGTTGGTTTGGGACAGTCGTATTACCATTTGACCAAAGTCAGGGGTATATACGGATGGGTTCAAATTGACAAGATAATGACGGGTAGAACTTGACATGTGACTTATGACATTTTGACCAAAGCCAAGGTCATAAGAGCATGGGGCAAAAACTTATATCGGGAATTTCTAAAGAAACTGAAATTTGCAAAGAGATGCATACCATTTGGAGTTTGATGAATGTTGGTAGGATTCCTTCAACATTATCATACGATGATATTTGGATCCCGATCCTACTGTGAGTATATGCTACTTATCAGGATATTCGTCACTTAACGATCAATGCTATAAACCTAGTAGGTGTCCAGAAAGGTGTCAGCGGGGTTACGCCCCCAGAGAAAAGAGGTTATTTAATTAAGGAACTTCGCGAAAGCGTTGGAAAACCTTCCTCGAAGTATCGACACTGGTCTGGCTGAACGGTTAAGCAAGTATTGTACGGTGAGAATAGTCCTGGCTAATTCTTCTTTTATGGTTTGAGGAAGGATTCGAGAAACAGTGGGAGCCATCCAGTTTAGATAAACTAAAAACCACTCTAAACTTGCAAGAGCATCATGCTAAAGTGTTTTTTTCTCTCTCTCCTAATTGCAGCGACCCTGAAAATGACTGGACTTAAGTTACTTTTAGAAAAGAATATACTGACGGGGCCAAACTATAAAGATTGGCTGCGGAATGTCAAAATGGCCTTGACCTATGACAAATTAGGGTACGTCCTCACCGCTACGGCACCTGCTGTCCCTGGTCCCAAATCCAGCAATGCGGATAAGGAAATCCGCAAAACCTGGGATTTAGATTGCGCGAGAGCCAAGTGCATCGTGCTTGCCTCGATGAACAATGAACATCAGAGGAGGCACGGGGATATGTCTCTAGATGGCATATTTCTCCATACAAAGGAACTTTATGGAGAGCAATCTCGTATAGCAAGATACGAGACCTCTAAGAAATTGTTTCGAGCGAGGTTGGCTGTCGGGTCATCGGTAGGTGAACATGTCCTACAGATGATCGGCTATATAGAAGAGCTCGCAGACCTTGGGACGACTTTGGATAATGAGCTCTATACAGACCTTATTCTCCAGTCCCTTCCTCCCATCTACGCCCAGTTTATCCTCAACTTCAATCTTCAAGGAAAAGAAGTTGAACTTGCGGAACTCCTGAACATGTTAAGGAGTGCAGAGGGCACCTTGCAGAAGGCAAGGGAAACACCCGCTATGTTTGTTGGCGGTGCATCTTCTTCCGGGTCCAAGGCTAGGGCCAAAGGAAGGAAGAAGAAGGCCGCACCCAAACCTAGAGGAGGTGTTAGTAAGGTGAGAGGGAAGGGAAAGAAAAAGACTGCAGTACCGATAGTTGGCCAGGATGAGTGCTTCCATTGTCACAGGAAAGGGCACTGGAAGAAGGATTGCAAGGCGTGGAACGCCAAGAACCAGGAACCGAAGCAAGCTGTGGCTTCGACTTCAGGTGTGTTTGTAATTGAGAATTGTCTGTCGATCAACTCTACTTCCTGGGTATTGGATACCGGATCAGGATCTCATATTTGCAATTCATTGCAGGCACTGAGAAACCGTAGAGTGCTAAAGGAAGGTGATATGATCCTCAGGGTTGCTAACGGAGCTAGCATGGGAGCTGCGTCCGTCGGGGATTATCACCTAGGATTGACGAGTGGACATATTTTGGTTTTGCATAACTGTTATTTTGTACCCAGCTTAACGTGTAATATCATATCAGTTTCCTTGTTATCAAATAAAGGTTATGATTTCACGTTTGTAAGAGATGTTGTTAACATCCACCTTAATCATGGTTTGATTGGGTCCGGTACTCTAAATAACGGCATATATGTTTTAAACCAATTCCAAATTTTCAATGTCCAGAACACACTAAAAAGAAAGTCTCCAGATTTAAATAAAGCTTTCTTATGGCATTGTAGACTGGGTCACATCAATGAGAGAAGGTTGACTAAGTTGCATAGAGAAGGATATTTGGACTCGTTCGAATATCAATCTTATGACACTTGTCAATCTTGTCTCAAAGGAAAGATGACAAAGACTCCATTTACTGGACAAGGAGTAAGAGCGAGCGAGCTCTTAGGACTCATACACAGCGATGTATGTGGTCCAATGTCTACACATGCAAGAGGTGGTTTTTCCTATTTCATTACTTTCACGGATGATTACTCAAGATACGGATTCATTTATCTGATGAAACATAAATCCGAGGCTTTTGAGAAATTCCAGGAGTATAAGAATGAAGTAGAAAACCAAACCGGCAAAAGTATTAAGACACTAAGATCTGATCGAGGTGGTGAATACTTGAGTGCCGAGTTCCTAGGTTACCTAAAAGAGAAAGGAATTCTCTCTCAGCTTACTCCTCCATACACTCCACAGCATAACGGTGTATCGGAGAGACGGAATCGAACCCTATTGGATATGGTACGATCCATGATGAGTAATGCTGAGTTACCACGATCTTTCTGGGGTTATGCGCTAGAATCAGCGGCATATCTTCTGAACAGGGCTCCTACCAAGACTGTGCCTACCACTCCATATCAGATGTGGACTGGGAAGAAACCCCATCTTCAGCATATGAAGATTTGGGGATGTCCAGCTTTTGTTAAAAAGCAGCATGTGGACAAGCTCGAGGCACGATCAGTAAAATGTATGTTTGTGGGATATCCAAAGAACTCCAAGGGATATTATTTCTATTACGCAGAAGAACAAAAGGTTTTTGTTTCTCGTAATGCCCATTTTCTGGAAAATCAGTTTTTAGAAAAGGAAATAAGTGGGAGCGAAATAGAACTGAAAGAAATTCCAGAACCACAAACTGCTACTGAAAGTTTGGTAGAACCGGAGGTTCAAGAAGAACAGAACATTCCCGCACCCCTCCGCAGGAGTAGTAGGCCGTCTCATCCGCCTGAGAGATACTACGGTTTTCTCATAGATGGGGATAGAGAGGATTGCATCATTGATGATGATGAACCTACTGACTTCCAGCAGGCCATCCAGAGCGGCGACTCGGTACGATGGCTAGATGCAATGCGGACCGAGATGGAGTCTATGTACACCAACAAAGTATGGACTTTGGACTTTGCTCCAGATGGGGTAAAACCCATAGGATGCAAATGGATCTTCAAGAAAAAGATTGGTGTAGATGGACAGGTGGAAACCTATAAGGCTAGACTTGTTGCAAAGGGTTTTCGTCAAAGACCTGGTTTGGACTATGACGAAACTTTTTCTCCAGTGGCTATGCTCAAATCCATTCGGGTCCTTCTTGCTATTGCTGCCTTCCATGATTATGAAATCTGGCAGATGGACGTAAAGACGGCTTTTCTGAATGGAAATTTAGAAGAGAGCGTCTATATGGATCAGCCAGAGGGTTTCAATCAGAGTGGGAGCAACGGGAAAGTATGCAAGCTGCTTAAGTCCATTTATGGACTAAAGCAGGCATCGCGGAGTTGGAACATCTGTTTTGATGAGACAGTCAAAGAATATGACTTTATCAAAAATCCAGATGAACCGTGTATATATAGTAAAGTTGTGGCCAGAAGTGTCGTATTCCTCGTCTTGTACGTGGATGACATTCTATTGATAGGAAATGACATTCCTATGCTACAATCTGTCAAAGGATTCTTGTCACACAGGTTCTCCATGAAAGACCTGGGTGATGCCTCGTACATTCTGGGGATCCGGATCTATCGTGATAGATCCAAGAGGATGTTGGGACTTTCGCAGTCCAGGTATATCGATACTGTACTGAAAAGATTCAGTATGGAAGATTCTAAGCGCGGTAATCTACCGGCTTGTCACGGAATCACCCTCTCCAAAGAGATGTCTCCCAAGACTGATTTGGAAAGGGAACGCATGTCTATTATACCCTACGCTTCTGCGGTAGGCTCTATAATGTATGCGATGTTGTGTACCAGACCAGATGTAGCTTACGCACTGAGCGTGGTAAGCCGGTATCAGTCAGACCCAGGGGAGAAACACTGGATAGCAGTAAAGAACATTCTCAAGTACCTGAGGAGGACTAAGAAGATGTTCTTGGTTTACGGCGCTAAAGACCTCAGGTTGGAGGCCTTTGCTGATTCCGGCTTCCAGAGTGATAAGGACGATTCCAAGTCCATGTCGGGTTATGTCTTTACCCTCAATGGAGGGGCGGTGTGCTGGAGGAGCTCCAAGCAGGACACCGTTGCTGACTCGACGATGGAAGCGGAGTATATAGCTGCTTGCGATGCCGCAAAAGAAGCAGTCTGGATGAAGAAGTTCCTAACAGAACTTCAGGTGGTTCCTACCATAGTTGATCCAATACCTCTGTATTGCGACAACAACGGAGCTATAGCTTTAGCGAAGGAACCAAGGTCCCATCAGAAGTCCAGACACATCTTGAGGCGGTATCACCTGATCAGGGAGATCATTGATCGTCAGGAGATCGAGGTTCGGAGAGTTGCTTCTGAAGAGAACATTGCTGATCCATTCACGAAGGCCCTTCCTCAGATTCAGTTCGAGAGGCTACTCGAGATCATTGGTCTACGATATGCCAGTACATGGCCCTAGTGCAAGTGGGAGATTGTTAGTGTTTATGCCCTAGAAGGCCATTACTGTATCATACTAGTTTGTATATTACTTAATGGAAGCTTGGGATATTCACATGTATATAACAGTCTTGCTAAACATGGTAGTATGCTACTTGGTTTTTCTATCTTAATATGTGAGTGTACGTATTGATAGAGCTCTTAGGATCTTGCTTGTCTACCAGCGTTGTGATGGCAGTCACACTAGTGGGGGCTGGGTAGTCTACAAGCACATCCTTATTCAGGTCCCTGGTCGTTGGATTATCGAGACAGAGCATCGATATCCGGAGTAGACTAGTGTGTACGCTTCTCATCCCAGTTGGGGAGATGGTCTGTCCCACAGCCGTCAGTACGTCGTACTGGAGATAGTATGCAGGTGCTCGTTAGGTTACGGGTACACCGGACAGGACTCACAGGGAACTGTTGGTTGGTTTGATACCAGTCGTCAGTAAGCAGTTCCCAGGTGACATGAGTACAGCGTAGTCCGCAGACTTGACACTGCTACTTCGTCTCGAGTGTGTCCCACTGTTCTTAGATTGCTACCCTACCACGGCTCATAGGAGTCGTGCAAACAGGTAGCAGTTGGGTGCAGTCCCGAGCACTTGGAGGCAGTGGCGGTTAGACAGGATTCGTCCCTCCCGGTATTGGGAGTAGATATCGTGCTGTGTCAGAGAGCCATTACGCAAAGTCCGTGGCCAGGGCAAGCGAGATTTGCTGGTAGGTTCCAGTAGTTTCTCAGGGTGTAATGGGCTTCACTCCGACACGACTTATACCGCTATTAGGGGACTGACGCTTGCCGCCCCCCTAGGCCCGATATGCGATAGTCTTGGACGAACGAACCGGACTGTATGGAGATTGTCACATCAGACTCAGTAGGAGTTCGGATGGGTTTCCTCATCGGCCTTCTTATCGACAACTACCTGGGGACCGTTACGTACAGCTAGTGTCGCTTGCGGTCTGTGGTTAAACCCACTGCCAGCGTAGTAGTCGAGTCTCTAGAGTCCCACACAGAGAGTTTCCTACTCCAGGCGAAACGATATAGAGGTCGCATGGTTTTGCGACAAAGGGTTCGGACGCATACGTGCGTTTACGCACGTACGACTTTCGGACAGTTTTTACCAGTCGGCTTTGGTTTAAGCCAGTTACTGGTATCCGGTTATTGGATTTTTACAGTCTAAAGTTTTTCCGTATTTTTGCGGATTGGAGGGGCGTTCTCGTAATTGTACGAGAAGCTTCTAGAAGATGTGACTAAGGAGGTTAAGGTGACATAAGCTTTGGATAAGATTAGTGAGTCATGAGGGTGATTCATCATGGTCATTAATGCACCATAAATGCTTAATGACTCATGTTAATGAATCACCTCTTTTCATTTATGAAGCATGCTTATTCATTTCTTTTATTCATTATTCTAAAATAAGAATGCTTCATAATATATTATGATACACTCTCTCTCATCTCATTATCTTATCTCACATTCTCTCTCCTCAAGCTCTCATCTTCAAGAGACTAATCCTTAATCCTCATGTGTTGAGATCAAAGGTTTAGTTAGACTTAAACATCCATTACCTTCACTCTATATCATCCTTTCTTCTTTGATTAGCAATCAAAGTAGATTAGTTACCTCAAGTTAGAGGTGTAGCTTGGAGTTTTGCTCTCGGGTGGATCGTCTACTACCTAGAGAAGGCCGAGGAGAACAAGGAGATCGTAAAGACGAAGGACTAGTTTCATTTGGTATAATCCCTAAACACAATAGTTAAGAAACTCTTTGTGTACGGTTATTTATAGTTTAGCTTCGATTCAAGCGGTTAGTCGATGTTCGTTCTTTAAACTTGATCGTTTTTGAAAATTCCGCCTCCCCACAAGTACTGGGGTGTACTACATCGACTTACAGGATGATCCCATATCCATTGGTGTTTGACATCGGAGATGGTATGCGGGTGCTCAGTGGAGACTGGGTACACTGAATGGACTCGCCGAGAACTCCCAGATGGTATTATACCTCACGTCAGATGGCAGTTCTCTGGTGACACTGGTACAGCTTAGTCTGTTGACCCGAGATCGTCATAGAGTCTTGTGTGTCTCCCACTGTGCTTTGATTTCCACCCTACCACGGCTCTACTGAGTCATGCATGTTAGTTATATATATGCCCTAGAGGCCATTACTATACATAGGATGTATATTGTAGTGGATGCTGGGACATATATAGGGAGGACTTTCTTGCTCGACATGATAGTATGCTATCTGGTTGAACTTTACCTTAACGTGTATACTGATTGTCTCTCTGTTACATGTTGGTAAAGCCCTTAGGATCTGTACTTGACTACCTGGACTATGATGCGGATCATACTAGTGGGGACATGGTAGTCCATAAGTACATCCTTCAAAGTCCCTAGTCGTGGGTGTATCGAGACGGGGCATCGATATACCAGAGTAGACTAGCGTGTACCTTCTCGACCCATATAGATGGGCGATGGATGATCCCATATCCATCGGTGTTTGACATCAGAGATGATATACGGGTGCTCAGTAGAGACTGGGTACACTGGACGGACTCGCCGAGAACTCCCAGATGGTATTATACCTCACGTCAGATGGCAGTTCTCTGGTGACACTGGTACAGAGTAGTCTGTTGACCCGAGATCGTCATAGAGTCTTGTGTGGTTCCCACTGTGCTTTGATTTCCATCTTACCACGTCCAAGAGGGCGTGCAAAACGGTGGTTTTTGGGTACAGTCCCGAGTCACATGGAGGCAATGAGCGATAGGAGGGGATTCGTCTCTCCCGGTATATGGGGGTTGATGTTGCGCTGTGTTCGATTGGCTATAACAGGAAATCCCTGGCCAGGGTTGCTGAGATTTACTGGTAAGTGTTACCAGTAGTTTCTCGAACAGTTATAGACCTCATATCGACACGACTTATTGAGCTATTGGGGTCTGACGTAAACCACCCCTAGGCGAGATATGCGACATATCAGACGATCAGACCGGACTGTACGGTAGTGTTACTGGTCGGATTCACTGGAGTGTGAGCGGGCTTGCTCGTCGATCTTCAGATCGCTCAATACCCGGGTAGCCGTTACGTTTAGCAGACCGCTTGCGGCTTGTGGATGCTTGATATGATCATCATCCGTTGCCGGCGTATTGACGAGTATTTAGAGTCCTACACAGAGGTTTCCTGGTTCAAGCGAAACGAAATAGGAGCGCATATGAGATATGTGCGGGACCGAGAATAATGCGTGTATGTGATACCGTATTCTATTCTCGCGATAAGTATATCGAATGGTTGTATGCGATATAACCTAGTTATCGATTCAAGCGTTGATTCGATAAGCCGATATATTTGATACCAGTCGGTTATGTGCGCATGACCGGATCATTGAATCAAGTGTTGATTTAATGATTTAATGTATAATTATATATTTGATATATTACTTTGCATTAACTAGTATCGGTTCACTTTAGACGGATATTCTCACTTGGTTCGTGCGCATTGCATATGCGATATGTTTTTGTGCACTTGATTGTATCATGTTTGATGATACATGTCATGCTAGGGTTCAAGTGTAAAGATTAAACCTTGGTTAATGAAATAGTTAGGGTTTATATTTTGTTATTCATTTATCTATTTATTTATCCTTTTTATTTTTGATAAATGAATAAATGAAAATGAGAAAAGAATGGTGGCTTCTTTTGTTCTTTAGTTGAAGCTTCATGAAGCTTTGTTCAAGTCAACCATCCTTATCTCATCCTTAACCCTAACCATTCACACTAACCATGATTCATTCTCTACACTTGACCATGGTTAGAATTATGATAAGAATTCATTTTCTTTTCTTTTTCTATTAACTTATCATAATATCTTTCTTCTTCTTCTTCATTCTTCAAGTGAAGAAAAGCAAGGTCCATCAATGGTGATTGTTGGAAAAGAGTGAGAAATCCAATTCTAAAGTCTACCCACTTCCTATTTCTTCATCCTCTACCTCTTGCCAAGTAGTAGAGTGTGTTTTCTTCACAAGTTTCATGACTTGGTGAAGTGAGAGCTTGATCTTGCGATGCTTCGACGTAGATCATCTTCGGCATGGACATCGACGACCTAGCTTGCCCATTCTCCGACGAAGCCGACTCTAGAGCCCGGATTTGATTTGGACAGCGGAGACGACCTCGTTGCGGAGCCGTGGAGGTGGAGGACCGGATCTACAAAAGTTGTATTTCCGCTTACTCATTAGTTAAGTTGTTAACTAGTTGTTCTTCGCCTAGACATCTAGTTATCGATCCGTAGTTTAGGGTTTGTAGGCACCATAATTTTTGAAATTGCCATGGTTGATGGCTTGGGAGACCTCACTAGTGTGCCTAGGAATCCTGCAGTGGTATCAGAGCCTAGCTAGAGCCTTAGGCGAAGTCCAGACGGAAATTGAAGTCCGAACGAACCCGAAACCCCGATTCAAAGTTGCTCTCTGTACAATTTTTAAAATCTGGTCTTTTTCTACATTAAAAATATTCAGAAAAACATGCAGGAAAATATAAGATTAACTGTGCAACCCGTAGCCCTAACTCCATTAAAGCGCCGCGCTTCCGCGGCACGAGCATGGCTCGTGCGGCGGAAGGGCGGCCGTTTTGTCGTCTTATGTGGGTTTGTTTGCACAGTAACTCCTATTTAACTGTACTGAGTTCTCTGGATATTTTTAAAATTTTATTCAAGTGTTGAATAATCTTAGATGATTTGGGGATTCGGTATTTCGATCGGGTATCAAATTTTGTCTGTGTGGCTTTCCGGATAAATCTTAGAATATGTTAAAAAGTTCGACCGGATATAAATACCCAATTTTTCCCCTGTCGGGAAATTTCCAAGTGTTGGATTTTTCCGTAAGTTTGACGACGTTCTAAGTAGTGCAAGTAACGCGATGGTCCCTCTAGAAGACACAAACCTTAACTCGATTATGTGACCGTCTTGAACTGCCCTTTGAACCTTCGGGTTTGGGGCAGTACGGCGTGCCACATGTGAGGCGTTGGCTTGACCCTTCTACGGCTGGACCGTTGGTACTGAGGTACGAACTGAATGTTGTTAGACTTGTTTCATGTGTTGATCTGTTTCGGGAAAACTTGGGTGTTCGATTGTTCAATCGAAAAGTTTAACATTTTCTGTTTATCTGGAATGGGATACAATAATTGGAATTCACAAATAGTTATGTGATAACTAAATGAATATTATAAACGTAGCAGTTTAGTCTCGCTTGATCGGTTGCCACGGAATTTTGATGTGATCAAAAGTCCGTCGCAATCACGTAGCGTACGCGGATACTCGCCGGGTAAACTTAATAGACAACTTCACTCCATACCCCCGACCAAGTGACTGTAGGAGAACCCCGTCGCCGAAAGCATCCGTTCGGGTGCTCGCCGTAGCGGTGTTCCGCCTTGGTGCACTTCGTCGACGGTATCAGGAGTGCGGCCGTCTACTGAAGTTTACGACGAGTATTCGATCAGACTGTCGGGAATCTTGTTGAATTGCCCGACTTGATATTGAAAAGTGTTTTCGATAAAGAGACTAAAATGCGGGGTTTATAATTGTTAGGCATGCGATGTCTAAGTAATTCATTTGGTCAGGCATGCGATGTCTGAGGTGGTTGCGGATTCCAACTGTTGTAGTTTTACACTTTCTTTTCTGTGACCGTAAGTGTAATATATGATATCGCCGGTTTCGTTGCTATATGCCAACGACAATTGGGATGCGCATATTTACTTACGTTGATGACATGTGATGTTATGTGTTGCTGGATATGTTATATTGGATCGTCGTGTTTGAATAGCCGGGGGTTTTTATGTGAGATGAGTGTTTTTCATTTTCATTCATGTAAAAACTTGTATGTAATATTCTTTTATTGGGGCGCTTCCAGGTTGCGGAAGTTGTCACCGTTTGTATATTATTTACTTTTCCGCACTAGGATAGACCCAAGGAGGGGAGCACAAGTAACCGGGTTCTGGAGTCCAGTGGGAGACCAACTCGAGGAGTCGAGTCCGGGTCTCCTAACTCTAGAATTGGTAGGGTTGCTTGCCGCTCTCGTAGGGGTCTAGGGGTGTGGGTTTGGCTATTCATCGCGACCGTGGAATCCGTGTTTTATACTGGCTCGTATTGAAAACACGGACGTCCTAGTATATCCAATATTTCATATGTTTCTTCTGCTGCGATATCTGTGATGTGATCATGTGATGTTCTGTGATAGATACATTATATAGTATATATGATATATTATATAGATGTTACTAATGTTTTACACCCGCGCTAGCCCTGCCCCGCTCTGCCGTTAGTTACCTAACCTAACGGTGCACGAGGGGACATCGAGGCGAATGCGGATGGCATAAGTGTACGTCGTATTTATCTGTGATGTTTAGGTACTTAAATGATGGGACTTCATTAATGTGATTAATGAAATAAAAGAAACCTAAGATGTTGTAGAATCGAATTTCAAAATAAAACAGGTAGCTACAGTTCTTGCTTTGCACAGAGGTATATATGATATATCCTGCACCTTATTCGATGAGGAAAGGACCGAGATCCCTTCACCGGGAGTGACTCCTTTAGCAATAACTGGCAGATGCTACACATTCGGTTTGTCTTTTGATTGCTTTTAAGAGTTTTTACTTTGCACAGCGATATATATGATATATCCCGCAACTCATTCGACGAGGAAAGGACCGACGATCCCTTCACCGGGAGTGACTCCTTTAGCAAAACAAGAAAAGCCTCAAAAACACTCCATTTTAAAATTCATTCGATCCTACAATGATATCAAGTTCATTACGCAATAGGTTTTCAGAAAAACCTGTCGTAGCCCTCCGTCATTTCAGATAAGTATTAGTTAGTATTCGTGCTGCGGTTGTTTGGCATGCGTCAAGGCGTAGTGTACGGTAGCTAACTAGTGCTTATCTGCTAGCATATGATGCGATTGGATTAGGGTATTCGTACGGCGTTGTTTGGCATGCGTCAAGGGTCGTGCGGGTGGGTTTAATTCAATCAGGAAATGACGGGTTGAACTTGACTAGCAGACTATGGGTTGTTTGGCATGCGTCAAGGTCATAGCGAGCTAGGGGCAAAATATTATCGGGAATTTCAAGTGTTGAAATTTGCAATGAGATTGCATACCTTCTATGAGATAGTTGGATCCCTATACCCGCTGCGAGTAAGAGTTACTCCTGGGAGAGTTTTATACATTACAATTAGCCGATCAAGTAGGTGTCTAGAAAGGTGTCAACGAGGTTACGCCTCTGGGAAAACGAGGTTTACATTAATTAGGTTCGTGCGAAAGCACGGGGACCTCCCTCAAAGTACCGACACTGGCCTGGCTGAAAGATTGGCGAACTTGTAGTGTGTAATTAATCCCGGCTAGTCTTTCCTTTTAGGGTTTGAAGGAAGATTTGATAAAAAGCAGTGGGAGCCATCCTGATTAGATAAAATAATAACCAATCTATTCTTGACAGAGCGCACGCTGAGTGTTTTCTTCTCTCTCTCTCCAGGTAGCGACCATATCACGCCTTAATCAAGATAATAATACGGAATATTGACCGAACCCGCTTGTTATACTGAGCTGGGGAACGTTGGTCCCGCTCCAACTTATAATTGTTATAAGACAGAGCAGAAAATTGGGGAATACCAGAATTCCCGTGCCGCCCAAACGAAGAGAATGCATACTGATGCATCATCTTCGGGTGTGTTCATTATAAAGAACTGTTTCTCAGTATCCTTTACGTCCTGGGTATGTGATACCAGATCAGGATCCCAGATATGTAATATGTTACATAGGGCTACAGAAAGGTAGAGAACTGAGAACGGGTGATAAGTTTCATGAGGCAGAAAACGGGGCAAGTGTTGCAGCCAAGTCTGTCGGTCACTGTCACCCTGTATTATCAATACATTGATTCTGAACGAATGTTATTAGATACCGAACCTGATATACAAAATCATATCTATCTCTTTATTAGTAAAGAAATGATAAAATTTTGTATAGTTGGATAATGTTTTGAACATTTTCTATATCAAAAGTTGATTGGTTCAGGCACGTTATCTAAAAGCGTTGATGTTCTAAATCAAATTACAGTTCTTAGTATACGAAACACACACAAGAGGAAGAGTTCAGAAATGAACGAATCCTACTTGAGGCATTGTAGACTAGGTCAGATCAATGTGACCCGACTAGCTAGAGTTACATATAGATGCATATTTAAATCAGTTTGAATTTACATCTTGTGAAACTCGCCAGTCATGTCACAAAGATAAGATGACCACAGCTCTGTTTATTGGAAACAGAGAAAGAGTTAGTAAACTCTTGGGATGATACATGTTGATGTATGGAAGGTCCCCTGTCTACATATGCCAGGACAGGTTCTTTGTACTTCATTACATTCTCTGATGATCTTTCGAGATTCAGACCTATGTTCCTGTTAAAACACAAGTCCGAACCTTTTGAGATATTCACAGAATATAAGTTAGAAGTAGAGGACCAAAATATGGGTATAAGTATTATGTCCTTTGATGTGATCGAGGAGGAGAATACTTGAGCACGGAAATCCTGGTCTATTCCAAAGGAGAATGAGATTCTCTCTCAGCATTACTCCTCCGAATACACCATTGTACGATGGTATATCGGGGTGGAGCAATCACACCCTATATGATAAGGTGTGCTCTATGATGAGTACTACTGAGTTACCTGTTTCCTTTTGGGGGTTATGCACTTGAGAAGCTGCATACCTATTGAATAGGGTTCGAATCAAATCAGTTGCCTACCGCTTCATATGTGATATGGAATGGGAAGAACCCATGTCTTAAGTTAGTTAAGATTTGGAATTGTCCGGCCTATGTCTGAAAGCAAAATCCGGACAAGCTCGAGGCAAGGTCTGTAATGTAGAACTGGAAATGTTCCAGCTATACAAACTGCAGCTGATGATTTGATAGAACCAAAGGATTCAGTAGATTCCAACGAACCTCAGCCTCTCCGCCGATCTAGTAGGGTTCCTCACCCACCTGAGAGATACTTCGGTTTCTCTATGACAGTGGGAGCGAGGATTGCATCATGAGATGATGACCCAACTAGTTTCGAGCTGGCCATCAGGAGTAAGACTCTGTAAGAATGGCTGGATGCTTAGCGATCTGAGATGGAATCCTTATACACCAACAAAGTATGGACTTTAGTTGCTATATCTGAAGGGTTAAATCCCCATCAGGAGCAAGTATATCTTGAGAAGACTACTTAGTGTAGATGGAAAAGTTGAGACTTTCAAAGCTAGACTTGTTAAAGGTTTTCTTCATAGACCAGGCGTGGATCATGATGAAACCTTTTCAAGTAGCTATGCTTAAGTGCATCCAGATCCTACTTGCCACGGCTACATACCATGACTACGATCTCTGGTGGTTGGGTGTCTTGACTGCTTTTCTAGAACATATCTTAGAATAGTGCGTCTATAAGTACACAGCCAGAGGGCCTCGTAGACAGTGGGAGCAGCGGAAACGTGTACAAGATGCTTTATAGGATAAAGCAGGCATCGCGGAGTTGGAACATCTGTTTTGATGAATTAGTCAAAGAGTTTGACATCATCAAAATGGTAGATGAACCTTGTATGTACAAAAAGGTAGTAGGGAGTATGGGGACGATCCTCGTAGAGTACGTGGATGACATACTCTTGATAAGAAAGGAGTTTCTTATGCTACGCTCGATCAATCTCCGCTTATCACAAAGATTCTCCACTTAGGATCAAAGTGATACCTACTAAATCCTGGATTTTGGATCTATGAGATAGATCTAAATGGATGTTAGGAAACTCACTAGATGTAGTGAGATGGTATCACATGATCCTGGGGAGAATCGCTGGAAGGGTTCCAGGGTGATAAAGACGACTGAGTGTCAGTCACAGGCATTGTCTTTACCCTCAGTAAAGGGACGGTATGTTGGAAGAGTTCCAAACTAGATACCGTGACATACTAGACGATAAAGGCAGGATACATCGCTACTTAAGATGCTACCAAAGAGGCTGTTTGGATGTATAATGGTTCATGAGATGAACTATGTTCCTCCCATTGTGTGACAATGGAGTTATGGCTTATGCCAAGGAACGTCCGTCCCATCAGTGATCCAGACATATTCTAAGACAGCATCGCCTGATCATGGAGATGATTGATCTCCAGGGTGATCGAGGTTTGGAGAGTAGACTCAGAGGACAACACAGCGGATCCACTCACAAAGGCCTGTTCCCAGAGAGAGACTTTTATGGGATGGTTGAGTATGAGATACTTCAAACCACTGCTACAGATGGCCCTAGTGCAAGTGGGAGATTGTTAGTTATATATATGCCCTAGAGGCCATTACTATACATAGGATGTATATTGTAGTGGATGCTGGGACATATATAGGGAGGACTTTCTTGCTCGACATGATAGTATGCTATCTGGTTGAACTTTACCTTAACGTGTATACTGATTGTCTCTCTGTTACATGTTGGTAAAGCCCTTAGGATCTGTACTTGACTACCTAGACTATGATGCGGATCATACTAGTGGGGACATGGTAGTCCATAAGTACATCCTTCAAAGTCCCTAGTCGTGGGTGTATCGAGACGGGGCATCGATATACCAGAGTAGACTAGCGTGTACCTTCTCGACCCATATAGATGGGCGATGGATGATCCCATATCCATCGGTGTTTGACATCAGAGATGATATACGGGTGCTCAGTAGAGACTGGGTACACTGGACGGACTCGCCGAGAACTCCCAGATGGTATTATACCTCACGTCAGATGGCAGTTCTCTGGTGACACTGGTACAGAGTAGTCTGTTGACCCGAGATCGCCATAGAGTCTTGTGTGGTTCCCACTGTGCTTTGATTTCCATCTTACCACGTCCAAGAGGGCGTGCAAAACGGTGGTTTTTGGGTACAGTCCCGAGTCACATGGAGGCAATGAGCGATAGGAGGGGATTCGTCTCTCCCGGTATATGGGGGTTGATGTTGCGCTGTGTTCGATTGGCTATAACAGGAAATCCCTGGCCAGGGTTGCTGAGATTTACTGGTAAGTGTTACCAGTAGTTTCTCGAACAGTTATAGACCTCATATCGACACGACTTATTGAGCTATTGGGGTCTGACGTAAACCACCCCTAGGCGAGATATGCGACATATCAGACGATCAGACCGGACTGTACGGTAGTGTTACTGGTCGGATTCACTGGAGTGTGAGCGGGCTTGCTCGTCGATCTTCAGATCGCTCAATACCCGGGTAGCCGTTACGTTTAGCAGACCGCTTGCGGCTTGTGGATGCTTGATATGATCATCATCCGCTGCCGGCGTATTGACGAGTCTTTAGAGTCCTACACAGAGGTTTCCTGGTTCAAGCGAAACGAAATAGGAGCGCATATGAGATATGTGCGGGACCGAGAATAATGCGTGTATGTGATACCGTATTCTATTCTCGCGATAAGTATATCGAATGGTTGTATGCGATATAACCTAGTTATCGATTCAAGCGTTGATTCGATAAGCCGATATATTTGATACCAGTCGGTTATGTGCGCATGACCGGATCATTGAATCAAGTGTTGATTTAATGATTTAATGTATAATTATATATTTGATATATTACTTTGCATTAACTAGTATCGGTTCACTTTAGACGGATATTCTCACTTGGTTCGTGCGCATTGCATATGCGATATGTTTTTGTGCACTTGATTGTATCATGTTTGATGATACATGTCATGCTAGGGTTTATATTTTGTTATTCATTTATCTATTTATTTATCCTTTTTATTTTTGATAAATGAATAAATGAAAATGAGAAAAGAATGGTGGCTTCTTTTGTTCTTTAGTTGAAGCTTCATGAAGCTTTGTTCAAGTCAACCATCCTTATCTCATCCTTAACCCTAACCATTCACACTAACCATGATTCATTCTCTACACTTGACCATGGTTAGAATTATGATAAGAATTCATTTTCTTTTCTTTTTCTATTAACTTATCATAATATCTTTCTTCTTCTTCTTCATTCTTCAAGTGAAGAAAAGCAAGGTCCATCAATGGTGATTGTTGGAAAAGAGTGAGAAATCCAATTCTAAAGTCTACCCACTTCCTATTTCTTCATCCTCTACCTCTTGCCAAGTAGTAGAGTGTGTTTTCTTCACAAGTTTCATGACTTGGTGAAGTGAGAGCTTGATCTTGCGATGCTTCGACGTAGATCATCTTCGGCATGGACATCGACGACCTAGCTTGCCCATTCTCCGACGAAGCCGACTCTAGAGCCCGGATTTGATTTGGACAGCGGAGAAGACCTCGTTGCGGAGCCGTGGAGGTGGAGGACCGGATCTACAAAAGTTGTATTTCCGCTTACTCATTAGTTAAGTTGTTAACTAGTTGTTCTTCGCCTAGACATCTAGTTATCGATCCGTAGTTTAGGGTTTGTAGGCACCATAATTTTTGAAATTGCCATGGTTGATGGCTTGGGAGACCTCACTAGTGTGCCTAGGAACCCTGCAATGCAAACAGGTGGTTTTTGGGTACAGTCCCGATTCACATGGAGGCAATGAGCGATAGGAGGGGATTCGTCTCTCCCGGTATTGGGGGTTGATGTTGCGCCATGCTCGACTGGCCATAACAGGAAATCCCTGGCCAGGGTTGCTGTGATATACTGGTAAGAGTTATCAGTAGTTTCACGAATGTTATGGACCTCAAGTCGGCATGACTTATCGAGCTATTGGGGTCTGACGTTTACCACCCCTAGGCGAGATATGCGACATATCAGACGAACAGACCGGACTATACGGTAAGTGTTACTGGTTGGATTCACAGGAGTGTGAGCGGGCTTGCTCGTCGATCTTCTGATCGCTCAATACCCGGGTGGCCGTTACGTTTAGCAGACCGCTTGCGGCTTGTGGGTGTTTGATATGATCATAATCTGCTGCCGGCGTATTGACGAGTCTTTAGAGTCCTACACAGAGGTTTCCTGGCTCAAGCGAAACGAAATAGGAGCGCATATGAGATATGTGCGGGACCGAGAATAATGCGTGTATGTGATACCGTATTCCATTCTCGCGACGAATGTGTCGAATGGTTATATGCGATATAACCTAGTTATCGAATCAAGGATTGATTCGATAAGCCGATACATATGATACTAGTCGGTTATATCCGATATGACCGGATCGTTAAATCAAGTGTTGATTTAATGATTTAGTGCATATTTATATATTTGATATATTACTTTGCGTTAACTAGTATTGGTTCACTTTAAAAGGATTTTCTCACTTGAATTGTGCACATTGTATATGCGATATAGTTTTGTGCACATGTTTGTATCATGTTTGATGATACATGCTTACTTGGTTAAGTGTAAAGAATCAAACCATGGTTTAAGTTAATGATTAGGGTTTTGATTATTTATTCATTTATCTTTTTCTTATTTATTCATTTTGGAAAAAGGAAAAGATAAATGAATGGTTGTATGTTTTGTTTTTTAGTTGAAGTTTCTTGAAACTTTGACTAAGTCACTCTTTTGTTGTTTTGCTTAACCCTAACCATTTAACTAACCCATGTTAATTCTCTACACTTAACTATAGTTGAAAGTATGATAAGTATTGAATTATTTATCTAATTATTCAAGACTTATCATATCATCTTCTTCTTCTTCATCTTCTTCTTCCATGGAGAAAGCTTGCTACTCCAATGGCAAGTGATGAAAACTAGTGAGAAATCCAAAACTAAAGTCTACCCACTTCCTATTTCTTCATCCTCTACCTCTTGCCAAGTAGTATAGGGTGTTTCCTTCACAAGTTTTCCCGACTTGGTGAAGTTGGAGCTTGTTCTAGCGATGCCTCGACGTAGATCATCTTCGGCATCGAACCGACGATCAAGCCCGCCCATTCTTCGATGAAGCCGATGCTAGAGTTCAAGATACGATTTGGACAGCGAGGGGACTTCATCACGGAGCCTAGGAGTTGGTGGACCGGATCTACAAAGGTTGTAGCCCCTTTCCTTTAGATACATTTCCGTTTACTTGCATACTTTGCCTAGATATCTAGTAAACGATCCGTATTAGGGTTTGTAGGCACCCGTAAAATTTGATTTGTGCATGTTTGATCACTTGTGAGACTTCACTAGAGTGCCTAGGAACCCTACAGTGGTATCAGAGCCTAGCTAGAGCCTTAGGCGAAGTCCCGACGGAGTTAGAAGTCCGATCGACCCAAAACCCGACTTTGAAAATTGCTCTCTGGACTTTTCTGTAAAATGTGGATTTTTCGAAATTAAAAATATCCAGAAAATTCAGCAGGAAAATGTAAGGGTTACTGCAAAATTCGGTGTACTGATTCCTTAAAGTCACCGCGGATCCGCGGCATGAGCATGCTCATGCGGCGGTTCCGCGGCTAGTTTGTCGTTTTGTGCATCGACGTTTGCACAGTAACTCTTAGTAAGTAGTGCTGGGTTTCCTGGGATTATTTTAATATTTATTCCAGAGTTTTATTTTCTGGCTTGTATTGGGAACTCTGTATATTCGATCGGACTGTCTAATTTTGTCGGTGTGGCTTTCCGGGTAATTTTAGAATATGTTAAAAAGTTCGACCGGATATAAATACCCACTTTTTCCCCTGCCGGGAAATTTCCAATTGTTGGATTTTTTCCGTAGTTTAACGACGTTCTAAGTAGTGCAAGTAACGCGATGGACCCTCTAGAAGACAACAAACCTTAACTCGATTATGTGACCGTCTTGAACTGCCCTTTGAACCTTCGGGTTTGGGGCAGTACGGCGTGCCACATGTGAGGCGTTGGCTTGACCCTTCTACGGCTGGACCGTTGGTACTGAGGCACGAACTGAATGTTGTTAGACTTATTTCATGTGTTGAGCTGTATCGGGAAAACTTGGGTGTTCGATTGTTCGATCGAAAAGTTTAGCATTTTCTATTTATCCGGAATGTGATACAATAATTGGAATTCACAAATAGTTATGAAATAACGGAAAGAATATTATAAACATAGCAGTTTAGTCTCACTTGATCGGTTTCCACGGAATTTTGATGTGATCAAAAGTCCGTCGCAATCACGTAGTGTACGTGGATATTCGCCGGGTAAACTTGATAGACAACCTCACTCCATAGCCCCGACCAAGTGACTGTAGGAGAACCCCGTCGCCGAAAGCATCCGTTCGGGTGCTCGCGGTAGCGGTGTTCCGCCTTGGTGCACTTTGTCGACCGCGTCAGGGGTGCGGCCGTCTACTGAAGTTTGCGACGAGCATTCGATCAGAATGTCGGGAATCCTGTTGAATTGCCCGACTTGATATTGAAAAGAGTTTTCGATAATGAGACTAAAATGCGGGGTTTATAATTGTTAGGCATGCGATGTCTAAGTAATTCATTTGGTCAGGCATGCGATGTCTGAGGTGGTTGCGGATTCCAACTGTTGTAGTTTTACACTTTCTTTTCTGTGACCGTAAGTGTAATATGTGATATCGCCGGTTTCGTTGCTATATGTCAACGACAATTGGGATGCGCATATTTACTTACGTTGATGACATGTGATGTTATGTGTTGCTGGATATGTTATATTGGATCGTCGTGTTTGAATAGCCGGGGTTTTTTATGTGAGATGAGTGTTTTTCATTTTCATTCATGTAAAAACTTGTATGTAATATTCTTTTATTGGGGCACTTCCAGGTTGCGGAAGTCGTCACCCGTTGTATATTATTTACTTTTCCGCATTAGGATAGACCCAAGGAGGGGAGCACAAGTAACCGGGTTCTAGGGTCCAGTGGGAGACCAACTCGAGGAGTCGAGTCCGGGTCTCCTAACCCTAGAATTGGTAGGGTTGCTTGCCGCTCTCGTAGGGGTCTAGGGGTGTGGGATTGGATATTCATCACGACCGTGGAATCCGTGTTTTATACTGGCTCGTATTGAAAACACGGACGTCCTAGTATATCCAATATTTCATATGTTTCTTCTGCTGTGATTTATCTGTGATCATGTGACAGATATTATAGTATATATATGATATATTATATAGACGTTGCTTATGTTTTACACCCGCGCTAGCCCTGCCTCGCTCTGGCGTTAGTTACCTAACCTAACGGTGCAGAGGGGACATCGAGGCGAATACGGATGGCATAAGTGTACGTCATATCTTTCTGTGATGTTTAGGTAATTTAAATGATGGGATATTCATTAATGAGATTGATGAAAGAAAATAAACCTAATTGATGTTGTGGAATCGAATTTCAAATTAAAACAGGTAGCTACAGTTCTTGCTTTGCATCGCGGTGTTCCTTGTAGAATATCCTGCACCTTATTCGATAGGGAAAGGACCGAGATCCCTTCACCGGGAGTGACTCCTTTAGCAATAACTGGAAGATGCTACAACCCTCGGTTTGTCTTTGATCGCTTCTATAGTTTCCGCTTTGCACAGTGATATATATGATATATCCCGCACCTCATTCGACGAGGAAAGGGCCGACGATCCCTTCACCGGGAGTGACCCCTTTAGCAAAACTAGAAAAGCCTCGAAAACATTCCATTTAAAAACCATTTGATTCCGCAACGAGATCAAGTTCAAAGCGTTAAAGGTTTTCACAAAAAACCAGCCGCAACCCTCCGTCATTTTAGGAAGTAGAGTACTTAGTATTCGTGCTGTGTTTGTTGACCATAGTCAAGGCACAGTGTACGGTAGCTAAGTGATGTCTTCCTACAACGCATATGATGCGATTAGTTAGGACAGTCGCGTGACTTTGTTGACCTTAGTTAAGGGTCATGTGGGTGGGTCTAATTAATCACGAAATGACGGGTAGAACTTGACTAGT
Source organism: Agapanthus africanus (assembly GCA_030015575.1). Classification (NCBI taxonomy): domain Eukaryota; kingdom Viridiplantae; phylum Streptophyta; class Magnoliopsida; order Asparagales; family Amaryllidaceae; genus Agapanthus; species Agapanthus africanus. The sequence continues at coordinate 249,498,217 of CM057349.1, forward strand.
ACTTATGATTTGTTGACCATAGTTAAGGTCATAGGTGCTAGGGGTAAAAACCTTTATCGGGAGTTTCAAGTGTTGAAACTTGCAATGAGATTGCATACCTTCTATGTGATAGTTGGATCCCGATACCCACTGCGAGTAATTGTTACTCCTGGGAGAGTTTTGCACTTTGCAATTAGCCGATCAAGTAGGTGTCTAGAAAGGTGTCAACGGGGTTACGCCTCTGGGAAAATGAGGTTTACTGTAATTAGGTCCGTGCGAAAGCACGGGGAACCTCCCTCAAAGTACCGACACTGGCCTGGCTGAAAGATTGGCGAACTTGTAGAGTGTAATTAATCCCGGCTAGTCTTTCCTTTTAGGGTTTGAAGGAAGATTTGATAAAAACAGTGGGAGCCATCCTGATTAGATAAAATATATAACCAATCTGATCTTGCAAGAGCGCACGCAGAGTGTTTTCTTCTCTCTCTCTCCAGGTAGCGACAATATCATGCCTTAATCAAGATAATAATATGGATGTATTGACCGAACCCGCTTGTTATACTGAGCTGGGAAACGTTGGTCTCGCTCCAACTTATAATTGTTATAAGACAGAGCAGGAAATAGGGGAATACCAGATTTCCTATGCCGCCCAAACGAAGAAAGTGCATATGATGCATCTCCTTCGGGTATGTTCATTACAAAGAACTGTTTCTCAGTATCCTCTGAATCCTGGGTATATGATACCGGATCAGGATCCCAGATATGTAAGCTGTTACATAGGGCTACAAAATGGTAGAAAAACTGAGAACGGGTGATAAGTTTCATGAGACAGAAAACGGGGCAAGTGTTGCAGCCAAGTCTGTTGGTCACTGTCACCCTGTATTACGAATACATTGATTCTGAACGAATGTTATTAGATATCGAACCTGATATACAAAATCATATCAGTCTCTTTATTAGTAAAGAAAGGATATAATTTTGTATTGTTGGATAATGTTTTGAACATTTCCTATATCAAAAGTTGATCGGTTCAGGCACGTTATCTAAAAGCATTAATGTTCTAAATCAAACTACAGTTCTAAGTATACTGAACACACACAAGAGGAAGAGTTCAGAAATGAACGGATCCTTCTTGAGGTATTGTAGACTAAGTCATATCAGCGCGACCCGACTAGCTGGAGTTACATAAAGATGCATATTTAAATTAGTTTGAATTTACATCTTATGAAACTCGCCAGTCATGTCACAAAGATTAGATGACCATAGCTCTGTTTATTAGAAACAGAGAAAGAGTTAGTAAACTCTTGGGACTGATACATGATGATGTATGTAAAGTCTCCTGTGTACACATGCTAGGACTGGTTCTTTATACTTCATTATATTCTCTGATAATCTCTCAAGATTCAGTCATATGTTTCTGTCGAAACATAAGTCCGAACCTTTTGAGATATTCACAGAATATAAGTTAGAAGTAGAGAACCAAAATACGGGTATAAGTATTATGTCCTATGATGAGATCAGGGAGGAGAATACTTGTGCATGGCATTCCTGGACCATTCTAAAGGAGAATGAAATTCTCTCTCCGTACTACTCCTCTGATTACACCACAGCACAACGGTGTATCAGGGCGGAGCAATTGCACAATATTGGATATGGTGTGCTCTATGATGAGTATTACTGAGTTACCTATTTCCTTTTGGAGTTATGCACTTGAGAAGCTGCATACCTATTGAATTAGGTTTGAATCAAATCACTGCCTACCACTCCATATAAGATATGGTATGGGAAGAACCCATCTCTTAAGCGAGTTAAGATTTGGGGTTGTCCGGCCTATGTTTAAAGCAAAATCCGGACAAGATCGAGGCAGGATTAGTTCTGTAGAACTGGAAAGGTTCCAGCTATACAAAACTGCAGTTGATGATTTGACAGAACCAAAGGATTCTATAGTTTCCGACGAACCTCAGCCTCTCCGCCGATCTAGTAGGGTTCCTCATCCGCCTGAGAGATACCTCGGTTTCTCGATGACAGTGGGAGCAAGGATTGCATCATGAGATAATGACCCAACTAGTTTCGAGCAGGCCATCAAGAGTAGGGACTCTGTAAGAATGGCTGGATGCTTAGCGATCTGAGATGGAATCCACATACACCAGCAAAGTATGGACTTTAGCTGCTATATCTGAAGGGTTAAATCCCCATCAGGAGCGAGTATATCTTGAGAAGATTACTTGGTGTAGATGGAAAAGTTGTGACTTTCAAAGCTAGACTTATTAAAGGTTTTAGTCATCAACCAGGTGTGGATAATGATGAAACCTTTTCTAGGGAATATGCTTAAGTCCATCCAGATCCTACTTACCACGGCTACATACCATAACTACGATATCTGGCGGTTGGGTGCCATGACTGCTTTTCTAAATACTGATTTAGAAGAGAACGTCTATAAGAACACAGCCAGAGGTCTTCGTAAACAGTGGGAGCAGCAGAAACGTGTGCAAGTTGCTTTACATAATGAAGCAGGCATCGCGGAGTTGGAACGTCTATTTTGATGTGATAGTCAAAGTGTTTGACTTCATCAAAATGGTAGACGAACCTTGCATATACAAAAGGGTAGTAGAGAGTAAGGTGGTCATCTTCGTATTGTACGTAGACAACATACTCTTGATAGGAAAAGAGTTTCCTATACTACGATCGATCAATCTCCTATTATCACAAGGATTCTCCAAATAGGATAAAGATGATACCTCCTAAATCCTGAGATTTGGACCTATGAGATAGATCTAAAGGGATATTAGGGTTCTCACTAGGTATAGTGAGATTGTATCAATCGATCCTGGGGAGAATCACTGGAAGTGTTCCAGGGTGATAAAGACGACTGAATGTCAGTCACAGGCATTGTCTTTACCCTCTGTAAAGGGACGGTATGTTGGAAGAGTTCTAAGCAAGATACCGTGGCAAACTAGACGATAAAGGCTGGTAACATCGCTATTAAAGATACTACCAAACAGGCAGTTTGGGTGTATATTGGTTCATAGGATGAACTAGGTTCCTACCATTGTGTGGCAATGGAACTGTGGCTTTGGCCCTGGAACCCTGGTCCCATCAGTGACCCAGACAAATTCTGAGGCAGCATCACCGGATCATGGAGATAGTTGATCTCCAGGGTGATCGAGGTTAGGAGAGTAGACTCAGAGGACAACACGGCGGATCCACTCACGAAGGCCCTTTTCCCAAAGAGAGACTTTTAGGGGATGGTTGAGTATGTGATACTGCAACCACTGCTACAGATGGCCCTAGTGCAAGTGGGAGATTGTTAGTTATATGTATGCCCTAGAGGCCATTACTGTACATTGGATGTATATTGTAGTGGATGCTGGGACATATGTAGGTAGGACTTTCTTGCTCGACATGATAGTACGCTATCTGGTTGCTCTTTATCTTAACATGTATACTTTCTGTCTCTCTGATTACATGTTGATAAAGCCCTTAGGATGTGTACTCGACTTCCAGGACTGTGATGCAGATCATACTAGTGGGGCCTGGATAGTCCATGAGTACATCCTTAAAATGTTCCTAGTCGAGGGAATATCGAGACGGGGCATCGATATTCCAGAGTAGACTAGCGTATATCTTCTCGACCCATGCGATGGGCGATGGATGATCCCATATCCATTGGTGTTTGACATCGGAGATGGTATGCGGGTGCTCAGTGGAGACTGGGTACACTGAACGGACTCGCCGAGAACTCCCAGATGGTATTATACCTCACGTCAGATGGCAGTTCTCTGGTGACACTGGTACAGCTTAGTCTGTTGACCCGAGATCATCATAGAGTCTTGTGTGTCTCCCACTGTTCTTTGATTTCCACCCTACCACGGCTCTACTGAGTCATGCAAACAAGTGGTTTTTGGGTACAGTCCCGATTCACATAGAGGCAATGAGCGATAGGAGGGGATTCGTCTCTCCCGGTATTGGGGGTTGATGTTGCGCCATGCTCGACTGGCCATAACAGGAAATCCCTGGCCAGGGTTGCTGTGATATACTGGTAAGAGTTATCAGTAGTTTCACGAATGTTATGGGCCTCAAGTCGGCATGACTTATCGAGCTATTGGGGTCTGACGTTTACCACCCCTAGGCGAGATATGCGACATATCAGACGAACAGACCGGACTATACGGTAAGTGTTACTGGTTGGATTCACAGGAGCGTGAGCGGGCTTGCTCGTCGATCTTCTGATCGCTCAATACCCGGGTGGCCGTTACGTTTAGCAGACCGCTTGCGGCTTGTGGGTGTTTGATATGATCATCATCTGCTGCCGGCGTATTGACGAGTCTTTAGAGTCCTACACAGAGGTTTCCTGGCTCAAGCGAAACGAAATAGGAGCGCATATGAGATATGTGCGGGACCGAGAATAATGCGTGTATGTGATACCGTATTCCATTCTCGCGACGAATGTGTCGAATGGTTATATGCGATATAACCTAGTTATCGAATCAAGGATTGATTCGATAAGCGGATACATATGATACTAGTCGGTTATATCCGATATGACCGGATCGTTAAATCAAGTGTTGATTTAATGATTTAGTGCATATTTATATATTTGATATATTACTTTGCGTTAACTATTATTGGTTCACTTTAAAAGGATTTTCTCACTTGAATTGTGCACATTGTATATGCGATATAGTTTTGTGCACATGTTTGTATCATGTTTGATGATACATGCTTACTTGGTTAAGTGTAAAGAATCAAACCATGGTTTAAGTTAATGATTAGGGTTTTGATTATTTATTCATTTATCTTTTTCTTATTTATTCATTTTGGAAAAAGGAAAAGATAAATGAATGGTTGTATGTTTTGTTTTTTAGTTGAAGTTTCTTGAAACTTTGACTAAGTCACTCTTTTGTTGTTTTGCTTAACCCTAACCATTTAACTAACCCATGTTAATTCTCTACACTTAACTATAGTTGAAAGTATGATAAGTATTGAATTATTTATCTAATTATTCAAGACTTATCATATCATCTTCTTCTTCTTCATCTTCTTCTTCCATGGAGAAAGCTTGCTACTCCAATGGCAAGTGATGAAAACTAGTGAGAAATCCAAAACTAAAGTCTACCCACTTCCTATTTCTTCATCCTCTACCTCTTGCCAAGTAGTATAGGGTATTTCCTTCACAAGTTTTCCCGACTTGGTGAAGTTGGAGCTTATTCTAGCGATGCCTCGACGTAGATCATCTTCGGCATCGAACCGACGATCAAGCCCGCCCATTCTTCGATGAAGCCGATGCTAGAGTTCAAGATACGATTTGGACAGCGAGGGGACTTCATCACGGAGCCTAGGAGGTGGTGGACCGGATCTATAAAGGTTGTAGCCCCTTTCCTTTAGATACATTTCCGTTTACTTGCATACTTTGCCTAGATATCTAGTAAACGATCCGTATTAGGGTTTGTAGGCACCCGTAAAATTTGATTTGTGCATGTTTGATCACTTGTGAGACTTCACTAGAGTGCCTAGGAATCCTACAGTGGTATCAGAGCCTAGCTAGAGCCTTAGGCGAAGTCCCGACGGAGTTAGAAGTCCGATCGACCCAAAACCCGACTTTGAAAATTGCTCTCTGGACTTTTCTGTAAAATGTGGATTTTTCGAAATTAAAAATATCCAGAAAATTCAGCAGGAAAATGTAAGGGTTACTGCAAAATTCGGTGTACTGATTCCTTAAAGTCACCGCGGATCCGCGGCATGAGCATGCTCATGCGGCGGTTCCGCGGCTAGTTTGTCGTTTTGTGCATCGACGTTTGCACAGTAACTCTTAGTAAGTAGTGCTGGGTTTTCTGGGATTATTTTAATATTTATTCCAGAGTTTTATTTTCTGGCTTGTATTGGGAACTCTGTATATTCGATCGGACTGTCTAATTTTGTCGGTGTGGCTTTTCGGGTAATTTTAGAATATGTTAAAAAGTTCGACCGGATATAAATACCCACTTTTTCCCCTGCCGGGAAATTTCCAATTGTTGGATTTTTTCCGTAGTTTAACGACGTTCTAAGTAGTGCAAGTAACGCGATGGACCCTCTAGAAGACAACAAACCTTAACTCGATTATGTGACCGTCTTGAACTGCCCTCTAGAAGACAACAAACCTTAACTCGATCTGTATTGGTTTCAAACCCCTTAAAGTCCGATTAGAATATGCAAAGCAGTAACAATCAATTGTAATCAATTTTTTTTATTTTTTAAGCGCAGCGCAAAGAATCCTGCACAAAAACAATTTATTGGAACGGGGAAGAGAGTTTGCACAAAGAATGCTGCAGAAAAAAAAACAGTTCAGTGGAGTTCAGAGGAGTGGGGAAGAAGGCAGAAAGACTCACAGAAATTCTGGGTTGGTGACGTCAGCAACAAGTCACGGTTCTGCGGCCAAACGCATGCTTATGCCGCGATTCCACGGCAATATAGTGGAGTTGGACTTCTGGATTTCTTGTATGTGCTGGGTTTGGTGTCCTCTTCTTGTTTGGAGCTCCTGAATCTTGATTTGCTTACTGGGTTTGCTTCAGAATTTTACAGTAGACCGTTGGTTCCGTTTTGATCAAATGCGGTGTAGCCGCGAGATATGGGTCTAACTTCCCACGTCTTTAGCACTGAACTCGACCCTTCTTTTTATCCTGCACACTTGCACAAAAACTAATCAAAAATAACAAGATGATTTTTACAATATATTTTTTTGTTTTGTTTTTCGGTTATATTCACAAATTAACCCGAACTTACACAAAGAAATAAACTACCGTCTCCCCGGCAACGGCGCCATATGATTGTTATAGTTTTTTCGTGCTTAGTTAATTACCGCAATCAAGACGGTTTCGCTTGTAGCTAACCGGTTGAGTACGGGTCGTCCGCAGGGAGATGGGAATCTTTTTCTATGTGCTTTAAGGAGTTAAGTCCAAATGTCCAGCTTTGTTTGAGATTAACTATGTGCTAAAATGTATATAAAGAGAGCTTGTTAGGGTTAGGATTAGGTTAGTTTGAGATAGGAGTCGCTCACTTCTTTCGTTGCCACTCTTAATATCGGTGTTATGGTAATCGGCAACAACGGGGATTAGCACGACTAGGAAGGAACTTGCGAGTATAAGCTAGGCTTTCCAACGCTTAGTTCCTTCCTTTTGGTCCTTATCCGTCCGTTCTTGGCTCTTATCCTTAACCTCCGGTTAACTCAACCACAACCGGTCTCACTAAGGAATCACCGCTATCATGTAGGATAGGGTGCCGTAGGGAGCGGATTGTGGTTCAATTAACGAGAGTCCGAATTAAGATGTTGGGCAAGAAAAGAGTAAGAGATTTCCTTCTCTCAAACTTTCCTTATCCTACCCTAACAAGTGAGAAACTACTCACCCATTACAAAAAAAAAGGAAAAATACAACAAAAGGAAGAAGATAGAAAGAAAGAAAATTACAACTAGCTATTTGAGACCTCACTTTGGCAAGGATCAAGTTTAAGCATCATTGTTGTTAAGGATAAAGAAAAATAGAAGAGGAAAGAAACAAACAATAAATAACAACAACTAGATTAGCAAATGAAAATTACAAGCAATTATAATTAACAAAATAACAAGACAAGCATGATAAAGAAAAGAACTCTTTTATTCATCACTTCACTCATAAAAGCTCACTACAAGGTTTTAATGGAGAAAAGATGAAAAGAGGAAGAAGAAGAACAAAATATATCCTAAAATCTAACACAAGAAATAAGCACCCTTGGCTTGGCATTGTTTTGGGCTATTTATAGGCAGGAAACTAAAACCCTAGGGCAACATTCTGGCCCCACATGATATTACTAAAATACCCCCAAAAAAACTTTAACTGCCGAGTCAACCCGGCCGCGGATCCGCGGCCGAGTCGCCATGTTGGTCGCGGATCCGCGGCCATTAAGAGGAGTTGGCTCATCAAATTTTGTGGGTGTCACGACCCAAAGTTTGGCCCGTGACCGGCACTTAACCACGCAACGTCTACAGGCGTAACGCGACTAAGTGAACCGAAAACCCAGAAATCAAACCGTAAAATTATAGAGTGTTATAAGTTTAAAATGAAAGCACTTACTAACATGTTAAGAAATCTAAGTAAACAATCACCATGATAGCAATATACGACGCCGTAGCAAAGATCAAGATCCACAAGTGGGAACATCACAGATAGGATAAACTGCAAGTACAGTCGGCTCACAACGAGCTCGACACCAGAATACAAATAATATACATCATCGTCCTCACACTGTCTCTAAGTCAAATACATACATGGTAGATGGAGAATACTAGATACAACAATGTACATAACTGAAAGATAAACAGATACCGCACAAAACCCACCTATCGGCAAAAGAGCTCGAACACCAACTATGGGGGTATCTGTGTCAAAAGATGCAAAACGCAGCCTACCGCGACTACTCCGAAGGGCAACCTGCAAACACTGTGGCACAACGGGGGTGAGTTGCCAACTCGTGAATAGAGATAACATATAAAGGTAATCGCGAGCATGCACGTACTGCGCTAATATCAATATGCGATAAGCAGTATGTGCAATAATCATGCAAGTGCTCTATCAGGTAATATAACTACAGGATGAGGTATAATAATAAATGCTGAGCATGGGCAATAGAACCTCTACACGGAATGTCGATGTGGAATATATAATCGGTGTCCATCAATACACCCAGATCCCCCAAATAGCTCAGGCGCCGGCACTCTCATCGGCCCTCAAATCCTGTAAATCTCTGAGAATCCCGAGTGCCCAACATCGGCACCCAAATATCATAAATACCCGTGTCCAGTATCGACACGCAAATCCTCATCCATCGGGCCCCGTCAGTCCGGGTCAGCCCACGGGGTCCGTCTGCGGTATCGGCCCTCGGCCCCGGTAGTACGGATCACCCCGCATCCATCTATCGACTCTGATCAGTATCCTCCGGATAACTGTCAGGTCCAACCAATCACCGGTAGGTAGTAGTCCCTCTGCCAGGCTCACCGTCTACTACACAGCGAAACCGTTCTCGCCCCGGGGTACCATACCGGGTCCACCATGTACCCGTAATCGGCCTCAACCAGCTCCTCGATTCGGGTTCACATATATCACTCTAGCACCGAGGAAACACATGGTGGACGTACCGAAATATCATATCAAGGGAACCGGGTTTTTAAATGATTACATATTTGAAATAGCCACGGTTCCCAAATCCAGAAATCACATGTAATCCAAACCAATATGCAAGTCAATGATCCGATATGATATGTGCATCAAATATGAATATCATGTCAAGTCACATATAGATGAGCTACAATATAATGATCCGATGTGATATATGCATCAAGTATGAATATCAAGTCATGTCACATATAGATGAGCTACAATATAATGATCCGATGTGATATATGCATCAAGTATGAATATCATGTCAAGTCACATATAGATGAGCTACAATATAATGATCCGATGTAAATTCTACAGTGTGAGTGTCATGGCAATTACTAACGGTGTGTGTGTAATATGCAGGATAGTGCTCGTGCAACATGGATCGTTAGTAATGGTGCGGTGTTCTATCAATTCTAGTTTATATCCATATAGCAGGGAATGCAGTATGCACTAAATAGTAGCCATGAACAGTCAATATATGTAAATATAGCTATAAGGTCCTATCAGCCCTGACGTAGAACGCCATGCGGGCGATATCCCCGTAGATGTTAAATCTACTCACCGTAGTCTCTCGCTAGGTATAGCCAACAACTTGTTTCCCCTTCTGCGCGGCGTCCACCGTACTCGCCTGCGAACCTAGAATTACACAATACATCATACATAAGCTTGACATCACACAAACACGACATTAAAGCCGAACTAGTAACTCGTGTCGTGAACCAAGCACGCGTGTTCGCGATACGCTAAAACGTGTGATTACGCGCCTGAAGTCACTCCGACGCGTCGCGATACGCAGAAACCCAAAATCCATACACACGTATCACGCGTGTCGCGAAGATTAAAATACGAGAAAATAGGTATTCACCTCCAGATTTTGATACAGAAATGATATTGTAAAACTATATATACCAAAATAACCCACATAACAGCAGACTCCAGTGGCCCAAACCCCAAATCCCAACTCACCCATCTGGCCGCAAATTACGGGCAGAATGAATATTCCGGCGGCCTAGGTAGGGGGGTGGGCTCCCAGGTTTGGTGTGTGCACTCTATACCCCCCATACATGCTACAGTAACATCTAGTTTTGTTCTGGAACATCTCGGGTAGTAGCAGATCCTACAGAGCCTTATTTCAAGTTAAAATCCACACGTTTGCACTAAAATGGAACTTTATGGTATTTCTGTGCAAACTGAAACAAACCTGGCCTAAAAATAGTTCTAATAACCCATAAAAGAGCTAACTCAACTAACAAAACCCTAATCTAACATGTGAATCACAAATATCCTTTAATATCACTAAAAATGCATGAGATTTTTGCTAAAGAACGCTACAAGTTTAAGGAAAAGGAGTGCTAATCATGAGTTAATACCTTCTAAAAACCTTATAAAACACCAAAAGTCCAGCTCCTCTCTCAGGTGTGCAGATTAGCCTTCAAACACCCCAAAAAGCCCCCTTTTCCAAGGTTTTGTGAAGGAAATGTGTGGTTTTTGTGTAGGATTTGTATGGAGATCAAAGAGAAGTGAAAAGGAGAGGAAAAGATAAGGAAGAGCTGGGGTTTTTCTGCTAGAAATTCCCAGAATTCTGAGATGGGGAAAGAGAGAAAGAAGAGAAGGAAAAATGGGGGTCAAAAGTCAATTTTTTCTACCTAACACCATGCCTTCATATTCTATTCAATTTTTGAATTATAAAATGGGGTTTTGTTTTATAACAGGGTGGGGAAAATAACAACCATGCACAAAAGAATGGTTAACATGTTACCAAAACCCTAAGTCCCAAAAATGGCTAAGTGTGCAAGTGTACACTACAAAGGAAAATTTTCCAATTGCTAACACGACTAAATAACTAATAATCATATGTACACATATATAATAACGCGTAAAATTACAAATTATCACGAAAAACATTCTAACGGAAATTCAAAGTGTTACAATCTACCCCCCTTAAAGAAATTCGGTCCCCGAATTTAAAAATCTAACTATACGCACCTTCAAAAAGATGGGGATACCTCTTCCTCATCTCGCTCTCGGTCTCCCAAGTGACCTCCTCGCCACTCTGGCCATGCCAAAGTACCTTGACGGACGGTATCTCTTTCGACCTCAATTTCTTCACTTGTCGATCCAAGATCATCACCGGCTGCTCTGCATAGGAAAGGTCGCGCTCAAGCTGGATCGTCGGGTGCTGAATCGCATGCGAAGGATCATGAAGATATCTGCGGAGCATCGAAATGTGAAATACGGGGTGCACGTCTGGAAACTGGGCGGAAGGGCTAATCGATACGCAACCGCACCAACACGCTCGAGGATCTCGAAGGGGCCCACATATCTGGGACTAAGCTTCCCCTTCTTTCCAAATCTCATCACGCCTTTCATTGGGGAGACCCTCAAGAAAACATGATCACCAACAGAAAACTCAAGTCTGCGCCGACGACGGTCCGCATAAGACTTCTGCCTACTCTGGGCTGCTCTCATCCTATCGCGAATCAACTGGATCTTCGCGGTCGTCTCCTCTACAATCTGCGGCCCTAAAATACTGCTCTCACTGAGCTCCGTCCAACAGGTGGGCGATCTGCATCTCCTCCCATAAAGAGCCTCAAACGGTGCCATCTGAATGGTCTCCTGGTAGCTGTTGTTGTAGGAGAACTCTACTAAAGGCAAATGATGATCCAGCTACCTCCGAAGTCTAATACGCATGCTCTGAGCATGTCCTCGAGAGTCTGAATAGTCCGCTCTGACTGTCCGTCGGTCTGTGGATGGAATGTTGTACTGAAACTCAAGCGAGTGCCCAAAGCCTCCTGAAGCCTCTGCCATAGCCGGCTGGTAAACTGGGTGCCTCTATCGGACACGATACATGACGGAACTCCGTGCAGTCGTACAATCTCATCAATGTAAATTTGGGCATACTGAGCAAATCCGAAAGTCGTCTTCACCGGTAGGAAGTGAGCCGCCTTCGTCAAACGATCCACGATCACCCAGATGGAGTCATACCTTCGACTAGTCCTGGGTAGACCCACAATGGAATCCATAGATAGTTGTTCCCATTTCCACTCCGGAATGGGTAACGGCTGTAGCTCTCCCGCGGGCCTCTGGTGCTCAGCCTTGACTTGCTGACAAGTCAGGCATCTCGACACAAAATCTGCGATGTCTCTCTTCATTCCGTCCCACCAGTAAACATCTCTCAAGTCATGGTACATCTTGGTTGAACCGAGATGAACACTATATACCGATCGATGTGCCTCCTCAAGAATCTCACGCCGTAATCCCTCAGCATCTGGTACGCACAGTCTAGCTCCAAATCTTAGTATCCCCTGATCATCGATCACGAACTCGGAAAATCTGTCCTGTCCCATCTATGTCCTGATCTCTGAACAGCGGTCATCACTGTGCTGTGCCTCATGTATACGGTCAAGCAACTATGGGCGTGCACGAACATGCGCAATCTGTCCTCCGATCGGCGTAAACTCGAACTGTACCCGGCTGTCGCATAAGATCTGCCAATCTGCCGACGACTGCCTCTGCACTACGCTCAAACAAGATAGACTACCCCCGGGCCTCCTGCTCAAAGCATCCACCACTACATTCGCCCTGCCCGGGTGATACAAGATCTCACAATCGTAGTCTTTCACTAACTCCATCCATCGGCGCTGTCTAAGGTTCAGATCTCGCTGCTAAAATATATACTTTAAGCTCTTGTGGTCAGTGAATATCTGGCACGACTCTCCATACAAATAATGTCGCCAGATCTTGAGTGCAAAGACCACTGCTGCCATCTCCAGATCATGAGTGGGGTAATTCTGTTCATGTTTCTTTAATTGCCGTGAAGCATACGCGATCACCCTGTCATGCTGCATCAAAACGCACCCTAGCCCTACTCGTGAAGCGTCACAGTAGACCACAAATCCGCCTGATCCTGAAGGCAACGATAGCACTAGTGTCGTAGTCAGTAGAGCTCGTAGCTGTTGGAAACTGTGCTCACACTCCTCCGTCCAATCGAAGCGAACTCCCTTCCGGGTCAACCCGGTCAAAGGTGTAGCAATGCGAGAGAAGTCCTGCACAAATCGCCTGTAATAGCCTGCCAGCCCTAGGAAGCTGCGAACCTCCGTCACTGACGTTGGTCTAGACCAACTCTGAACTGCCTCGATCTTTCTCGGGTCTACACATATACCATCTCGTGTAATCACGTGCCCCAAGAAGTCTACGCTATCTAGCCAGAAAGCACACTTTGAAAATTTGGCGAAAAGCTGATGCTCTCTCAAGGTCTGCAGTGTAATCCGCAGGTACTGCTCGTGCTCCTTTCTACTCCGAGAATACACTAAGATATCGTCAATGAACACTATGATGAACAGATCAAGATACGGCCGGAAAATGCGGTTCATCAAGTCCATAAATGCTGCTGGCGCGTTGGTGAGTCCGAACGACATCACCAAAAACTCATAATGGCCGTAGCGCGTGCGGAAAGCTGTCCTAGAAATGTCCTCCTGTCGAACCCGCAGCTGATGATAGCCTGATCGCAAATCGATCCTCGAAAAGTACCCTGCCCCCTGAAGCTGGTCGAACAAATCGTCGATGCGTGGCAAAGGATACCTGTTCCGCACTGTCACCATGTTCAGCTGGCGGTAGTCGATACACAAACGCATACTGCCGTCCTTCTTCTTGACAAACAGGACTGGAGCACCCCAAGGAGAAACACTGGGTCGAATAAGTCCCTTATCCAGCAAATCTTGCAACTGGCCCTTCAGTTCTCGAAGTTCCGCCGAGGCCATCCGATAAGGCGGTACAGAAATAGGCCCCGCCCCAGGAACCAAATCAATACAGAAAGAACTATCACGCTCGGGCGGTAGCCCAGGAAGCTCGTCAGGGAACACATCAGGAAACTCGCTAACTACCGGAACCTGATCCATCGGAACCTCTGTAGCTCTAGTATCGAAAACATAGGCGAGAAATCCTTGACATCCCTTCCGCAAAAGCTGTCCAGCGCGAAAAGAAGAAATCACACTGTAAGGGGTGGCACCACGGTCCCCCAACACAACAACAACCGACTCGCCGGGAAAACAAAATCGAACTGTCTTCTCACGGCAGTCAACAGAAGCATAGCACGTGGCTAACCAATCCATGCCCAAAAGAACATCGAAGTCCAACATCTCAAGAAGGATCAAATCGACCGGCAACTCTTTCTCGCCAATACGGACGGTACAGGATCGGAACACGTGCCTAGCAACAAATGACTCTCCCACAGGAGTAGTCACAACAAGCGGCTGGTCAAGCAAACCGGACTCTCTACCCAAACTCAGCACAAAGTGTGTGGATACGTACAAGTGTGTGGATCCGGGATCGAATAACACGTGTGCATCAACCGAACATACAGGAAGGATACCTGAGACCACCGCATTGGACGCCTGCGCGTCCTGATGCCTCAAAGCAAAAACTCGCGCCTGTCCTCCACCTGCAACTAACTGTCCCCTGCCGGCCGCTGGCTGCCCTCTGCCTCGGTCACCTCGTCCTCTATGAACAAATCCTCCGCGACCACGACCTCTCTGTGCATGCGTCTGACACGGAGTAACAGTAGGTACTATCTGTTGGAGATAGTGCCCTCAGAGTCAATTATTAGGTCACAGGTACGTGATTGTAATGATTGAGGGAGGACCTATCCCGGTAGGACAGTCTTACTCGAGATGATAGTATGCTATCTGGTTCACCTTTATCATCGTGTACTGTTTTAGGTGACCTGACACGTCGCTATTACACGTTGATAGAGCCCCTAGGATTCTTGCTTGACCACCAGCAGTATGAGGGCGATCATATAAGTGGGAGCTGGGGGTCTATAAGCTTATCCTTAAAAGGTCCCTAGTCGTGGGAGTTTCGAGACTGGGCATCGATACTCCATTAGTAGACTAGTGTATACAGTCGAGACCCCGACGAGGGGCGGTGGCCGGTCTCACAAGCCACTGGTGTCAGTTGGATCACCTAAGATGTATACAGGTGCTCATTGGGTTATGAGTACACCGGACAGGACTCGCCGGGAACATGCTAGTTGGTCATATACCAGACGTCAGATGGCAGTTCCCTGGTGACATGTGTGCAGGTTAGTTCATCGACCTGGGGATCGTCATTTGTCTCGTGTGAGTTCCCACTGTACTTTGATTACTACCCTACCACGGCTCAAAGGAGTCGTGCAAACAGGTTTTAGTTGGGTACAGTCCCGAGCCACATGGAGGCAGTGAGCGTATCTTCAGGGGTTCGTCTCTCCCGGTATTGGGGGTGAGGTCGTGCTGTGTCTAGGAGAGCCATTACACAAAGTCCTTGGCCAAGGCAAGGAGATTTACTGGTAGGTATTCCAGTAGTATCTCAGGGTGTTCTGGGCTACACTCCGACACGACTTGTACCGCTTTTGGGGGTCTGACTTTTACCAACCCCCTAGGCCCGCCATGCGATACTCATAGACGAACGGACCGGACTGTACGGATATTGTCACTGACAGGCTCAGTAGGGTTGTCAGGCTGAGTTCACTCACAGACATCCCTTTTAGTCAATACCTGGTAGCCCGTTACGTATTGGCTTATACCTCTGACGTGCTAGTAGTTAAATCCACAACCAAGGTGTTCACGAGTCTTTAGAGTCCTCCACATTCAGTTACTCAAGCTTTCGGGCGAAAAGCTGTAGACGCCGTATGGAGATATGGCAGGGTCCGATCAGATACGTGCGGTATTGCACGGATCAGGAGATCGGACGGTTTGTACTATAGGCCGTATGGTTTTATGGCAGGGTTCGATCAGATACGTGCGGTATTGCACGGATCAGGATCGAACGGATATTACTAGCCGGCTTTGGTTTAAGCCGGATCCTAGTATAGTACAGTGTAGATTTTGTCTCATTGCATTTGTATTTCGGTCGGAATACAAATGCGGGTGTGTATGCACAGTATCGGGGTTTTCCTGTAATTTATTACGGGACCAGTTTTTGGAGTTGCCAGTTTGTTTTCCGTTTCGGCCAATTTTCCTTTGATCGTTCATTGGCCGATGTTTGGTGGAGGAGGGTTTATTTGCATTGTTGCAAATAGGCTTTTGTGGAGGGGGTCTTTGCTTATTGTAGCATCATGATGGTTTTCATGATGTGCACCATCATTGACTTTTTCTTTCTCATCATGGTTTGGATGTGCATTGATTTGGTGATGGTAATTGGGTGGGGCCGGCCACTGTTTGAATGGAGTGAGGGGGCCGGCCATATCATGTGAGAAGAGAGAGAGAGGTTTATGTGTGTGAAAATTATCCTTCTTGTTTTTTTTTGGTGGACCCCCCCCCATTGTTTTTGGCAGTGAAGGAATTTAATTTCCTTTGGTATTAATTCCTGCACACTACTTCATTTGATTTCCAGTGAGCACAAATGAGGAGTGGCTTCATTGTTCTTCCAGGGAGCTCATTTGCAGTTTGCTGGCCGAGCTCAATTTTGAGATTGCATGCTCTTTTCCTTAGCATCCATCCATGAAAATTCTTGTGAAAAATTCCTCCAACATGGCAACCTCTTAAACCCCAAAGAGACAAGTTTCCACACTATTCTACAGCATATCTTGGGCACGTCGAGTAGCCGGCTTCGTGCCCGAGTTGCCTCGGCATTGAGGTGGGAGCCCGTAAACAAAGTAGGCGATGTGGTGCACTTCCGGCGACGAGGAGGAGGCAGGATTTTCCGCAGGAGATCGGGACCATGACGAGAAGACCGGAGGACTTGGATCGTCGGTATATCTCTTTCCCATCTTATTGTTAGCTAGGACTAGTTAGTGGTTCGATCCGGGTATTAGTGCGCGGCGGTTTGCCAGTTCAGTAAAAATCAAAGTTTATCACCGCTTCCGCTTTTGGCCGTCGGATTGACGGCCGGGGCGCCGCCGTGCACTTACAGTGGTATCAGAGCCTCGCCATTAACTTAGTCTAGCTTGGTGTAGTGTGTTTTTCTGTTTCGATCGATCGAATGTTCCAAAACTACATTTTTGTTAGCATCAGTTTTCTGTTGGAAATTTTTGGTGTCGAAAAATTTTTCAGGTTGTAAAATAGTGATGCACTGGAGGTTGTAAGCCCACTGTAGAAATTCGACGAAGTAAGTCGACGACTTGAGCGCGGAACCGCGGCCAAATCCCCCCTGGGGCCGCGGTTCCGCCGCCGAATGGTGTCCTTACTTTGTCAAATTTCTTCAGTCGCTTTCTGGGCTTAAAATATGGGTTTTGGAATAATAACGTTGGGCCCAGAATTTCTTGATGTGCTACAGTATTGTTTGGGGGCCCACTTGTTAAAATTTGATTGATCGGATATTTTAAACACATTATTTCACAGTATTTACATTATATCTGCGACCGTGAATGTCACTTGATCGGTAAATCCGGTCTAACTGCTATAGCCCGGTTAGACGGATTTGCGAACGTGACTTTCACGTTGATGTTTTGTTTTTGCTGTGATGTTGCGGATCGGTCGTGGGGGATAGCCTGGATGCAATGCTAGTACAGTTTTGTTGTATTATGTACATTTGATATTGCGGGGCGAGCGTCCGACATGTGGACTGCCGTCACTGCCTGTTTGTATTATTATTTTGGGGCACGACCTGGTTGCGGTCGATGTACCCGTTGTATGTATATTTTACTTTCTGTACTAGGATTACCCCGCGGAGGGGTGCACGGATAGCCGGGTTCTAGAGGGCAACAAGCCCGCATCTCATGGCATTGAGACGGAGGGGGCTTCACTCTAGAATTGGCGGGCTGTTCGCCGCACTCGTAGGGGGTACAGGTTAACCCAGGAGGGGTGCCCAAGTTACCGGATTCCGTGAAGTGCTGGGTGGTCCATTCACGGCGCTGAAGGGGGCTGCCTCGCTTCAGGTTTTGGCGGGTAACTTGCCGCGCCCGTAGGGGTCTAGGATTTCATTGCGCAGGCTATCCACACGACCAGGGGAACGTCGGGTTTCAGTAGTGGCTCTGTGAAACCCTGGGATCCCAGATATCTGTATTGTTTCTGTGATGTTGTACATTTTCTGTGATGTTGCATTTCTTTCACGCCTTGAGCGAATATAATATATTGGTATATATATTAGTAGATGTTGTATATGTTTTACATCCACGCTAGTCCAGTCCCCGCTCTGTCGTTAGTTAGCTAACCTAACGGGTGATGACGGGACCCAGTGGCGAATGCGGATGGCATATACGTACATCAGTATATTTTCGTTCTCTTTGGTGTGATCAATTGATGGGACTGCATTGATTTGGATCAATGCAAGTTAAAAACAAACCTAATCTGATGTTGTTGGAACACTTTTCAAAAAGCTGTTACTGCAAGGACGTTCACTTTTGTTTTGCATCGCGGTATTCAGTTGGAATATCCTGCTCCTCAGTCGACGAGGCAAGGGCCGAGATCCCTTCACCGGGAGTGACCCCTTGGACAAAAAGTTTGCGTCAGGGCATTAACTTCACTATAGCAGATTACTTTTGCTTTGCATCGCGGTATTCATTTGGAATATCCTGCACCCCATTCTACGGGGAAAGAGCCGAGATCCCTTCACCGGGAGTGACCTCTTTAGCAACGGTTTTTGTCACTATATTTTTTAAAAGCTATCCGTTCCTTCAACGATATCATGTTCTTTACGTTAAAGGTTTTCGCCAGAAACCATTCGTAGCCCTCCGTCGTTTCATATGGGTGGTCAATAGTATTCAAGCTGTGTATGTTGGCCAAAGTCAAGGCACGGTGATTGGTAGCTATTGGGGTATTCATATGCAGCATAGATAGATGCGTTGGTTTGGGACAGTCGTACTGCCATTTTGGCCAAAGTCAAGGGTATGTACGGGTGGATTCAAATTAACCTGGAGAATGACGGGTAGAACTTGACATGTGACTTATGATATGTTGGCCAAAGTTAAGGTCATAAGAGCATGGGGCAGAAATCACATCGGGAGTTTCAAAAGTACTGAAACTTGCCAGATATGCGCATACCTTCTGGAGTGTGATACTGTGAGCGGATTCCGTCACGTTGTCATGCGATGAGAGTTGGATCCCGATTCCCACTGATGAGTTAGTTTACTCCTCGGGTGACCCCGACTAATTCTTCTTTCAGGTTTGGAGGAGAATTTGAGGTACAGTGGGAGGTTTCCAGATTAGATAAATTGGTAACCATTCTGATCTAGGGTAGAGTGCACGCTGAGTGTTTCTTTTCTCTCTCTCTTTGGCAGCAACCATTGACCCGACCCTAAGACTTTGACTCAGTGACCAAGTTGACCGAACCTTCTTAAACACTGGCTTTTGGATTGTCAGAGTTGCAAACCTCATTGCCACTCCTACTTTTACCCTTTTCTCCAGGACACCCCGTATTACTACGAACGTCCACTTCCATTGGACAAAACCTTCGTATGGTTAGATACGAACTCGAAGGAATTTATTCGAGGATGGTTTTAGGTTCTGGAGAAAATGGATAGGATTATTCAGTTGTCTTTTCCTTTTACCTTCTCTCAGGTTGCGAGTACTCCTTGGTTTAGGAGATAGTACACCTATTACGCAAATTGGATAGTCTTCTTCCAAACCATAGGCAGGTGCCGACCGGTAGGGAATGAAGAAAACCAATTAGCATAACGATGGTGTGCAGAAGGTATTAAGTTCAGACAAAGCAAGGGATTAGTAAGAGGGCAAAGTAAATCGCAACAGATATTCACGACCAAACCAAATATTTCATTACCACTCCCACATCACCTTTGTATTTCTCCAGGACACTCCGTATCACTACGAAGATCCACAGTTTATTTGGATACTCCATCGTATGGTTATATACGAACTCGAATGGAACTGGTTCCAGTTCGGGGATGGATCCTGGTTCAGGAGAAATAGGAATAAAGTACATTCAGGTGTCTTTTATCTGTTGGAGATAGTGCCCTCAGAGTCAATTATTAGGTCACAGGTACGTGATTGTAATGATTGAGGGAGGACCTATCCCGGTAGGACAGTCTCACTCGAGATGATAGTATGCTATCTGGTTTACCTTTATCATCGTGTACTGTTTTAGGTGACATGACACGTCGCTATTACACGTTGATAGAGCCCCTAGGATTCTTGCTTGACCACCAGCAGTATGAGGGCGATCATATAAGTGGGAGCTGGGGGTCTACAAGCATATCCTTAAAAGGTCCCTAGTCGTGGGAGTTTCGAGACCGGGCATCGATACTCCATTAGTAGACTAGTGTATACAGTCGAGACCCCGACGAGGGGCGGTGGCCGGTCTCACAAGCCACTGGTGTCAGTTGGATCACCTAAGATGTATACAGGTGCTCATTGGGTTATGAGTACACCGGACAGGACTCGCCGGGAACATGCTAGTTGGTCATATACCAGACGTCAGATGGCAGTTCCCTGGTGACATGTGTGCAGGTTAGTTCATCGACCTGGGGATTGTCATTTGTCTCGTGTGAGTTCCCACTGTACTTTGATTACTACCCTACCACGGCTCAAAGGAGTCGTGCAAACAGGTTTTAGTTGGGTACAGTCCCGAGCCACATGGAGGCAGTGAGCGTATCTTCAGGGGTTCGTCTCTCCCGGTATTGGGGGTGAGGTCGTGCTGTGTCTAGGAGAGCCATTACACAAAGTCCTTGGCCAAGGCAAGGAGATTTACTGGTAGGTATTCCAGTAGTATCTCACGGTGTTCTGGGCTACACTCCGACACGACTTGTACCGCTTTTGGGGGTCTGACTTTTACCAACCCCCTAGGCCCGCCATGCGATGCTCATAGACGAACGGACCGGACTGCACGGATATTGTCACTGACAGGCTCAGTTGGGTGTCGGGGTGAGTTTCCTCATCGACATCCCATTTGGTCAGTACCTGGTAGCCCGTCACGTATTGGCTTATACCTCTGACGTGCTAGTGGTTAAATCCACAGCCATAGTATTGACGAGTCTTTAGAGTCCACCACACTTTCAGTTACTCAAGTTTCGGGCGAAACGCTGTAGAGGCCGTATGGAGATATGGCAAGGTCCGATCAGATACGTGCGGTATTGCACGGATCAGGATCGGACGGTTTGTACTAGTAGCCGTATAGGATTATGGCAGGGTTCGATCAGATACGTGCGGTATTGCACGGATCAGGATCGAACGGATAATACTAGCCGGCTTTGGTTTAAGCCGGTCCTAGTTTAGTACAGTGTAGATTTTGTCTCTTTGCATTTGTATCCGGACGGAATACAGATGCGGGTGTGTATGCACAGTATCGGGGTTTTCCTGTAATTTATTACGGGACCAGTTTTCTGGAGTTGCCAGTTTGCATTCCGTTCCGGCCGGTTTTCCTTTGTTCTTTCCCGGCCGGACTTTTCCGATGGAGGGGGTAATTTGCAGTTTTGCAAATTACATTTGTGGAGGGGTTTTATTGCAAAAGGGTTTGATATGATAAGAATCTTTTCTTTTGCACCATGCTTTTGTTTTAATATGATTTGATTGAATGAGGATGAGATTTGAAAGGGTATGGTTTTTTTTTATATGAAGCATGGTTGTTGTTTGTGGTCACCTCTTGACCTCTCCTACCCTCACCTCCCTTCATGAGATGTATTTTGTTCCCTCCATCATTTTCCTACTTGATATGGCCGGCCACATCTTAGTGAGAGGGAGAGTGGTTTTTCATTTTGTAGTATGGCAAATTCATTCATCTCATTTTGATACAAGGAAAAATGAAAGCACCATTTTTCATACCCTCATTCCTCCATCTTCAAATGGCAACCAACCCCAAAGCGAGACATGCACTCTACACTACACTTCCTACAGCAAATCTTGGACGCGTCGATTCGCCAGCTTCGCGCCCGAGTTGCCTCGGTATTGAGGTGGGAGCCCGTAAAAGCTACAGGCGATGTGGTGCCCTTTCCGACGAGGAGGAGACGGACGGAGATCCCGCGAGGAGATCGGAGTGGAGATGAAGACCGGAGGACTCGGATCAGTCGGTATATCTCTAACCCATCTTCTAGTTAGCTTAGACTAGTTTAATGGTTACGATCCGGAGTTTAGTGCGCGGTGGTGCCGGTTTGCAAAGTCCGCAAAAATTTAAGTTTTTCACCGCTTCCGCATTCCGGCGTCGGATTGACGGCCGGGGCGCCGCCGTGGACTTACAGTGGTATCAGAGCCTCGCCATTAACTTAGTCTAACTTTGTGTAATGTGTTTGCATTTCCGATCGATCAAAAAGTTCCAAAACTGCATTTTAGTTCGCATCAGTTTCTGTTGAAATTTTTTGGTCTCGAAAAATTTTTCAGGTTGTAAAATATTGATGTACTGGATAATATAAGAGTTCTGTAAAAATTTGACGAAGTAACTCCAGAGTTGGAGCGCGGAACCGCCGCGGAAACCCCATTTGTGCGGCCCTTCCGCCGCGCACTATTCACATCACTTCACCATTTTTTTACAGAGGCCTTCTGGGCTTAAAATATGGGCTTTGGAATATTAAAGTTGGGCCAATTGTTTCTGTGAGTGCTACAGTTTTCTTTGGGGCCCACTTGTTAATTGTTTGATCAATCGGAAATTTTTTAAACACATTTTTCACAGTATTTACATTATATCTGCGACCGTGAATGTCACTCGATCCGTAAATCCGGTCTAACTGCTATAGCCCGGTTAGACGGATTTGCGAACGTGACTTTCACGTTGATGTTCTATGTATTTGCTGTGATGTTGCGGATCGGTCGTGGGGGATAGCCTGGATGCAATGCTAGTACTGTGCTGTTGTATCATGTACATTTGATATTGCGGGGCGAGCGTCCGACATGTGGACTGCCGTCACTGCCTGTTTGTATTATTCTTTTGGGGCACGACCTGGTTGCGGTCGATGTACCCGGTGTATGTATATTTTACTTTCTGTACTAGGATTGCCCCGCGGAGGGGTGCACGGATAGCCGGGTTCTGGAGGGCAACAAGCCCGCATCTCATGGCATTGAGACGGAGGGGGCTTCACTCTAGGATTGGCGGGCTACTCGCCGCACTCGTAGGGGGTACAGGTTGACCCAGGAGGGGTCCTAAGTTACCGGATTCCGTGAAGTGCTGGGTGGTCCATTCACGGTGCTGAAGGGGGCTGCCTCGCTTCAGGTTTTGGCGGGTGACTTGCCGCGCCCGTAGGGGTCTAGGATTTCATTGCACAGGCTATCCACACGACCAGGGGAACGTCGGGTTTCAGTAGTGGCTCTGTGAAACCCGGGGATCCCAGATATCTGTATTGTTTCTGTGATGCTGTTCATTCTCTGTGATGTTGCATTTTATTCACGCCTTGAGCGAAATATAATATATTGGTATATATATTAGTAGATGTTGTATATGTTTTGCATCCGCGCTAGTCCAGTCCCCGCTCTGTCGTTAGTAAGCTAACCTAACGGGTAATGACGGGACCCAGTGGCGAATGCGGATGGCATATACGTACATCAGTATATTTTCGTTCTTTTTGGTGTGATCAATTGATGGGACTGCATTGATTCGGATCAATGCAAGTTTAAAAACAAACCTAATCTGATGTTGTTGGAACATTTTTCAAAAAGCTGTTATTGCAAGGACGTTCACTTTTGTTTTGCATTGTGGTATTCATTTGGAATATCCTGCTCCTCAGTCGACGAGGCAAGGGCCGAGATCCCTTCACCGGGAGTGACCCCTTGGACAAAAAGTTTGCGTCAGGGCATTAACTTCACTATAGCCGATTACTTTTGCTTTGCACAGTGATATTCGATTATGAATATCCAGCACCCCCATTCTACGGGGAAAGAGCCGAGATCCCTTCACCGGGAGTGACCTCTTTAGCGGAAGTTGTCGTCACTATATTTCTAAAAAGCTATCCGTTCCTTCGACGATATCAAGTTCATTACGTTAAAGGTTTTCGCCAGAAACCATTCGTAGCCCTCCGTCGTTTCATATGGGTGGTCAATAGTATTCAAGCTGTGTATGTTGGCCAAAGTCAAGGCACAGTGATTGGTAGCTATTGGGGTATTCAT
The DNA here is from genome assembly GCA_030015575.1 of Agapanthus africanus. Lineage (NCBI taxonomy): Eukaryota > Viridiplantae > Streptophyta > Magnoliopsida > Asparagales > Amaryllidaceae > Agapanthus > Agapanthus africanus. The sequence goes on from CM057349.1 coordinate 249,522,320, forward strand.
ATGCAGCATAGATAGATGCGTTGGTTTGGGACAGTCGTGCTGCCATTTTGGCCAAAGTCAAGGGTATGTACGGGTGGACTCAAATTAACCTGGAGAATGACGGGTTGAACTTGACATGTGACTTATGATATGTTGGCCAAAGTCAAGGTCATAAGAGCATGGGGCAGAAATCACATCGGGAGTTTCAAAAGAACTGAAACTTGCCAGATATGCGCATACCTTCTGGAGTGTGATGACGTGAGCGGATTCCGTCACGTTGTCATGCGATGAGAGTTGGATCCCGATTCCCACTGATGAGTTAGTTTACTCCTCGGGTGACCCCGACTAATTCTTCTTTCAGGTTTGGAGGAGAATTTGAGGTACAGTGGGAGGATTCCAGATTAGATAAATTGGTAACCATTCTGATCTAGGTTAGAGTGCACGCTGAGTGTTTCTTTTCTCTCTCTCTTTGGCAGCGACCATTGACCCGACCCTAAGACTTTGACTCAGTGTCCAAGTTGACCGAACCTTCTTAAAGCACTGGCTTTTGGATTGTCAGAGTTGCAAACCTCATTGCCACTCCTACTTTTACCCTTTTCTCCAGGATACCCCGTTTTACTACGAACGTCCACTTCCATTGGACAAAACCATCGTATGGTTAGATACGAACTCGAAAGAATTTATTCGAGGATGGTTTCCGGTTCTGGAGAAAACGGATAGGATTATTCAGTTGTCTTTTCCTTTTACCCTCTCTCAGGTTACGAGTACTCCTTGGTTTAGGGGTAGTACACCTATTACGCAAATTAGATTGTCTTCTTCCAAACCTTAGGCTGTTGCCGACCGGTAGGGAATGAAGAAAACCAATTAGCATAACGATGGTGTGCAGAAGGTATTAAGTTCAGACAAAGCAAGGGATTAGTAAGAGGGCAAAGTAAATTGCAACAAATATTCACGACCAAACCAAATATTTCGTTACCACTCCCACATCACCTTTGTATTTCTCCAGGACACTCCGTATCACTACGAAGATCCACAGTTTATTGGATATTCCATCGTATGGTTATATACGAACTCGAAAGGAACTTGTTCCAGTTCGGGGATGGATCCTGGTTCAGGAGAAATAGGAATAAAGTACATTCAGGTGTCTTTTATCTTCACCTTCTCTCGCGTTGCGAGTGCTCCTAGGATTAGGACAGTACACCCTTTATGCTTATTGGATAGTCCTCTTCCAAACCATAGGCTGGTGCCGAACGGTAGGGAAGGAAGAAAACCATTTGGCTTAAGGGGTGTACAGAAGGTAAAGACTAAAGACATATGAAGGGATTTGGAGAGGTGGCAAAGAACTATACGGTTACAGTCGTGAATCTAGAAGAGGCATTACCAGGAATACCAGGATACCCCATCGGAACATTTCAATGTTTCAGTTTCACTGTGTAATGTTAAAGGAAAACTGATTTCCCGATTAGATACTTACTCCAGGGTATGTATTTACCAGGTACAATTCTCACATCTATATGGTTTTACAGATGATGAGTGGGAGTAAGTTATTGGGAATTGGGTGATTATCCTCATTATATCGGGATTCGTTGTAATCGGTGATATTTGAGGAAATCACCTGGGCTGTTTGCCGGTCGGCAAATATTTGGTTTTGAATATCCGCTGTTATGCACCAATTTCAAATTGATATATCTGTACGTCTATTTTCATAGAGTGAGATATACCTTTTGATATTATGTCGATGACATTTACCTATATCAGTGGATGGTTAGGTAAGGAGCATTAAACAGCGGTGTAATTCTTCTTAACCATAAGTACAGTTTTCAACCTACAACACACAGTGAAAGAGTTGTTAGACTCGGCGGACTTATACAGAGTATTGTATGTTGTCCAGTGTCCATTAGGACAGAGGGGTTGGTCCTCATACTATATTCTGTTTACTTTTAACTTCTCTAGTTCTTAGACATGTGTTTCGTAGAAACACAGGGTCTAAGTTTTGAGGAGTTATAGGTATTTGAATAGAGTAGAGAACCAGGTGTAGCAAGTATCGGGATTCTTCAAGGTGATCGAAGATGTAGATACTTGTGTATGGTATTCAGTTGATAGTAATGATAAAGAGAAATTGCTTCTCTTTCAGGTCACTCATAATTGGAAGTATTCCTAAGTTGAGTAACGCTGATCGGCCTCCTTCCATTTAGTTGACATGCGCTGGAGACAGTTGCATGATTTGGATCTGGTTCAATTAAATCAGTGCCTCTGTTTCTATATTGGATATAGAACAGTTCATATCTTAACGATGTTAAGGTACGGGGAGTTGTCCTGTTTATGATTAAAACCAGACACTGGACAACTCAAGGCACGTTTCTGTAATGGCTGTTTGTGGGTTGACCCAGGCTATGACGAGGGTTGATTTTCTACCATCTGGATGAACAATAGCGATATTGTTCTAGACTCGCCACAGTTTTATTAAAAATGGATTTTTTCAGAAAACAGTAGTGGGAGTATGGTAGAACTGGAAGTGATTCCAGAACCACAAACGATTACTGAAGATTTGACAAGAAACCTAAAGATTCAATCTGGATTGACATTCCATTGGCCACTCCGCAGATAAGGTGGGTAACTTCAGGCACCCGAGAGGTACTACGGTACCCTCAAGGACGGTGACAGGGAAGTTCTTGTTTACCCACAATTGCCATTGCTGTTGTTCCAGGTTACGAGACCCGGCGGGAGGATGAGTATAGCGTTGTTCTAAACCAGTTTTAGAAGTGTACGTCTATATGACTCTGCCAGAGGGTTGTCGTAGTCAGTGGGAGCAGCGGAAGCATTGGTGGACAGGTAGCTTATGTCTATTTATAGACTAAAGCAGATGTAGCGGAGATAGATCATCTATTTCTGACGTGACAGTCATAGGTTTGACTTCATCAGAATAGGAGATGGATCTGTTGAGAAGGTAGTAGGATGTGATGTCATGGTATTTGGATGACATACACAAAGCAGGAAAAGAAACTCCTATACTACGATCGGTTATACTTTGGTCGTCACACAGTTGTTTCTCCACATAGGAAATGGATTTTATATCAGACATACTGGTTACTGGATCTATGGTTTTAGATCTAGATTTGGGTGGTTTCCCAATCAGGGTACTTGACAGCATTCTAAGAGTATTTAGGATGGACGACTCCTGGCACGGTAGTGTACCTGCAGATAATGGAGTCACCCTCTCTAAAGGTGTCTTATAGACTTAAGGGGAGAGGGACGGGCATGATTGGCAGATCACTTGCTAAGGCAATTGAGTCAATCATGAGATGTCAAGTACCACACCAGATGTTGTTCTTGCACTAGATGCAATAAGTTGACATTAATCCAATCCTGGAGAAACAATCGGAAGCAGTTTTAGAACATAAGTGGATGTTCTAGCAATATGATAACGACAGCCTCATTCAGGAGACAGTTATCATTCCAGGCTTCCAAGGTGACATGGACGACAAGGAGGTTGTCAGAGTTATAGTTTTCCTTCTGATAAGGGGAAGTATTTTGGACAGGTGGTCCAAGGCAATACTGAGGGAGGCATGGCGCGCAGGATACTGATTAAGTTCAGTTGACGATACAGTCTAAGAAGTTTGGATTTGGAGTTCATTTATGAGCTATGTCCCATCAGACATCCAGACATATTCTAAGACAGGTATTGCTCATTTCGGGAGATGGGTTTCTCCGCGAACATGAGATATAGAGAGACATGGAAAGAAACAACAAAGCGGATCCACTCACTGAGGCTATTCCTCGAACGCAATAGTTTCGCAAACGAGCTTTGTGAGACTGACTAGTAGAGGAGTTGGGTGTTCGGTATCACACGGGCTGTGAGTATGCGACATCGCAATAATTAGCCTTGAGTACAAGTGGGAGATTGTTGGAGATAGTGCCCTCAGAGTCAATTATTAGGTCACAGGTACGTGATTGTAATGATTGAGGGAGGACCTATCCCGGTAGGACAGTCTCACTCGAGATGATAGTATGCTATCTGGTTTACCTTTATCATCGTGTACTGTTTTAGGTGACATGACACGTCGCTATTACACGTTGATAGAGCCCCTAGGATTCTTGCTTGACCACCAGCAGTATGAGGGCGATCATATAAGTGGGAGCTGGGGGTCTACAAGCATATCCTTAAAAGGTCCCTAGTCGTGGGAGTTTCGAGACCGGGCATCGATACTCCATTAGTAGACTAGTGTATACAGTCGAGACCCCGACGAGGGGCGGTGGCCGGTCTCACAAGCCACTGGTGTCAGTTGGATCACCTAAGATGTATACAGGTGCTCATTGGGTTATGAGTACACCGGACAGGACTCGCCGGGAACATGCTAGTTGGTCATATACCAGACGTCAGATGGCAGTTCCCTGGTGACATGTGTGCAGGTTAGTTCATCGACCTGGGGATCGTCATTTGTCTCGTGTGAGTTCCCACTGTACTTTGATTACTACCCTACCACGGCTCAAAGGAGTCGTGCAAACAGGTTTTAGTTGGGTACAGTCCCGAGCCACATGGAGGCAGTGAGCGTATCTTCAGGGGTTCGTCTCTCCCGGTATTGGGGGTGAGGTCGTGCTGTGTCTAGGAGAGCCATTACACAAAGTCCTTGGCCAAGGCAAGGAGATTTACTGGTAGGTATTCCAGTAGTATCTCAGGGTGTTCTAGGCTACACTCCGACACGACTTGTACCGCTTTTGGGGGTCTGACTTTTACCAACCCCCTAGGCCCGTCATGCGATGCTCATAGACGAACGGACCAGACTGCACGGATATTGTCACTGACAGGCTCAGTTGGGTGTCGGGGTGAGTTTCCTCATCGACGTCCCATTTGGTCAGTACCTGGTAGCCCGTCACGTATTGGCTTATACCTCTGACGTGCTAGTGGTTAAATCCACAGCCATAGTATTGACGAGTCTTTAGAGTCCACCACACTTTCAGTTACTCAAGTTTCGGGCGAAACGCTGTAGAGGCCGTATGGAGATATGGCAAGGTCCGATCAGATACGTGCGGTATTGCACGGATCAGGATCGGACGGTTTGTACTAGTAGCCGTATAGGATTATGGCAGGGTTCGATCAGATACGTGCGGTATTGCACGGATCAGGATCGAACGGATAATACTAGCCGGCTTTGGTTTAAGCCGGTCCTAGTTTAGTACAGTGTAGATTTTGTCTCTTTGCATTTGTATCCGGACGGAATACAGATGCGGGTGTGTATGCACAGTATCGGGGTTTTCCTGTAATTTATTACGGGACCAGTTTTCTGGAGTTGCCAGTTTGCATTCCGTTCCGGCCGGTTTTCCTTTGTTCTTTCCCGGCCGGACTTTTCCGATGGAGGGGGTAATTTGCAGTTTTGCAAATTACATTTGTGGTGGGGTTTTATTGCAAAAGGGTTTGATATGATAAGAATCTTTTCTTTTGCACCATGCTTTTGTTTTAATATGATTTGATTGAATGAGGATGAGATTTGAAAGGGTATGGTTGTTTTTTATATGAAGCATGGTTGTTGTTTGTGGTCACCTCTTGACCTCTCCTACCCTCACCTCCCTTCATGAGATGTATTTTGTTCCCTCCATCATTTTCCTACTTGATATGGCCGGCCACATCTTAGTGAGAGGGAGAGTGGTTTTTCATTTTGTAGTATGGCAAATTCATTCATCTCATTTTGATACAAGGAAAAATGAAAGCACCATTTTTCATACCCTCATTCCTCCATCTTCAAATGGCAACCAACCCCAAAGCGAGACATGCACTCTACACTACACTTCCTACAGCAAATCTTGGACGCGTCGATTCGCCAGCTTCGCGCCCGAGTTGCCTCGGTATTGAGGTGGGAGCCCGTAAAAGCTACAGGCGATGTGGTGCCCTTTCCGACGAGGAGGAGACGGACGGAGATCCCGCGAGGAGATCGGAGTGGAGATGAAGACCGGAGGACTCGGATCAGTCGGTATATCTCTAACCCATCTTCTAGTTAGCTTAGACTAGTTTAATGGTTACGATCCGGAGTTTAGTGCGCGGTGGTGCCGGTTTGCAAAGTCCGCAAAAATTTAAGTTTTTCACCGCTTCCGCATTCCGGCGTCGGATTGACGGCCGGGGCGCCGCCGTGGACTTACATTATCTTCACCTTCTCTCGCGTTGCGAGTGCTCCTAGGATTAGGACAGTACACCCATTATGCTTATTGGATAGTCTTCTTCCAAACCATAGGCTGGTGCCGAACGGTAGGGAAGGAAGAAAACCATTTAGCTTAGAGGGGTGTACAGAAGGTAATGACTAAAGACATATAAAGGGATTTGGAGAAGTGGCAAAGAATTATACGGTTATAGATGTGAATCTGGATAATGGAAGAGGCATTACTAGGAATACCAGGATACCCTATCGAAACGTTTCGATGTTTCAGTCTCACTATGTACTGTTAAAGGAAAACTGATTTCCCGATTAGATACTTACTCCAGGGTATGTATTTACCAGGTATGATTCTCACATCTGTATGGTTTTACAGATGATGAGTGGGAGTAAGTTATTGGGAATTGGGTGATCATCCTCATTATATCGGGATTCGTTGTAATCGGTGATATTTGAGGAAATCACCTGGGCTGTTTGCCGGTCGGCAAATATTTGGTTTTGAATATCCGCTGTTATGCACCAGTTTCAAATTGATATATCTGTACGTCTATTTTCATAGAGTGAGGTATACCTTTATGAAATTATGTCTACGACATTTACCTATATCAGTGGATGGTTAGGTAAGGAGCATTAAACAGCGGTGTAATTCTTCTTAACCATAAGTACAGTTTTCAACCTACGACACACAGTGAATGAGTTATCAGACTCAAGGGACTTATACAGAGTATTGTATGTTGGTCCTCGTACTACATTCAGTTTACTTATGACTTCTCTAGTTTTTAGACAAGTGTTTCGTGGAAACACAGGGTCCGAATTTGGAGAAGTTATTGGTATTTGAATAGAGTGGAGAACCAGGTGTCACAAGTATCGGGATTCTTCAAAGTGATCGAAGATGTAGATACTTGTGTATGGTGTTCAGTTGATAGTAATGATTAAGAGAACTTGCTTCTCTTTCAGGTTACTCATAATTGGAAATGCTTCCTAAGTTGAGTAACGCTGATCGGCCTCCTTCCATTTAGTTGACATGCACTGGAGACAGTTGCATGATTTGGATCTGGTTCAATTAAATCAGTGCCTCTGTTTCTATATTGGATATAGAACAGTTCGTATCTTAACATTGTTAAGGTACGGGGAGTTGTCCGGTTTATGCTTAAAACCAGACACTGGACAACTCAAGGCACGTTTCTGTAATGGCTGTTTGTGGGTTGACCCAGGCTATGACGCAGGTTGACTTTCTACCATCTGGAAGATCAATAGCAATATTGTTCTTGACTCGCCACAGTTTTAAATTAAAAATGGATTTTTTTCAGGAAAACAGTAGTGGGAGTATGGTAGAACTGGAAGTGATTCCAGAACCACAAACGATTACTGAAGATTTGATAAGGAACCTAAAGATTCAATCTGGATTGACATTCCATTGGCCACTCCGCAGATAAGGTGGGTAACTTCAGGCACCCGAGAGGTACTACGGTAGCCTCAAGGACGGTGACAGGGAAGTTCTTGTTTACCCACAATTACCATTGCTGTTGTTCCAGGCTGCGAGACCAGGCGGGAGGATGATTATAGCGTCGTTCTAAACTAGTTTTAGAAGTGTACGTCTATATGACTCTGCCAGAGGGTTGTCGTAGTCAGTGGGAGCAGCGGAAGCATTGGTGGACAGGTTGCTTATGTCTATTTATAGACTCGAGCAGATGTAGCGGAGATAGATCATCTGTTTCTGACGTGACAGTCATGGGTTTGACTTCATCAGAATAGGGGATGGATCTGTTGAGAAGGTAATAGGGTGTGATATCCTGGTATTTGGATGATATACACAGAGTAGGAAAAGAAACTCCTACACTACGATTGGTTATACTTTGGTCGTCACACAGTTGTTTCTCCACAAAGGAAATGGATTTTATATCAGACATACTGGTTACTAGATCTATGGTTTTAGATCTAGATTTGGGTGGTTTCCCAATCAGGGTACTTGACAGCATTCTAAGAGTATTTAGGATGGACGACTCCTAGCACGGTAGTGTACCTGCAGGTAATGGAGTCACCCTCTCCAAAGGTGTCTTACAGACTAAAGGGGAGAGAGACGGGCATGATTGGCAGATCACTTGCTCAGGCAATTGAGTCAATCGTGAGATGTCAAGTACCACACCAGATGTTGTTCTTGCACTAGATGCAATAAGTTGACATTAATCCAATCCTGGAGAAACAGTCGGAAGCAGTTTTAGAACATAAGTGGATGTTCTAGGGATATGATAACGACAGCCTCATTCAGGAGACAGTTATCATTCCAGGCTTCCAAGGTGACATGGACGACAAGGAGGTTGTCAGAGTTATAGTTTTTCCTTCTGATGAGGGGCAGTATTTTGGACAGGTGGTCCAAGGCAATACTGAGGGAGGCATGGCGCGCAGGATACTGATTAAGTTCAGTTGACGATACAGTATAAGAAGTTTGGATTTGGAGTTCATTTATGAGCTAGGTCCCATCAGACATCCAGACATATTCTGAGACAGGTATTGCTCTTTTCGGGAGATGGCTTTCTCCGCGAACTTGAGATATAGAGAGACATAGAAAGAAACAACTAAGCGGTTCCACTCACTGAGGCTATTCCTCGAACGCAATAGTTCCGCAAACGAGCTTTGTGAGACTGACTAGTAGAGGAGTTGGATGTTCGGTATCACACGGGATGTGAGTATGCGACATCGCAATAATTAGCCTTGAGTGCAAGTGGGAGATTGTTGGAGATAATGCCCTCAGAGTCAATTATTAGGTCACAGGTATGTGATTGTAATGATTGAGGGAGGACCTATCCCGGTAGGACAGTCTTACTCGAGATGATAGTATGCTATCTGGTTCACCTTTATCATCGTGTACTGTTTTAGGTGACCTGACACGTCGCTATTATACGTTGATAGAGCCCCTAGGATTCTTGCTTGACCACCAGCAGTATGAGGGCGATCATATAAGTGGGAGCTGGGGGTCTATAAGCTTATCCTTAAAAGGTCCCTAGTCGTGGGAGTTTCGAGACTGGGCATCGATACTCCATTAGTAGACTAGTGTATACAGTCGAGACCCCGACGAGGGGCGGTGGCCGGTCTCACAAGCCACTGGTGTCAGTTGGATCACCTAAGATGTATACAGGTGCTCATTGGGTTATGAGTACACCGGACAGGACTCGCCGGGAACATGCTAGTTGGTCATATACCAGACGTCAGATGGCAGTTCCCTGGTGACATGTGTGCAGGTTAGTTCATCGACCTGGGGATCGTCATTTGTCTCGTGTGAGTTCCCACTGTACTTTGATTACTACCCTACCATGGCTCAAAGGAGTCGTGCAAACAGGTTTTAGTTGGGTACAGTCCCGAGCCACATGGAGGCAGTGAGCGTATCTTCAGGGGTTCGTCTCTCCCGGTATTGGGGGTGGGGTCGTGCTGTGTCTAGGAGAGCCATTACACAAAGTCCTTGGCCAAGGCAAGGAGATTTACTGGTAGGTATTCCAGTAGTATCTCAGGGTGTTCTGGGCTACACTCCGACACGACTTGTACCGCTTTTGGGGGTCTGACTTTTACCAACCCCCTGGGCCCGCCATGCGATACTCATAGACGAACGGACCGGACTGTACGGATATTGTCACTGACAGGCTCAGTAGGGTTGTCAGGCTGAGTTCACTCACAGACATCCCTTTTAGTCAATACCTGGTAGCCCGTTACGTATTGGCTTATACCTCTGACGTGCTAGTGGTTAAATCCACAACCAAGGTGTTGACGAGTCTTTAGAGTCCCCCACATTCAGTTACTCAAGCTTTCGGGCGAAAAGCTGTAGACGCCGTATGGAGATATGGCAGGGTCCGATCAGATACATGCGGTATTGCACGGATCAGGAGATCGGACGGTTTGTACTATAGGCCGTATGGTTTTATGGCAGGGTTCGATCAGATACGTGCGGTATTGCACGGATCAGGATCGAACGGATATTACTAGCCGGCTTTGGTTTAAGCCGGATCCTAGTATAGTACAGTGTAGATTTTGTCTCATTGCATTTGTATTTCGGTCGGAATACAAATGCGGGTGTGTATGCACAGTATCGGGGTTTTCCTGTAATTTATTACGGGACCAGTTTTTGGAGTTGCCAGTTTGTTTTCCGTTTCGGCCAATTTTCCTTTGATCGTTCATTGGCCGATGTTTGGTGGTGGAGGGTTTATTTGCATTGTTGCAAATAGGCTTTTGTGGAGGGGGTCTTTGCTTATTGTAGCATCATGATGGTTTTCATGATGTGCACCATCATTGACTTTTTCTTTCTCATCATGGTTTGGATGTGCATTGATTTGGTGATGGTAATTGGGTGGGGCCGGCCACTGTTTGAATGGAGTGAGGGGGCCGGCCATATCATGTGAGAAGAGAGAGAGAGGTTTATGTGTGTGAAAATTATCCTTCTTGTTTTTTTTTGGTGGACCCCCACCCCCCATTGTTTTTGGCAGTGAAGGAATTTAATTTCCTTTGGTATTAATTCCTGCACACTACTTCATTTGATTTCCAGTGAGCACAAATGAGGAGTGGCTTCATTGTTCTTCCAGGGAGCTCATTTGCAGTTTGCTGGCCGAGCTCAATTTTGAGATTGCATGCTCTTTTCCTTAGCATCCATCCATGAAAATTCTTGTGAAAAATTCCTCCAACATGGCAACCTCTTAAACCCCAAAGAGACAAGTTTCCACACTATTCTACAGCATATCTTGGGCACGTCGAGTAGCCGGCTTCGTGCCCGAGTTGCCTCGGCATTGAGGTGGGAGCCCGTAAACAAAGTAGGCGATGTGGTGCACTTCCGGCGACGAGGAGGAGGCAGGATTTTCCGCAGGAGATCGGGACCATGACGAGAATACCGGAGGACTTGGATCGTCGGTATATCTCTTTCCCATCTTATTGTTAGCTAGGACTAGTTAGTGGTTCGATCCGGGTATTAGTGCGCGGCGGTTTGCCAGTTCAGTAAAAATCAAAGTTTATCACCGCTTCCGCTTTTGGCCGTCGGATTGACGGCCGGGGCGCCGCCGTGCACTTACACTATCGGCAATGCCGTCTGGGGTGGTGAAGGTGGTAATGTAACATGCGGTGCTGCCGCCCCACTCCGGGGTACCTCCAGACAATCTCGCACACGATGATAAGAACTCCCGCAACGGTAACATCCCGATGATGGTCGCTGACCCTCCTGTGGATAGAAGCTAAATAATCGGCCTCGCCTCGAATCTCTGCCACCTGCAAGGTGCCTGTCACGACGCCGAAAAGGCCGTCTCTGCACTGACGTATCTGCACGAACTCTCTTCGGCTCTGGGACTGCCGAAGTCTCAACAAGGCGCTCCTCAACTAATAATGCTGCATCTACTGCTGCTGCGTTTGTCTCGTAATGCTGCGCGCTGATAGCAAGGAATAGTGGTGTAAGCAAGCCTCGGACAAATCTCTTAACTCGCAACTCCTCAGTAGCCACTAGATACGGAGCATAAACTGATAGCTCGGTGAACAGCACATCGTACTCTGCCACTGACATCTCTGGCGTCTGGCGTAAGGACTCGAACATGCGTGCTCTAGCATCTCTGACACTCAGGGGAAGAAAGCGGGCAAGGAATAGCGCCACGAACTCTGTCCAGGTCATAGGAGGAAGACCTGCTGCTCTACCCTTCTCGACTGATTCGCACCATTTCTGCGCAAGACCTTCCAGGCGAAAGCTCACGAACTCAACCCATCTCGCATCTGCGCATCTAAGTGAACGACATATCCGCGCCATCCTATCAATGAAAGACTGTGGGTCCTCGGCCACATCGGTGCCTGTGAAGACCGGAGGCTTCAGCCTCATAAACTCTGACAGCGATACTGTAATAACCTCTGTAGTCGCAGGTGCAACTGCCTGAACTGTAGGTACCACCGCGGTCTCTGCAACGGGTGGAACTACCTCTGGTCGCTGCGCTCGAAGTGTCTCAACTAGAGATCCCATCATCTGGCGCATCTCCTGCATAGTGGATCCCATCGTCTGGCGTATCTCCTGCACACCAGCCCCTAACATAGCAATCTGATCTGTCACGGCAGGAACAGCCTGCTCGGGCACAACCGCTGTACTACCCGGATCAGTCCTCGTCTCGGACGAGTCAACTCGAATCTCGGCCCTCGCGGCCGCTCTCTGCGCCCTCGTAGTCTTTGGCGGCATAATGGCTGAAAGGAACAATAGGATTCGATAAGGATACGGAAATCAAATCGCAAGAATGTATATACTCAAGAAGGAATTTAAATCAACAAGTCCTAAGGTCGCGTAGGCGGAGTACCGTGTCGTGAGTATGCCGCGGAACATACACACACTACGCTACCCTGCCGCAGCTACCTACTCCATCATACCAGGGTCATCCTACACACCGAAAGGTAAAACCTACGCTCTGATACCAACTTTGTCACGACCCAAAGTTTGGCCCGTGACCGGCACTTAACCACGTAACGTCTGCAGGCGTAACGCGACTAAGTGAACCGAAAACCCAGAAATCAAACCAGTAAAATTATAGAGTGTTATAAGTTTAAAATGAAAGCACTTACTAACATGTTAAGAAATCTAAGTAAACAATCACCAAGATAGCAATATACGACGCCATAGCGAAGATCAAGATCCACAAGTGGGAACATCACAGATAGGATAAACTGCAAGTACAGTCGGCTCACAACGAGCTCGACACCAGAATACAAATAATATACATCATCGTCCTCACACTGTCTCTAAGTCAAATACATACATGGTCGATGGAGAATACTAGATACAACAATGTACATAACTGAAAGATAAACAGATACCGCACAAAACCCACCTATCAGCAAAAGAGCTAGAACACCAACTATGGGGGTATCTGTGTCAAAAGATGCAAAACGCAGTCTGCCGCGACTACTCCGAAAGGAAACCTGCAAACACTGTGGCACAACGGGGGTGAGTTGCCAACTCGTGAATAGAGAAAACATATAAAGGTAATCGCGAGTATGCACGTACTGCGCTACTCTATCATATGCCAACAGATGATATCAATATGCGATAAGCAGTATGTGCAATAATCATGCAAGTACTCTATCAGGTAATATAACTACAGGATGAGGTACGATAATAAATGCTGAGCATGGGCAATATAACCTCTACAGGGAATGTCGACGTGGAATATATAATCGGTGTCCATCAATACACCCAGATCCCCCAAATAGCTCAGGCGCCGGCACTCTCATCGGCACTAAAATCCTGTAAATCTCTGAGAATCCTGAGTGCCCAACATCGGCACCTAAATATCATAAATACCCGTGTCCAGCATCGACACCCAAATCCTCATGCATCGGGCCCCGTCCGTCCGGGTCAACCCACGGGCTCCATCTGCGGTATCGGCCCTCGGCCCCGGCAGTACGGATCACCCCGCATCCATCTATCGACTCTGATCAGTATCCTCCGGATAACTGTCAGGTCCAACGAATCACCGGTAGGTAGTAGTCCCTCTGCCAGGCTCACTGTCTACTACACAGCGAAACCGTTCTCACCCCGGGATACCATACCGGGTCCACCATGTACCCGTAATCGGCCTCAACCAGCTCCTCGATTCGGGTTCACATATATCACTCTAGCACCGAGGAAACACATGGTGGACGCACCGAAATATCATATCAAGGGAACCGGGTTTTTAAATGATTACATATTTGAAATAGCCAAGGTTCTCAAATCCAGAAATCACATGTAATCCAAACCAATATGCAAGACAATGATGAGATATGATATGTGCATCAAATATGAATATCATGTCAAGTCATATATAGATGAGCTACAATATAATGATCCGATGTGATATATGCATCAAGTATGAATATCAAGTCATGCCACATATAGATAAGCTACAATATAATGATCCGGTGTGATATATGCATCAAGTATGAATATCATGTCAAGTCACATATAGATGAGCTACAATATAATGATCCGATGTAAATTCTACAGTGTGAGTGTCATGGCAATTACTAACGGTGTGTGTGTAACATGCATGATAGTGCTCGTGCAACATGGACCGTTAGTAATGGTGCGGTGTTCTATCAATTCTAGTTTATATCCATATAGCAGGGAATGCAGTATGCACTAAATAGTAGCCATGAACAGTCAATGTATGTAAATATAACTATAAGGTCCTATCAGCCCTGACGTAGAACTCCATGCGGGCGATATCCCCGTAGATGTTAAATCTACTCACCGTAGTCTCTCGCTAGGTATAGCCAACAACTTGTTTCCCCTTCTGCGCGGCGTCCGCCGTACTCGCCTGCGAACCTAGAATTACACAATAAATCATACATAAGCTTGACATCACACAAACACGACATTAAAGCCGAACTAGTAACTCGTGTCGTGAACCAAGCGCGCGTGTACGCGATACGCTAAAACGTGTGATTACGCGCCTGAAGTCACTCCGACGCGTCGCGATACGCAGAAACCCAAAACCCATACACACGTATCACGCATGTTGCGAAGATTAAAATACGGGAAAATAGGTATTCACCTCCAGATTTTGATACAGAAATGATATTGTAAAACTATATATACCAAAATAACCCACATAACAGCAGACTCCAGTGGCCCAAACCCCAAATCCTAACTCACCCATCTGGCCGCAAATTGCGGGCAGAATGAATATTCCGGCGGCCTGGGTAGGGGGTGGGCTCTAAGGTTTGGTGTGTGCACTCTATACCCCCCATACATGCTACAGTAACATCTAGTTTTGTTCTGGAACATCTCGGGTAGTAGCAGATCCTACAGAGCCTTATTTCAGGTTAAAATCCACACTTTTGCACTAAAATGGAACTTTATGGTATTTCTGTGCAAAATGGAACAAACCTGGCCTAAAAATAGTTCTAATAACCCATAAAAGAGCTAACACAACTAACAAAACCCTAATCTAACATGTGAATCACAAATATCCTTTAATATCACTAAAAATGCATGAGATTTTTGTTAAAGAACGCTACAAGTTTAAGGAAAAGGAGTGCTAATCATGAGTTAATACCTTCTAAAAACCTTATAAAACACCAAAAGTCCAGCTCCTCTCTCAGGTGTGCAGATTAGCCTTCAAACACCCAAAAAGCCCCTTTTTCCACGGTTTTGTGAAGGAAATGTGTGGTTTTTGTGTAGGATTTGTATGGAGATCAAAGAGAAGTGAAAAGGAGAGGAAAAGATAAGGAAGAGCTGGGGTTTTTCTGCTGGAAATTCCCAGAATTCTGAGATGGAGAAAGAGAGAGAGAAGAGAAGGAAAAATGGGGGTCAAAAGTCAATTTTTTCTACCTAACACCATGCCTTCATATTCTATTCAATTTTTGAATTATAAAATGGGGTTTTGTTTTATAAAAGGGTGGGGAAAATAACAACCATGCACAAAAGAATGGTTAACATGTTACCAAAACCCTAAGTCCCAAAAATGGCTAAGTGTGCAAGTGTACACTACAAAGGAAAATTTTCCAATTGCTAACACGACTAAATAACTAATAATCCTATGTACACATATATAATAATGCGTAAAATTGTTGGAGATAGTGCCCTCATAGTCAATTATTGGATCGCAGGTACGTGATTGCAATGATTGCGGAGGACCTATCCCGGTAGCACAGTCTTACTCAAGATGATAGTATGCTATCTGGTTTGCCTTTATCAGTCGTGTTCATGTTCAGGTGACTGATTGCATGTTACACTTTGATAGAGCCCTTAGGATCTTGCTTTACTACCAACTGTATGAGGGCGATCATATACGTGAGAGTTGGGTAGTTTATATGCATATCCTTAATTGTGGTCCCTAGTCGTGGGAGTTTCGAGACAGGGCATCGATACTCCGGAGTAGACTAGTGTGTACAGTCGAGACCCCGACAAGGGGCGGTGGCCGGTCTCACAAGCCACTGGTGACAGTTGGATCACCTAAGATGTATACAGGTGCTCATTGGGTTATGAGTACACCGGACAGGACTCGCCGGGAATCTGCTAGTTAGTATTATATCTACCGTCAGATAGCAGTTCCCTGGTGACATGTGTACAGGTTAGTTCTTCGACCTGAGGTCGTCATTTGTCTCGTGTGAGTTCCCACTGTGCTTTGATTTCTACCCTACCACGGCTCAAAGGAGTCGTGCAAACAGGTAGCTTTTGGGTACAGTCCCGAGCCATATGGAGGCACGTGAGCGGATCGGCAGGGGATTCGTCTCTCCCGGTATTGGGGGCGAGATCGTGCTGTGTCTAGGAGAGCCATTACACATAGCCCACGGCCGTGGCAGGAGATTTACTGGTAGGTACTCCAGTAGTATCTCAGGGTGTTATTGGGCTTCACTCCGACACGACTTATACTGCTTCTGGGGGTCTGACGTTACTAGCCCCCTAGGCGGATATGCGATACTTATTGACGAACGGACCGGACTGTATATACATTGTCGCTGTTAGACTCAGTAGGGTTTCTGGATGTGTTAGCTCATCGGCCACCCTTGAGTGCGCTCATCAGCCTCCCTTAAGTTCAGTCCATGGGCAGCCGTTATGCATAGCGAGTGCCGCTGACGGTTTGTGGTTAAACCCACTGCCAGGGTACTGAAGAGTCATTAGAGTCCCCCACAGACAGTTTCCCAAGTTCGGGCGAAACGTTGTAGAGGCCGTATGGTTTTATGGCAGGGTTCGGAAAATGCACGTGCGTTTACGCACGTGTCGATTTTCTAACAGATGATACTGGTCGGCTTTGGTTTAAGCCGGATCCGAGTATTATATTGAGTAGGTATAATATCTTTGTCTCAGTTGCATTTGTATTCGGTCGTAATACAAATGCGGGTATATTTATACAGTTTCGGGGTTATCCTGAAAGTCGTTTCAGGATCACTTTTGGAAGTTGCCAGTTTCCAGTTTTCTATCAGCCGTCTTTTAACATTCGGTTAAAGACGGATTTATCTTTTCTTCTGATATGAGTGAGTCATCATTCTAGAAGCTTCTAGAAGTGATGATGAGGCATATGACTCATTAGTGCATTAATGGTTTCATTTATTACTAGATGAGGTGTATTAGTGATTCATCCTTTATCATTAAAGCTTTTTGTTTTGCTTTAGATCTTTTCATATGATAAGGTTATTTGTTATGGTCACCTCCCTCCTCCTACACTCACCTCCCTCCTTGATAAAAGTGGCCGGCCCTCTCTCTCCTCATTCACTTGATGCTTGATTAATTTTGTAGAAGAGATATGATAGTATTTGGGTGCATGGAAATTTCATCACTTCATTTTCTTTCCATCACCAAATTCCCTCGGCATCTTCATTAACCGATCGTCCACGGATTTGGACGAAGTGAGACAAAGTCATCTACTCATTCTCTACATCAATTCTTGGTCGTCTCTTTTAGCAAACTTGACGATCGAGTTGCCTCGAGTCAGAGGCGGGAGCCCGTTTAAAGAATCGGTGATGTGGTGCCACCTCGATGAGGATATCGGAGTTCGACGAGATCGGAGCAGCCGCAACGGAGCGTGGGATGATGGTTGAAGAACGAAGGACTCGGATCATTCGGTATAACCTTTCTCACTCTTTACAGTTTGTTAGTTTAGCAATAATGGCAGATCCGGGTTAAAGTATACGATAGCGCCAGTTTAAAAGTTTTTATTCCGCATTTGGCGTCTGTAGACGACCGGGGCGCTAGCTTAGACTTACAGTGGTATCAGAGCCTAACCATTTTGCTATACTAACTTGTGCTAACGCGTTTAAAACATCGATCGAACCGGAAATCGAAAATTGCAAAATCCTTGCTTGACAGTTTCTGTTGATTTTAAATGGTTTCAAAATTTATTTCTGGATGTCTTAAAAATCTGTGTAGGAGTTTTTAAGAACCACGACGAAATTTGGAGACTTGATTCCTCCAAGCTGCCGCGGAAGGGCGGCCAAACCCATGGTTTGGCAGCGCTTCCGCGGCCATGTGAGGAGCACGTGCTCCCAAATTTTTGCAGTGGGTTCTTCTGTGGATTTTGGGGTTTTTGATATATTTAGTTTTGGCCCAGATTTTGTTACTGTTCACCAGTAAGCTTTGGGGCCCACTTTTTGATATTTGGTCTTTGGTCGATCGAAATTTAAACACGTTAGTTTACAGTGCTTACATTATATCTCCGACCGGGAATGTCATTTGATCGGTAAACTGCGTCTGATTGCTATAGTTCTTTTAGACGGGTTTGCGAACGTGACATTCGCGTTGATGTTCTGTGTTGTGCTGTATTGTTGCGGATTTGTCGTGGTGGATAGCAGTGTGCAATGGTAGTACAGTTTGAGTTTATTTGTACATTTGATATTGCGGGGCGAGCGTCCAACTTGTGGACTGCCGTCACTGCCTGTTGTATAATATTCTTTTGGGGCACGACCAGGTTGCGGTCGATGTACCTATTGTACTATTTTTCATTACTGTACTAGGTTTTACCCCGCGATGGAGTGCACGGATAGCCGGGTTCGGGAAAGCAACGGGTCCGCATCTCATGGCTTTGAGAGGCAGAGGGGCCCCACTTCAGAATTGGCAGACTATTCGCCGCACTCGTAGGGGGTACAGGTTGACCCAAGGAGGGGTGCTCGATTTACCGGATTCCGTGAAGTGCCGGGTGTTCCATTCACTATGTTGTGGGGACTACCTCGCTTCAGGTTTTGGCGGGTAACTTGCCGCACCCGTAGGGGTCTAGGTTTCATTGCACAGGCTATCCACACGACAGGGGAACGTCGGGTTTCAGCAGCGGCTCTGTGAAACCCGGGGATCCCAGATATCTGTATTGTTCTGTGATGCTTATTACTTTTCTGTAATGTTGCATATTATCACGCCTGGAGCGATTATGTATATTGGTTTATATACTATTAGATGTTGTATATGTTTTACACCCGCGCTAGTCCAGTCCCCGCTCTGTCGTTAGTTAAGTAACCTAACGGGTGATGACGGGACCCAGTGACGAATGCGGATGGCATATACGTACATTTTATTTTCGTTCTTTTCTGGTGTGATTGATTGATGGGACTGCGTTGATTCTGATCAATGCTAAGTTAAACAAACCTGTTTTAGTTGTTGGAACAATTTTAAAAAGTGTTATTGCAAAGACGTTTCCTTTTGTTATGCATAGCGGTATTCGGTGTGAATATCCAGCACCTCATTCGACGAGGCAAGGGCTGATATCCCTTCACCAGGAAAGACCCCTTGGACAGAAGTTTGCGTCAGGGTAATAACTTTATTATAGTCGATTACATGTTGCTTTGCATAGCGGTATTCAGTGGAATATCCTGCACCTCATTCCACGAGGAAAGAGCCGAGATCCCTTCACCGGGAGTGACCTCTTTAGCAAAAGGTTTTCGCTACTATATTTTAAAAAGCTATCAGGTTCCTTCAGCGATATCAAGTTCACTACGCTAAAGGTTTTTCGCCAAAAACCAGCCGTAGCCCTCCGTCACTTCTTTTGGGTATTCAGTAGTATTCAAGCTATGTATTTTGACCTAACGCCAAGGCATAGTGTTTGGTAGCTGCTGGGTATTCAATTGTTGCATAGATAGATGAGTTGGTTTGGGACAGCCGTTCTGCCATTTTGACCTAACGCCAAGGGCATGTGCGGGTGGGTTCAAATTAACAAGATAGTGATGGGTAGAACTTGGCATGTGACTTATGACATTTTGACCTAACGCCAAGGTTATAAGAGCATGGGGCAAAAACTATATCGGGAGTTTCTAAAGAAACTGAAACTTGCCAAGTATGCGCATACCATCTGGAGTATGAGTAACGTGGATGCATTCCATCACGTTATCATGCGATGAGAGTTGGATCCCGATTCCCACTGATGAGTTGGTTTACTCTTCGGGTGATCCCGATTGATTCTTCTTTAGGTTTGGAGGAGAATTTGACAGGACAGTGGGAGGTTTCCGGATTAGATTAAGTGATGACCATTCTGATCTAGGATAGAGTGCACGCATAGTGTTTCTTTTCTCTCTCTCTCTTTGGCAGCGACCTTTGACCGACCCTAGACTATGACTCAGTGACCAGGTTGACCGAACCTTCTTAAAATACTGGCTTTTGGATTGTCTGAGTTGCATAAGTCATTGCCACTCCTTCTTTTACCCTTTGCATTTCTCAGAACACCCGTATTACTACGGATATCCACTTCCATTGGATAGATCCATCGTATGGTTATATACGAACTCGAAGGGACTTCTTCGGGGATGGATCCAGGTTCAGGAGAAATAGAATTGGTTTATTCAGTTGTCTTTTATTATCACCTTCTCTCAAGTTGCGAGAGCTCCTTGGTTTAGGAGAGTACACCTATTACGCTTATTGGATAGTCTTATTCCAAACCATAGGCTGGTGCCGAAAGGTAGGGAATGAAGAAAACCGATTAGCCTAAGTAGGGTGTGCAGAAGGTAATATGTAAAGACAAAATAAAGGGATTAGAAAGAGGGCAAAGTAAATTGCGACTGATATCATTCACGACCAAAACCGCGTACTTCATCGCCACTCCTATTTCACCTTTAAAAGAATAAGGTATTATTCAGTTGTCTTTTATCGTAACCTTCTCTCGAGATGCGAGTACTCCTTGGTTTAGGAGGGTACACCTATTATGCTTACTGGATAGTCTTCTTCCAAACCATAGGCTGGTGCCGAACGGTAGGGAAGGAAGAAAACCATTTAGCCTGACGATGGTGTACAGAAGGTAACGACTAAAGACAAATAAAGGGGATTTGGAGAGACGGCAGTAAAATATACGGTTGAAGTCATGAATTGGATTATGGAAGAGGCATTGCTATGAATACCAGGATACCCCTACGAAACATTTTCATGTTTCAGTGCATTGTTAAGGAAAAACTGTTTTCCCGATTAGACACTTACTCCAAGGGTATGTATTTACCAGGTTTCATTCTCATATCTGTATGGTTTTACAGATGATGAGTGGGAGTAAGATATTGGGAATTAGGTGATCATCCTCATTATATCGGAATTCGTTGTAATTGGTGATATTTGAAGAAATCGCCAGGGTACAGTTTTCCACCTACAACGCACAGGTTATGAGTTGTTCAACTCAGCGGACTTATACAGAGTATTGTATGTTGTCCAGTGTCCTTAAGGACAAAGGGGTAGGTCCTCGTACTTAGTTCTGTTTACTTATAACTTCTCTAGTATTTAGACAAGTGTTTCGTAGAAATACAAGGTCTAAGTTTTAAGAAGTTGTGGGTATAAGAATAAAGTAGAGAACCAGGTATCACAAGTATCGGGATTCTTCAAAGAGATCGAAGATGTAGATTCTTGTGATTGGTATTCAGATGATAGTGATGGTTTTGAGAAACGTGTTTCTCTTTCAGGTTACTCATAATTGGATGGTTTCCTAAGTTGAGTAATGCTGATTAGCCTCTTTCCATTAAGTTGATATGCACTGGAGACAGCTGCATAATTTGAATCTTGGTTCCAATTAAATTAGTGCCAAAGTTTCTATATTGGATATAGAATGGATCGTACCTTAAAAGAAACTAAAGTACGGGGAGTTGTCCAGCTTATGATTAAAACCAGACTCTGGATAACTCAGGGCACGGTTCTGTAATGGCTGTTTGTGGGTTGACCCTGGCTATGACGAGGGTTGATATTCTACCATTTGGAAGATCAATAGTGATATTGTTCTTGACTCGCCACAGTTTTAGTAAAATGGATCTTTTTCAGAAAACAGTAGTGGGAGTATGGTAGAACTGGAAGTGATTCCAGAACCGCGAACGATTACGGAAAATTTAATAGGACCTATACATTCAATCAAGTTTGACATTCCAATAGCCACTCCGCAGATATGGTAGGTAACCTCAGACACCCGAGAGGTACTTGGTAGCCTCAAGGACGGTGACAGGGAGGTTCTTATCTACCCAGACTTGACACTACTGTTGTTCCAGGATATGAGACCCGGTAGGAGGGTTGTCGTAGTCAGTGGGAGCAACGGAAGCATAGTGTGCAAGTAGCTTATATCTATTTATAGACTTGAGCAGTTTTAGCGGAGATAGATCATCTAATTTTGATGTGACAGTCATGGGTTTGACTTCAATCAGAATAAGGGATGGATCAGTTAAGAAGGTAGTAGGCTGTGATGTCATGGTATCTGGATGACATACACAGAGTAGGAAGTAAAATTCCTATACTACGATCAGTTGTACTGTGGTCGTCACACAGTTGTTTCTCCAGACAGGATATGGATATAATATTTGACATTCTGGTTTCTGGATCTATGGTTTTAGATCTGGATTTGGGTAGTTTCCCAATGTGGGTACTTTGACAGATATTCTAATGATTTTTAGAATAGATGACTCCTAGCATGGTGGTGTACCTGCAGGTGATGGAGTCACCCTCTCTAAAGGTGTCGTACAGACTAAAGGGGAGAGGGATGTGCATGATTGGCAGATCACTTGCTTAGGCAATTGAGTCAATCGTGAGATGTCAAGTACCACACCAGATGTTGTTTTTGCACTAGATGCAATAAGTTTGTATTAATCCAATCCTGGAGAAACATAAGGAAGCAGTTTTAGAACATTGGTACATGTTCTACGGATTTGATAACGGCAGCCTCTTTCGGGAGACGGTTATCATTCCAGGCTTCAAAGGTGACATGGATGACAGAGTGATTGTCAGAGTTTTATTTTTCCCTCTGACGAGGGACAGTATTATGGACAGGTGGTCCAAGGGATACTGTGGGTGGCATGGTGCCCGATACTGATTAGGTTCAGTGATCGATACAGTCTAAGAAGTTTGGATATGGAGTTCATTTATGAACTAAAGTCCCATCAGATATCCAGACATATTCTAAGACAGGTACTACTCAATTCGGGAGATGGCTTTCTCCGCGAACTTGAGATTTAGAGAGATATTGAAAGATACTTCTAGGCGGATCCACTCACCGAGGCTATTTCTCGAACACAATAGTTTTACAAACGGGCTTTGTGAAACTGATTAGTAGAGGAGTTGGATGTTCGGTTTCACGCGGGCTGTGAGTAGTCGACATCGCAATATTAGCCTTGAGTGCAAGTGGGAGATTGTTGGAGATAGTGCCCTCATAGTCAATTATTGGATCGCAGGTACGTGATTGCAATGATTGCGGAGGACCTATCCCGGTAGCACAGTCTTACTCAAGATGATAGTATGCTATCTGGTTTGCCTTTATCAGTCGTGTTCATGTTCAGGTGACTGATTGCATGTTACACTTTGATAGAGCCCTTAGGATCTTGCTTTACTACCAACTGTATGAGGGCGATCATATACGTGAGAGTTGGGTAGTTTATATGCATATCCTTAATTGTGGTCCCTAGTCGTGGGAGTTTCGAGACAGGGCATCGATACTCCGGAGTAGACTAGTGTGTACAGTCGAGACCCCGACAAGGGGCGGTGGCCGGTCTCACAAGCCACTGGTGACAGTTGGATCACCTAAGATGTATACAGGTGCTCATTGGGTTATGAGTGTTAGTGTATATGCCCTAGAGGCCATTACTGTATCATACTAGTTTGTATATTACTTAATGGATGCTTGGGATATTCACCTTGTATATACAATCTTGCTCAAAATAGTAGTATGCTACTTGGTTTGTTTCTACTTCAATGTGTACTTGTGTTTATTTCAGTATATCACTTATACGCATTAGTGGAGCCCTTAGGATCTTTGCTTGATTACCAGCGTTGTGATGGCAGTCACACTAGTGGGGGCTGGGTAATCTATAAGCACATCCTTATACAGGTCCCTAGTCGCAGGACTATCGAGACAGGGCATCGATACTCCGGAGTAGACTAGCGTATGCGCTTCTCATCCCAGTGTGGGAGATGGTCTGTCCCACAGCCATCAGTACGTCGTACTGGAGATAGTATACGGGTGCTCGTTGGGTTACGAGTACACTGGACAGGACTCGTCGGGAACTGACAGGTTGGTATTATACCTATCGTCAGTTATCAGTTCCCAGGTGACATGAGTACAGCTTAGTCCGCTGACTTGACACTGGCACTTCGCCTCAAGTGTGTTCCCACTGCACTTTGATCACTACCCTACCACGGCTCAAAGGAGTCGTGCAAACAGGTGGTGGTTGGGTGCAGTCCCGAAGCACTTGGAGGCAGTGACGGTTAGACAGGATTCGTCTCTCCCGGTATTGGGGGTTGACATCGCGCTGTGTCTAGGAGAGCCATTACACGAGTAGTCCCTGGCCAGGGCAAACGAGATATACTGGTAGGTTTCCAGTGTTATCTCAGGGTGTTTTGGGCTTCGCTCCGGCACGACTTGTACCGCTATTGGGGGACTGACGTTTACCACCCCCTAGGCCCGCCATGCGATGTATCAGACGAACAGACCGGACTGTACGGAGACTGTCACATTCAGACTCAGTAGGAGTACAGATGGGGTTTCACCTCGTCAGCCTTCTTGTCGGCATCTACCTGGGGACCGTTACGCACAGCTAGTGCCGCTTGCGGTCTGTGGTTAAACCCACTGCCAGCGTAGTGTCGAGTCTTTAGAGTCCCACACAGAGGGTATTCGCCTCTGGGCAAAACAGAGTAGAGGTCGCATGGTTTTGCGACAGGGTTCGTTCTCATCCGCGCACTTGTGCACGTTTGGAGTCCGGACGGATTATACTGGCAGGCTCTGGTTTGAGCCAGATACTGGTATATATATTTGGGGTTGCTTTTATATCTTGGTATTCTTGTTCCTCGGAACGAGAATGCAGGTGTGTATGCACAGTTGCTTGAGGCGGAGGATGAGGTTTTTCATTAGGGTTTCGGAACGGGTGCGTATGCACAGTTGACAGTTATCTTTTTCCAAACCCTAATGGATTTATGGATTATCTATTTATAATAGTAATTAAATGAGAATTTTGTTATGGTTGATATTGTTGACTTGTTGACCATGGTTGACTTGTTGACCATGGTTGAAAGTTGACCACCATCATGCTTCAAAAGTCTTCCTTGATTTATGCTTACATTTTTAAATGAAGCATGGTTGTGGTCATTCCAAATTGCCATCAACTATTCTCATTTTCAATTATTATTATTAGATAATTCTTTTCTTTTGCATTATGGTTGCAAGAAAGAAAAAATATAGCTCATTCTATCATTCTCACTCTCTCTCTTCACTTCATCTTCTTCTTCCTCTAGTCAAGAGAAACCTTCTCATGAGTTGAGAATCCTTCTCTTGAAAACCAAAAGCAACCCTTAGACACTCTCTACTCACTCTAGGATCAAGGGTCTAGCAAGCCGGCGATTCTAGTTCACTCCAAGTACGAGAAAGAGCCCAAAGGTCGAGCCTTCGAGGTGGATCCATCTTCGACGGGAGAAGGCGACGAAAAGAGAACCATCAACCTCTACAAGGTTTGAAGAAGAAGGAGTTCAAGTTTAGGTATAACCATCTTCCATAGTAGCTAACTCTCTTTAGCAAGAACACTAGTTTTAGTTTAGACAACGATCCCGACCAAGTTTAGTCCATGTTGCCTCTTGCGATAAAAATTTGTTTTTTATACCGTTTCCGCCTCCCCGTAAGCACCGGGGGTCGCAATATGGACTTACAGTGGTATCAGAGCCTAACTAAACTTAAACTAGCTTGGTAGTGAAGTGTAACGAAGTTCGGAACCGAAAAATCGCAAAACCGGAAAACTAAAAACCTGAGTTTCTGTTGATTTTTTTTTTTGGCTCAAAATGAAAAACTTTATACTTGTAAAATCGTCTCAGGGTTTTCTAAGAACACACAAGAAAAACGATATCATGTTTCCTCCAAACCGCCGCGCTTCCGCGGCCTCACCTACTCATATGGCCGCGGAACCGCCGCAAGTTGGTGTCCTCTTTGCATCGTTTTTCATGCAGTGTTCTTCTGTGTTGGTTTTGGGATTTTTAAGATATATTATATGTACCCAGATTTTCCAGAACTGAAATTTCCTTTTGGGGTCCTATAATTCCGTATTTTTTCCGAACTTTACTACACTTTGACTATGATGGTTATATCTGTGATGTTTGCATGTATTGAACGTCGGCTAATCGCTATAAGACGATTAGTCGGGGTTATACATGATCTGTAATGTGCTGGAATGTGTATATAAATATGTTGGATTGTCACGGGTGAATAGCCGGGGGTTGTGAGACGAGAGTTTTCTTTTCTTGCAATTCATTGTAAATGTAAATTGATGTAATTATATTATTTGTTTGGCCGCACAACCGGGTCGGGGTTGTAGCCGTCATTGTATAATTCTTTTTACTGTTTTTGCTCCTAGGATAGACCCATGGAGGGGTGCACAAACTACCGAGGACTTGGCGGGTAGTTTGCCGCACCCGTAGGGGTCTTGGGTGGGGATTTGGCTATTCACCGCGACCGTGTTATCTGTTTTTGTTACAGGCTCGTACAAATTACAGATTGCTAGTATATCCAATGTATTTATCTGTGATCTGAAATGTCTATCATTGCTTTCTATTTAGGCGTTGCTTATGTTTTACAGACGCGCTAGCCCAGCCCCCGCTCTGTCGTTAGTTAAGTAACCTAACGGGTAATGACGGGGCCCCGTGGCGAATGCGAATGGCATAAGCGTACGTCATATTTTGGTTGTTTTCTGCAATGGTAGGATTAAATGATGGGACGCATTAAAAGTACTAATGCAAGAATATCACGCATTAAAAGAACTAATGCAAGATAATAAACCAAGTTTAAGTCGATGGAACACTTTCGAAAAACCACTCGGTTCTTTTCAAAACAACTTTTAAATGCGGAGCTTGAGCCACTCCTTTTAAAAGCTATCTCGTTCCATCGACCAAATCAAGTTCACTACGTTCACGGTTTTGCCAAAACCATTCGTAGCCCTCCGTCGTTTCGTATGAATATTCAATAGTATTCAAGCTGTGTTTGTTGACCTTCGTCAAGGCATAGTGATTGGTAGCTATTGGGTGTTCATATGTAGCATAGATAGATGCGTTGGTTTGGGACACTCGCATTACCTTGTTGACCTTCGTCAAGGGTATATACGGGTGGATTCAAATTAACCTGGATAATGACGGGCAGAACTTGACATGTGACTTATGATTTGTTGACCTTCGTCAAGGTCATAAGAGCATGGGGCAAAAATCCACATCGGGAGTTTCATAAGTACTGAAACTTGCTAGATTTGCATACCATTTGGAGTGTGGCGATTCTGGTAGGATTCCTTCAGTTTCGTCACGCGATGATATTTGGATCCCGATCCTACTGTGAGTATATGCTACTCCTCGGGAAATTTCTCACTTAACGATCAATGCTATAAACCTAGTAGGTGCCTAGAAAGGTGTTAGCGGGGTTACGCCCCCAGGGAAAAGAGGTTCTTTAATTAAGGAACTTCGCGAAAGCGTTGGAAAACCTCCCTCGAAGTACCGACACCGGCCTGGCTGAACGGCTAAGCAAGTATTGTACGGTGGGATTGATCCTGACTAATTCTTCCTTTATGGTTTGAGGAGGGATTCGAGAAACAGTGGGAGCCATCCTGTTTAGACAAACTAAAAACCACTCTAAACTTGCAAGAGCATCATGCTGAGTGTTTCTTCTTCTCTCTCCTAATTGCAGCGACCAATCAACATGACTGGACTTAAGTTACTCCTAGATAAAAACAAACTGACAGGGCCAAACTACAAAGATTGGCTCAGGAATGTCAAGATAGCAATCACTTATGACAAGCTGGGGTATCTTCTTACCACCAAAGCTCCCCCTGTCCCTGGTCCAACTTCCAGCGTCGCGGATAAGGAAATCCGCAAGACTTGGGAGATTGATAGCGCGAAGGCCAAGTGCCTCCTGCTTGCCTCGATGGACAACGAACATCAGAGGAGGCATGAGAATATGGACATGGAGTCCATATTGCTCCATACAAAAGAACTGTATGGAGAGCAATCACGTATCGCAAGATACGAAGCGTCGAAAAAGTTGTTTTCGACAAAGATGGCCGTCAGATCATCAGTAGCCGAGCACGTGCTAAAGATGATCGGCTACATTGAGGAGCTCGCTGACCTAGGGATCACATTGGAGAGTGAGCTATATACGGATATAGTTCTCCAGTCCCTTCCTTCCACTTACGCCCAGTTTATACTGAACTTCAACCTACAAGAAAAAGAGGTTGAACTATCAGAGCTCCTCAACATGCTGAGGAGCGCAGAGGGCACCCTACAGAAAAGTAGGGATACATCCACTTTGTTTGTAGGAGGATCATCTTCTTCTAGGTCCAAGGCGAAAGCCAAGGGAAAGAAGAAGAAGGCCCCCGCCAAACCAAGGGGCGGTGTTAGTAAAGTGGATACGAAGGGAAAAGGGAAAGCAACAAAGATAGCGGGGAAGCTTGTGGATAAGGAAGAATGCTTCTTTTGTCATAAGAAAGGACACTGGAAGAATGATTGCAGGGCCTGGAAGGCCAGAACACAGGAATTGAAGCAGGTTGCAGCTTCAGCTTCAGGTGTGTATGTTATTGAAAACTGTCTTTCAATAAACTCTACTTCCAGGGTATTGGATACCGGATCAGGATCTCATATCTGTAATTCTTTGCAGGCGTTGAGAAACCGTAGGGATTTGAAGGCAGGTGACATGACCCTCAGAGTTGCGAACGGAGCTAGCATGGATGCTAAAGCCGTGGGGGACTATCACCTGGGAATGTCAGATGGACATGTTTTGGTTTTGCGTAATTGCTTTTTTGTACCCAACGCAACTTGTAATATCATTTCTGTATCTTTAGTTTCTAAAGAAGGTTATGAATTTGCGTTTGTAAGTAATGTTGTAAACATTCACCTTAATCAAGTTCTGATTGGGTCAGGTACATTGAGTAATGGTATATACGTGTTAAACCAACCACAGATTTTTAATGTCCAGAATACACACAAAAGAAAGTCTCCAGAAATAAATCAGACTTTCTTATGGCATTGTAGATTGGGTCACATCAATGAGAGAAGGTTGACTAAGTTGCATACAGAAGGATATTTGAATGCGTTCGAATATCAATCATATGCCACTTGTCAATCTTGTCTCAAAGGAAAGATGACAAAGACTCCGTTTACTGGACGTGGAGTAAGAGCGAGCGAGCTCTTAGGACTCGTACACAGTGACGTGTGCGGTCCAATGTCTACACATGCCCGAAGCGGACATTCTTACTTCATTACTTTTACGGATGACTTCTCAAGGTACGGTTATGTCTTCTTAATGAAACATAAGTCCGAGGCTTTTGGAAAATTCCAGGAGTATAAGAATGAAGTAGAGAAACAGACCGGCAAAAGTATTAAGATTCTAAGATCGGATCGAGGTGGAGAATACTTAAGTGCCGAGTTCCTGGACTATTTAAAAGAGAACGGAATTCTCTCTCAGCTTACTCCTCCATACACCCCGCAACATAACGGTGTATCGGAGAGACGGAACCGCACCCTATTGGATATGGTGCGGTCCATGATGAGTAACGCTGAGTTACCGCGATCATTCTGGGGATATGCACTAGAAGCAGCTGCGTATCTCTTGAACAAGGCTCCTACCAAGACTGTGCCCACCACCCCATATGAGATGTGGACTGGGAAGAAACCCTGTCTTAATTATCTCAAGGTATGGGGATGTCCAGCTTTTGTAAAAAAGCAGCATGCGGACAAGCTTGAGGCACGTTCAGTACAGTGTAAGTTTGTGGGATACCCAAGAAACTCCAGGGGGTATCTTTTCTATTCCGCTGAGGAACAAAAGGTTTTTGTTTCTCAGCATGCCCGCTTCTTGGAAACTGAGTTTTTGGAAACCCAGATAAGTGGGAACACAATAGAACTGGAAGAAATTCCAGAACCACAGACTGTTACTGAAAGCTTGGTGGAACCAGAGGGTTCAACAGAACAGGACATTCCTACGCCGCTCCGCAGGAGTAGTAGGCAGTCTCATCCGCCCGAGAGATACTACGGTTTTCTCATAGACGGGGATCGAGAGGATTGCATCATAGATTATGATGAACCTACTAGCTTCCAGCAGGCCGTTCAGAGCGTTGACTCAGTGAGATGGCTGGATGCAATGCGGACCGAAATGGAGTCCATGTACACCAACAAGGTATGGACGTTGGACATTGCTCCAGACGGGGTAAAACCCGTAGGATGCAAGTGGATCTTCAAAAGGAAGATTGGTGTAGATGGACAGGTTGAGACCTATAAAGCTAGGCTGGTAGCAAAGGGTTTTCGTCAAAGACCTGGCTTGGACTACGACGAAACCTTTTCTCCAGTAGCCATGCTGAAATCCATTCGGATCCTTCTTGCCATTGCTGCCTTCCACGATTATGAGATCTGGCAAATGGACGTAAAGACAGCTTTTCTAAATGGAAATTTAGAGGAGTGTGTCTATATGGATCAGCCAGAGGGTTTCATTCAGAGTGGGAGCAGCGGAAAGGTGTGCAAGTTGCTTAAGTCCATCTATGGACTAAAGCAGGCATCGCGGAGTTGGAACATCTGTTTTGATGAGACAGTCAAAGAATTTGGCTTTATCAAAAATCCAGATGAACCATGCATCTATAGTAGATTTGTAGCGAGAACTGTAGTATTCCTCGTTTTATACGTGGATGACATTCTCTTAATAGGAAATGACATTCCTATGCTACAATCTGTCAAGGGATTCTTGTCACAAAGGTTCTCCATGAAAGACCTGGGTGATGCCTCATACATCCTGGGGATCCGGATCCATCGTGATAGATCCAAGAGGATATTGGGACTTTCTCAGTCCAGGTACATCGACACCATAGTGAAAAGATTCAGTATGGAAGATTCCAAGCGCGGTAACCTACCGGCTTGTCACGGGATCACCCTCTCTAAAGAGATGTCTCCCAAGACTGATTTGGAGAGGGATCGCATGTCTATTATACCCTACGCTTCTGCGGTAGGCTCTATAATGTATGCGATGTTGTGTACCAGACCGGATGTAGCTTATGCACTGAGTGTAGTAAGCCGGTATCAGTCAAACCCTGGGGAGAAACATTGGATAGCAGTAAAGAACATTCTCAAGTACCTGAGAAGGACTAAGGAGATGTTCTTGGTGTATGGAGGAAAAGACCTCCAGATCGAGGCCTTTGCTGACTCCAGCTTCCAGAGTGACAAGGATGATTCCAAGTCCATGTCGGGTTTTGTCTTCACCCTCAATGGAGGGGCGGTGTGTTGGAAGAGTTCCAAACAGGAAACCGTTGCAGACTCGACGATGGAAGCGGAATACATCGCTGCATCTGATGCCGCAAAAGAAGCTGTCTGGATGAGGAAGTTCTTGAAAGAACTTCAGGTGGTTCCGTCCATTGTTGACCCAATACCTCTGTATTGCGACAACAACGGGGCTATAGCTTTAGCGAAGGAACCCAGGTCCCATCAGAAATCCAGGCACATCTTGAGGCGGTATCACCTGATCAGGGAGATCGTGGATCGAAAGGAGATCGAGGTTCGGAGGGTTGCTTCAGAAGAGAACACTGCAGATCCATTCACCAAGGCCCTACCCCAGACTCAGTTCGAGCGGCTGATCGAGATGATAGGTCTTCGATACGCCAGTACATGGCCTTAGTGCAAGTGGGAGATTGTTAGTGTATATGCCCTAGAGGCCATTACTGTATCATACTAGTTTGTATATTACTTAATGGATGCTTGGGATATTCACCTTGTATATACAATCTTGCTCAAAATAGTAGTATGCTACTTGGTTTGTTTCTACTTCAATGTGTACTTGTGTTTATTTCAGTATATCACTTATACGCATTAGTGGAGCCCTTAGGATCTTTGCTTGATTACCAGCGTTGTGATGGCAGTCACACTAGTGGGGGCTGGGTAATCTATAAGCACATCCTTATACAGGTCCCTAGTCGCAGGACTATCGAGACAGGGCATCGATACTCCGGAGTAGACTAGCGTATGCGCTTCTCATCCCAGTGTGGGAGATGGTCTGTCCCACAGCCATCAGTACGTCGTACTGGAGATAGTATACGGGTGCTCGTTGGGTTATGAGTACACTGGACAGGACTCGTCGGGAACTGACAGGTTGGTATTATACCTATCGTCTGTTATCAGTTCCCAGGTGACATGAGTACAGCTTAGTCCGCTGACTTGACACTGGCACTTCGCCTCAAGTGTGTTCCCACTGCACTTTGATCACTACCCTACCACGGCTCAAAGGAGTCGTGCAAACAGGTGGTGGTTGGGTGCAGTCCCGAAGCACTTGGAGGCAGTGACGGTTAGACAGGATTCGTCTCTCCCGGTATTGGGGGTTGACATCGCGCTGTGTCTAGGAGAGCCATTACACGAGTAGTCCCTGGCCAGGGCAAACGAGATATACTGGTAGGTTTCCAGTGTTATCTCAGGGTGTTTTGGGCTTCGCTCCGGCACGACTTGTACCGCTATTGGGGGACTGACGTTTACCACCCCCTAGGCCCGCCATGCGATGTATCAGACGAACAGACCGGACTGTACGGAGACTGTCACATTCAGACTCAGTAGGAGTACAGATGGGGTTTCACCTCGTCAGCCTTCTTGTCGGCATCTACCTGGGGACCGTTACGCACAGCTAGTGCCGCTTGCGGTCTGTGGTTAAACCCACTGCCAGCGTAGTGTCGAGTCTTTAGAGTCCCACACAGAGGGTATTCGCCTCTGGGCAAAACAGAGTAGAGGTCGCATGGTTTTGCGACAGGGTTCGTTCTCATCCGCGCACTTGTGCACGTTTGGAGTCCGGACGGATTATACTGGCAGGCTCTGGTTTGAGCCAGATACTGGTATATATATTTGGGGTTGCTTTTATATCTTGGTATTCTTGTTCCTCGGAACGAGAATGCAGGTGTGTATGCACAGTTGCTTGAGGCGGAGGATGAGGTTTTTCATTAGGGTTTCGGAACGGGTGCGTATGCACAGTTGACAGTTATCTTTTTCCAAACCATAATGGATTTATGGATTATCTATTTATAATAGTAATTAAATGAGAATTTTGTTATGGTTGATATTGTTGACTTGTTGACCATGGTTGACTTGTTGACCATGGTTGAAAGTTGACCACCATCATGCTTCAAAAGTCTTCCTTGATTTATGCTTACATTTTTAAATGAAGCATGGTTGTGGTCATTCCAAATTGCCATCAACTATTCTCATTTTCAATTATTATTATTAGATAATTCTTTTCTTTTGCATTATGGTTGCAAGAAAGAAAAAATATAGCTCATTCTATCATTCTCACTCTCTCTCTTCACTTCATCTTCTTCTTCCTCTAGTCAAGAGAAACCTTCTCATGAGTTGAGAATCCTTCTCTTGAAAAACAAAAGCAACCCTTAGACACTCTCTACTCACTCTAGGATCAAGGGTCTAGCAAGCCGGCGATTCTAGTTCACTCCAAGTACGAGAAAGAGCCCAAAGGTCGAGCCTTCGAGGTGGATCCATCTTCGACGGGAGAAGGCGACGAAAAGAGAACCATCAACCTCTACAAGGTTTGAAGAAGAAGGAGTTCAAGTTTAGGTATAACCATCTTCCATAGTAGCTAACTCTCTTTAGCAAGAACACTAGTTTTAGTTTAGACAACGATCCCGACCAAGTTTAGTCCATGTTGCCTCTTGCGATAAAAATTTGTTTTTTATACCGTTTCCGCCTCCCCGTAAGCACCGGGGGTCGCAATATGGACTTACAATGAGTACACCGGACA
The DNA here is from genome assembly GCA_030015575.1 of Agapanthus africanus. Taxonomy (NCBI): domain Eukaryota; kingdom Viridiplantae; phylum Streptophyta; class Magnoliopsida; order Asparagales; family Amaryllidaceae; genus Agapanthus; species Agapanthus africanus. Next base: position 249,556,077 of record CM057349.1, read on the forward strand.
GGACTCGCCGGGAATCTGCTAGTTAGTATTATATCTACCGTCAGATAGCAGTTCCCTGGTGACATGTGTACAGGTTAGTTCTTCGACCTGAGGTCGTCATTTGTCTCGTGTGAGTTCCCACTGTGCTTTGATTTCTACCCTACCACGGCTCAAAGGAGTCGTGCAAACAGGTAGCTTTTGGGTACAGTCCCGAGCCATATGGAGGCACGTGAGCGGATCGGCAGGGGATTCGTCTCTCCCGGTATTGGGGGCGAGATCGTGCTGTGTCTAGGAGAGCCATTACACATAGCCCACGGCCGTGGCAGGAGATTTACTGGTAGGTACTCCAGTAGTATCTCAGGGTGTTATTGGGCTTCACTCCGACACGACTTATACTGCTTCTGGGGGTCTGACGTTACTAGCCCCCTAGGCGGATATGCGATACTCATTGACGAACGGACCGGACTGTATATACATTGTCGCTGTTAGACTCAGTAGGGTTTCTGGATGTGTTAGCTCATCGGCCACCCTTGAGTGCGCTCATCAGCCTCCCTTAAGTTCAGTCCATGGGCAGCCGTTATGCATAGCTAGTGCCGCTGACGGTTTGTGGTTAAACCCACTGCCAGGGTACTGAAAAGTCATTAGAGTCCCCCACAGACAGTTTCCTAAGTTCGGGCGAAACGTTGTAGAGGCCGTATGGTTTTATGGCAGGGTTCGGAAAATGCACGTGCGTTTACGCACGTGTCGATTTTCTAACAGATGATACTGGTCGGCTTTGGTTTAAGCCGGATCCGAGTATTATATTGAGTAGGTATAATATCTTTGTCTCAGTTGCATTTGTATTCGGTCGTAATACAAATGCGGGTATATTTATACAGTTTCGGGGTTATCCTGAAAGTCCTTTCAGGATCACTTTTGGAAGTTGCCAGTTTCCAGTTTTCTATCAGCCGTCTTTTAACATTCGGTTAAAGACGGATTTATCTTTTCTTCTGATATGAGTGAGTCATCATTCTAGAAGCTTCTAGAAGTGATGATGAGGCATATGACTCATTAGTGCATTAATGGTTTCATTTATTACTAGATGAGGTGTATTAGTGATTCATCCTTTATCATTAAAGCTTTTTGTTTTGCTTTAGATCTTTTCATATGATAAGGTTATTTGTTATGGTCACCTCCCTCCTCCTACACTCACCTCCCTCCTTGATAAAAGTGGCCGGCCCTCTCTCTCCTCATTCACTTGATGCTTGATTAATTTTGTAGAAGAGATATGATAGTATTTGGGTGCATGGAAATTTCATCACTTCATTTTCTTTCCATCACCAAATTCCCTCGGCATCTTCATTAACCGATCGTCCACGGATTTGGACGAAGTGAGACAAAGTCATCTACTCATTCTCTACATCAATTCTTGGTCGTCTCTTTTAGCAAACTTGACGATCGAGTTGCCTCCAGTCAGAGGCGGGAGCCCGTTTAAAGAATCGGTGATGTGGTGCCACCTCGACGAGGATATCGGAGTTCGACGAGATCGGAGCAGCCGCAACGGAGCGTGGGATGATGGTTGAAGAACGAAGGACTCGGATCGTTCGGTATAACCTTTCTCACTCTTTACAGTTTGTTAGTTTAGCAATAATGGCAGATCCGGGTTAAAGTATACGATAGCGCCAGTTTAAAAGTTTTTATTCCGCATTTGGCGTCTGTAAACGGCCGGGGCGCTAGCGTAGACTTACAAAAATTACTAATTATCATGAAAAACATTCTAACGGAAATTCAAAGTGTTACAGTGGGTTTCCCTGTTTTGATGTTATCTTCAGTGTGGTATATGTGGTTTCTCAGAAGCTCTTCATATTTCTTCCAGATTTTCAGCAGATCAAAAGGTGATTTGATATGGATCTTTTGCCATGATTTCCTTAAGCTCCGCGTAGATATCTTGGATTTTGTGTTGCCATTGTGCTTTGTGCATGAAAATGACCATCGATTTGCCATTTTGTCCCTTAAACTGGTGTGCAGCAAGATACGGATAGAGAGCGGAGACCCGTATTTTATCTGTGGTTGGCAGTAATCCAGAATTTGTCACGCTTTTCCATGAATTTTACTACTTAGTGCTGAGAACTTGTAACCTGCAATTATCTAGCAAAGCACGGATCAAGAGTACCTATCGATAAGCAATGTGATCAAAAATGGGCGGTATAAAAATGCAAAAATCTGATATGAACAGCGAACGTCCGACATGTGGACTGCCGCCACTGCCTGTTTATATATTATTCTTTTGGGACACGACCGGGCTGAGGTCGATGTATCCATTGTATGTATATTTTACTTTCTGTACTAGGATTACCCCGAGGTGGGCTGCACGCATAGCCAGGTTCTAGAGGGCAACGAGCCCGCATCTCATGGCTTTGAGACGGAGGGGGCTTCACTCTAGAATTGGCGGGCTATTCGCCGCACTCGTAAGGGGTACAGGTTGACCCAAGAAGGGGTGCCCAAGTTACCGGATTCCGTGAAGTGCTGGGTGGTCCATTCACGTTGCTGAAGGGGGCTGCCTCGCTTCAGGTTTTGGCGGGTAACTTGCCGCGCCCGTAGGGGTCTAGGATTTCATTGCACAGGCTATCCACACGACCAGGGGAACGTCGAGTTTCAGTAGCGGCTCTATGAAACCCGGGGATCCCAGATATTTGTATTGTTCTGTGATGCATATTACATTTCTGTGATGTTGCATTTTTTCATGCCTTGAGCGATTATTATATATTGATATATATACTAGTAGATGTGGTATATGTTTTGCACCCGCGCTAGTCCAGTCCCCGATCTGTCGTCAGTTAAGTAACCTAACGGGTGATGATGGGACCCAGTGGCGAATGCGGGTGGCATATACATACATCGTATTTTCGTTCTTTATTGTTATGATCAATTGATGGGACTGCGTTGATTCGGATCAATGCAAGCTAAACAAACCTATTCTGATGTTGTTGGAACAACTTTTCAAAAAGCTGTTATTACAAGGACGTTCACTTTTGTTTTGCACGGTGGTATTAGGTTATGAATATCCAGCACCTCAGTCGACGAGGCAAGGGCCGAGATCCCTTCACCAGGAGTGACCCTTTGGACAGAAGTTTGCGTTAGGGTAATAACTTCACTATAACCGATTGCCTTTTGCTTTGCATCATGGTATTTAGTTGGAATATCCTGTACCTCATTCTACGGGGAAAGTGTTAGTTATATGTATGCCCTAGAGGCCATTACTATACATTGGATGTATATTGTAGTGGATGCTGGGACATATATAGGTAGGACTTTCTTGCTCGACATGATAGTACGCTATCTGGTTGCTCTTTATCTTAACGTGTATACTTTCTGTCTCTCTCTGTTACATGTTGATAAAGCCCTTAGGATGTGTACTCGACTTCCAGGACTGTGATGCAGATCATACTAGTGGGGCCTGGATAGTCCATGAGTACATCCTTCAATGTTCCTAGTCGAGGGAATATCGAGACGGGGCATCGATATTCCAGAGTAGACTAGCGTATATCTTCTGGACCCATGCGATGGGCGATGGATGATCCCATATCCATTGGTGTTTGACATCAGAGATGGTATGCGGGTGCTCAGTGGAGACTGGGTACACTGAACGGAATCGCCGAGAACTCCAGATGGTATTATACCTCACGTCAGATGGCAGTTCTCTGGTGACACTGGTACAGCTTAGTCTGTTGACCCGAGATCGTCATAGAGTCTTGTGTGTCTCCCACTGTGCTTTGATTTCCACCCTACCACGGCTCTACTGAGTCGTGCAAACAGGTGGTTTTTTGGTACAGTCCCGATTCACATGGAGACAATGAGCGATAGGAGGGGATTCGTCTCTCCCGGTATTGGTGGTTGATGTCGCGCTGTGCACGACTGGCCATAACAGGAAATCCCTGGCCAGGGTTGCAGTGATCTACTGGTAAGTGTTATCAGTAGTTTCACACATGTTATGGACCTCACGTCGGCATGACTTATTGAGCTATTGGGGTCTGACGTTTACCACCCCTAGGCGAGATATGCGACATATCAGACGAACAGACCGGACTGTACGGTAAGTGTTACTGGTTGGATTCACAGGAGTGTGAGCAGGCTTGCTCGTCTATCTTCTGATCACTCAATACCCGGGTGGCCGTTACGTTTAGCAGACCGCTTGCGGCTAGTGGGTGCTTGATATGATCATCATCTGCTGCCGGCGTATTGACGAGTCTTTAGAGTCCTACACAGAGGTTTCCTGGCTTAAGCGAAACGAAATAGGAGCGCATATGAGATATGTGCAGGACCGAGAATAATGTGTGTATGTGATATCGTATTTCATTCTCGCGATGAATGTATCGATTGGTTATATGCGATATAACCTAGTTATCGAATCAAGGATTGATTCGATAAGCCGATACATAGGATACTGGTCGGTTATATATGATATGACCGGATCGTTAAATCAAGTGTTGATTTAATGATTTAATGTATAATTATATATTTGATATATTACTTTGCATTAACTGGTATTGGTTCACTTTAAGTGGATTTTCTCACTTGATTTGTGCAAGTTGTATATGTGATATACTTTTGTGCACTTCATTGTATCATGTTTGATGATACATGCTTATTTGGTTAAGTGTAAAGAATTAAACCATGGTTAAGTTGTTGATTAGGGTTTTACTTATTCATTTATCTTATTTATTTATTCATTTTGAATAAATTGAAAGATAAATGAATGGTGGCTTGATTTGTTTTTAGTTGAAGCTTCATGAAGCTTTGACTAAATGACCTTTTTGTTCTCATCCTTAACCCTAACCATTTAAACTAACCCTAGTCTATTCTCTACACTTAACTAAGGTTAGAATATGATAAGAATCAATTCTTTTTCAATTATTCTTTAACACTTATCATATTCTTTCTTCATCTTCTTCTTCATGAGCAAGAAAGAAAAGCTTGCCTCATCAATGGCAAGTGATGAAATCATGTGAGAAATCCAATTCCAAAGTGAACCCACTTCCTATTTCTTCATCCTCTACCTCTTGCCAAGTAGTATAGGGTGTTTCCTTCCTAAGTTTCATGACTTGGTGAAGTGGGAGTTTGATCTTGTGATGCCTCGACGTAGATCATCTTCGGCATCGAAGCCGACGACCAAGCCCACCCATTTTTCCAATGAAGCCGATGCTAGAGTCCGGAATCCGATTTGCACAGCGGAGGGACATCATCGCGGAGCTTAGGAAGTGGTGGATCGGATCTACAAAGGTTGTAGCCCCTTTCCTTTTAAGTTAAAGTCGTTAACTTGCATCGCATAGCCTATATATCTAGTTAACGATCCGTATTAGGGTTTCTCGGCACTCGTAAAACTTTGAATTAGCCATGTTTGATGCCTTGTGAGACTTCTTGAGAGTGCTTAAGAACCCTACAGTGGTATCAGAGCCTAGCTAGAGTTTTAGGCGATGCGTAGACAGAGTTAGAAGTCCGATTGAACCGAAACCCTAATCGTATTTTGCTCTCTGGACATTTTTGAAATTCATGGTTTTTTGAGAATTAAAAATATGCAGAAAACCCAGCAGGAATATCTAAGAGTTACTGTGAAATTTGACAGCCCAATTCCACTAAGTCGCCGCGGTTCCGCGGCACGAGCATGGCTCGTGCGGCGGTTCCGCAGCCGTACGGCCTCATTATATAAAGAATTTTGCACAGTAATTCTTAGTTTCCAGTGGTGGTTTTCCTGGGAATTTTTAATATTTATTCCAGAGTTAAAAAATCTGGGTTGTATTGGGGCCTCGGTGTATCGATCGGATTGTCTAATTTTGTCAGTGTGTTTTTTTGGGTAATTTTAGAATATGTTAAAAAGTTCGACCGGATATAAATACCCATTTTTTTCCCCTGCCGGGAAATTTCCAATTGTTGGATTTTTCTGTAGTTTAATCACGTTCTAAGTAGTGCAAGTAACGTGATGGTCCCTCTAGAAGACAACAAACCTTAACTCGATTATGTGACCGTCTTGAACTGCCCTTTGAACCTTCGGGTTTGGGGCAGTACGGCGTGCCATATGTGAGGCGTTGGCTTGACCCTTCTACGGCTGGACCGTTGGTACTGAGGCATGAACTGAATGTTTTTAGACTTATTTCATGTGTTGAGCTGTATTGGGAAAACATGGGTGTTCGATTGTTCGATCGGAAAGTTTAACATTTTCTGTTTATCCGGAATGTGATACAACATTTGGAATTCACAAGTAGTTATGAGATAACTGAATGAATGTTGTAAATCTAGTAGTTTAGTCTCACTTGATCGGTTGCCACGGAATTTTGATGTGATCAAAAGTCCGTCGCAATCACGTAGCGTACGCGGATACTCGCCGGGTAAACTTAATAGACAGCCTCGCCCCATAGCCCCGACCAAGTGACTGTAGGAGAACCCCGTCGCCGAAAGCATCCGTTCGGGTGCTCGCGGTAGCGGTGTTCCGCCTTGGTGCACTTCATCGACGGTATCGGGGGTGCGGCCGCCTACTAAAGTTTGCGACGAGCATTCGATCATGATGTCGGGAATCTTGTTGAATTGCCCGACTTGATGTTGAAAAGAGTTTTCGATTTTGAGACAAAAATGCGGGGTTTATAATTGTTAGGCATGTGATGTCTAAGGAATTCATTGGTTTAGGCATGCGATGTCTAAGGCGGTTGCGGATTCCAACTGTTGTAGTTTTACACTTTCTTTTCTGTGACCGTAAGTGTAATATGTGATATCGCCGGTTTCGTTGCTATATGTCAACGACAATTAGGATGCGCATATTTACTTACGTTGATGACATGTGATGTTATGTGTTGCTGGATATGTTATATTGGATCGTCGTGTTTGAATAGCCGGGGTTTTTTTATGTGAGATAAGTGTTTTTCATTTTCATTCATGTAAAAACTTGTATGTAATATTCTTTTGTTGGGGCACTTCCAGGTTGCGGAAGATGTCACCGTTGATGTATATTATTTTCTTTTCCGCACTAGGATAGACCCAAGGAGGGGAGCACAAGTAACCGGGTTCTAGGGTCCAGTGGGAGACCATCTCGAGGAGTCGAGTCCGGGTCTCCTAACCCTAGAATTGGAAGGGTTGCATGCCGCTCTCGTAGGGGTCTAAGGGTGTGGGATTGGCTATTCATCACGACCGTGGAATCCGTGTTTTATACTGGCTCGTATTGAAAACACGGACGTCCTAGTATATCCAATAATTCATATGATTCTTCTGCTGCGATATCTGTGATGTGATCATATGATATGTTCTGTGATGGATACTTTATATAGTATATACAATATATTATATAGACGTTGCTTATGTTTTACACCCGCACTAGCCCTGCCTCGCTCTAGCGTTAGTTACCTAACCTAACGGTGCAGACGGGACATCGAGGCGAATGCGGATGGCATAAGCGTACGTTATATTTATCTGTGATGTTTAGGTGGACTTAAATGATGGGATATTCATTAATGAGATTAATGAAAGAAAATAAACCTAATTGATGTTGTGGAATCGAATTTCAAAAATAAAACAGGTAGCTACAGTTCTTGCTTTGCATCGCGGTGTTCATTGTAGAATATCCTGCACCTTATTCGATAAGGAAAGGACCGAGATCCCTTCACCGGGAGTGACTCCTTTAGCAATAACTGGCAGATGCTACACACTCGGTTTGTTTTTTGATTGCTTCTATAGTTTCTGCTTTGCACAGTGATATATATGATATATCCCGCACCTCATTCGAGGAGGAAAGGGCCGACGATCCTCTCACCGGGAGTGACCCCTTTAGCAAAACTAGAAAAGCCTAAAAAACATTCCATTTAAAAACCATTCGATTCCGCAACGAGATCAAGTTCAAAGCGTTAAAGGTTTTCACAAAAACCATTCGCAACCCTCCGTCATTTTAGGAAGTAGAGTACTTAGTATTCGTGCTACGTTTGTCGACCATAGCCGAGGCGTAGTGTGTGGTAGCTAAGTGATGTCTTCCTACACCGCATATGATGCAATTAGTTAGAACAGTCATGTGGCTTTGTTGAACTTAGCCAAGGGTCATGTGGGTGGGTCTAATTAATCACGAAATGACGGGAAGAACTTGACTAGTACCTATGATTTGTTGACCTTAGCCAAGGTCATAGGTGCTAGGGGTAAAAACCATTATCAGGAGTTTCAAGTGTTGAAATTTGCAATGAGATTGCATACCTTCTATGTGATAGTTGGATCCCGATACCCACTGCGAGTAATTGTTACTCCTGGGAGAGTTTTGCACTTTACAATTAGCCGATCAAGTAGGTGTCTAGAAAGGTGTCAACGGGGTTACGCCTCTGGAAAAACGAGGTTTACTGTAATTAGGTCCGTGCGAAAGCACGGGGAACCTCCCTCAAAGTACCGACACTGGCCTGGCTGAAAGATTGGCGAACTTGTAGAGTGTAATTAATCCCGGCTAGTCTTTCCTTTTAAGGTTTGAAGGAAGATTTGATAAAAATAGTGGGAGCCATCCTGATTAGCTAAAATATATAACCAATCTGATCTTGCAAGAGCGCACGCAGAGTGTTTTCTTCTCTCTCTCTCCAGGTAGCGACCATATCACGCCTTAATCAAGATAATAATACGGATGTATTGACCGAACCCGCTTGTTATACTGAGCTGGGGAACGTTGGTCCCGCTCCAACTTATAATTGTTATAAGACAGAGCAGGAAATAGGGGAAAACCAGAATTCCTATGCCACCCAAACGAAGAAAGTGCATATGATGCATCTCCTTCGGGTGTGTTCATTATACAGAACTGTTTCTCAGTATCCTCTGCATCCTGGGTATTTGATACCGGATCAGGATCCCAGATATGTAATCTGTTACATAGGGCTACAAAAGGGTAGAAAAACTGAGAACGGGTGATAAGTTTCATGAGACAGAAAACGGGGCAAGTGTTGCAGCCAAGTCTGTTGGTCACTGTCACCCTGTATTACCAATACATTGATTCTGAACAAATGCTATTAGATACCGAACTTGATATACAAAATCATATCAGTCTCTTTATGAGTAAAGAAATGATAAAATTTTGTATTGATGGATAATGTTTTGAACATTTCCTATATCAAAAGTTGATCGGTTCAGACACGTTATCTAAAAGCATTGATGTTCTAAATCAAACTACAGTTCCTAGTATACAGAACACACACAAGAGGAAGAGTTCAGAAATGAATGAATCCTTCTTGAGGCATTGTAGACTAGGTCATATCAATGCGACCCGACTGGCTGAAGTTACATTTTAGATGCATATTTAAATCAGTTTGAATTTACATCTTGTGAAACTTGCCATTCATGTCACAAAGATAAGATGACCATAGCTCTGTTTATTGGAAACAGAGAAAGAGTTAGTAAACTCTTGGGACTAATACATGATGATGTATGAAAAGTCTCCTGTCTACAAATGCCAGGACTGGTTCTTTGTACTTCATTACGTTCTCTGATAATCTCTCAAGATTCAGACATATGTTCCTGGTGAAACACAAGTCCGAACCTTTTGAGATATTCACAGAATATAAGTTAGAAGTAGAGAACCAAAATATGGGTATAAGTATTATGTCCTATGATGAGATCAGGGAGGAGAATACTTGGGCATGGCATTCCTGGAATATTCTAAAAGAGAATGAGATTCTCTCTTTCCGTATTACTCCTTAGAATATACCACAGCACATCGGTGTATCAGGGCAGAGCAATCGCACCGTATCAGATATGGTGTGCTCTATGATGAGTACTACTGAGTTACCTATTTCCTTTTGGGGTTATGCACTTGAGAAGCTGCATACCTATTGAATAAGGTTCGAATCAGATCATTGCCAACCACTCCATATAAGATATGGTATGGGAAGAGCCAATCTCTTAAGTAAGTTAAGATTTAGGATTGTCCGGCCTATGTCTAAAGCAAAATCCGGACAAGATTGAGGCAAGGTCAGTTCTGTAGAATTGGAAAGGTTCCAGCTATACAAAACTGCAGCTAATTTGAAAGAACCAAAGGATTCAATAGTTTCCAACGAGCCTCATCCTCTCCGCCGAACTGGTAGGGTTCCTCATCCGCCTGAGAGATACCTCGGTTTCTCGATGACAGTGGGAGCGAGGAATGCATCATGAGATGATGACCCAACTAGTTTCGAGCAAGCCATCGAGAGTAAGGACTCTGTAAGAATGGCTGGATGCTTAGCGATCTGAGATGGAATCCATATACACCAACAAAGTATGGACTTTGGTTGCGACATCTGAAGGGTTAAATCCCCATCAGGAGCAAGTATATCTTGAGAAGATTACTTGGCGTAGATGGAAAAGTTGAGACTTTCAAAGCTAGACTTGTTAAACGTTTTCGTCATCGACCAGGCACGGATAATGATGAAACCTTTTCCAGGGGCTATGCTTAAGTCCATCCAGATCTTACTTGCCACTGCTACATACCATAACTGCGATATCTGGTGGTTGGGTGCCATGACTACTTTTCTAAATAATGATTTAGAAGAGAACGTCTATAAGAACACAGCCAGAGGGCTACGTAAACAGTGGGAGCAGCGGAAACGTGTGCAAGATGTTTTATGTGATGAAGCAGTCATCGCGGAGTTGGAACGTCTGTTTTGATGTGATAGTCAAAGTGTTTGACATCATCAAAATGGTAGATGAACCTTGTATATACAAAACGGTAGTAGAGAGTAAGGTGGTCATCCTCGTATTGTACGTGGACAACATACTCTTGATAGGAATGGGATTTCCTATACTACGCTCGGTCAATCTCCGCTTATCACAAAGATTCTCCAATAGGATCAAAGCGATACCTCCTAAATCCTGAGTTTTCATCTATGAGATAGATGTAATTGGATGTTAGGATTCTCACTATATAGTAGTGAGATGGTATCAATCGATCCTGGGAAGAATCACTGAAAGGGTTCCAGGGTGATAAAGATGACTGAATGTCAGTCACAGGCATTGTCTTTACCCTCAGTAGTGGGACGGTATGTTGGAAGAGTTCCAAGCCAGATACCGTGGCAAACTAGACGATAAAGGCTGGTAACATCGCTATTAAAGATGCTACCAAAGAGGCAGTTTTGGGTGTATATTGGTTCATAGGATGAACTAGGTTCCTACCATTGTGTGACAATAGAACTATGGCTTTGACCTAGGAACCCTGGTCCCATCAGTGACCCAGACATATTCTGAGGCAGCATCACCTGATCATGGAGATAGATGATCTCCGGGGTGATCGAGGTTAGGAGAGTAGACTAAGAGGACAACACGGCGGATCCACTCACGAAGGATTTTTCCCAGAGAGAGACTTATATGGGATGGTTGAGTATGTGATACTGCAACCACTGCTACAGATGGCCCTAGTGCAAGTGGGAGATTGTTAGTTATATGTATGCCCTAGAGGCCATTACTATACATTGGATGTATATTGTAGTGGATGCTGGGACATATTAGGTAGGACTTTCTTGCTCGACATGATAGTACGCTATCTGGTTGCTCTTTATCTTAACGTGTATACTTTCTGTCTCTCTCTGTTACATGTTGATAAAGCCCTTAGGATGTGTACTCGACTTCCAGGACTGTGATGCAGATCATACTAGTGGGGCCTGGATAGTCCATGAGTACATCCTTCAATGTTCCTAGTCAAGGGAATATCGAGACGGGGCATCGATATTCCAGAGTAGACTAGCGTATATCTTCTCGACCCATGCGATGGGCGATGGATGATCCCATATCCATTGGTGTTTGACATCAGAGATGGTATGCGGGTGCTCAGTGGAAACTGGGTACACTGAACGGACTCGCCGAGAACTCCCAGATGGTATTATACCTCACGTCAGATGGCAGTTCTCTGGTGACACTGGTACACTTAGTCTGTTGACCCGAGATCGTCATAGAGTCTTGTGTGTCTCCCACTGTGCTTTGATTTCCACCCTACCACGGCTCTACTGAGTCGTGCAAACAGGTGGTTTTTGGGTACAGTCCCGATTCACATGGAGGCAATGAGCGATAGGAGGGGATTCGTCTCTCCCGGTATTGGGGGTTAATGTCGCGCTGTGCACGACTGGCCATAACAGGAAATCCCTGGCCAGGGTTGCAGTGATCTACTGGTAAGTGTTATCAGTAGTTTCACACATGTTATAGACCTCACGTCGGCATGACTTATTAAGCTATTGGGGTCTGATGTTTACCACCCCTAGGCGAGATATGCGACATATCAGACGAACAGACCGGACTGTACGGTAAGTGTTACTGGTTGGATTCACAGGAGTGTGAGCAGGCTTGCTCGTCGATCTTCTGATCGCTCAATACCCGGGTGGCCGTTACGTTTAGCAGACCACTTGCGGCTTGTGGGTGCTTGATATGATCATCATCTGCTGCCGGCGTATTGACGAGTCTTTAGAGTCCTACACAGAGGTTTCCTGGCTTAAGCGAAACGAAATAGGAGCGCATATGAGATATGTGAAGGACCGAGAATAATGCGTGTATGTGATATCGTATTTCATTCTCGCGATGAATGTATCGATTGGTTATATGCGATATAACCTAGTTATCGAATCAAGGATTGATTCGATAAGCCGATACATAGGATACTGGTCGGTTATATGCGATATGACCGGATCGTTAAATCAAGTGTTGATTTAATGATTTAATGTATAATTATATATTTGATATATTACTTTGCATTAACTAGTATTGGTTCACTTTAAGTGGATTTTCTCACTTGATTTGTGCAAGTTGTATATGTGATATACTTTTGTGCACTTCATTGTATCATGTTTGATGATACATGCTTATTTGGTTAAGTGTAAAGAATTAAACCATGGTTAAGTTGTTGATTAGGGTTTTACTTATTCATTTATCTTATTTATTTATTCATTTTGAATAAATTGAAAGATAAATGAATGGTGGCTTGATTTGTTTTTAGTTGAAGCTTCATGAAGCTTTGACTAAATGACCTTTTTGTTCTCATCCTTAACCCTAACCATTTAAACTAACCCTAGTCTATTCTCTACACTTAACTAAGGTTAGAATATGATATGAATCAATTCTTTTTCAATTATTCTTTAATACTTATCATATTCTTTCTTCATCTTCTTCTTCATGAGCAAGAAAGAAAAGCTTGCCTCATCAATGGCAAGTGATGAAATCATGTGAGAAATCCAATTCCAAAGTGAACCCACTTCCTATTTCTTCATCCTCTATCTCTTGCTAAGTAGTATATGTTGCGCCACGGCAGCGCCCCGGCCGTCTAACTCGAGGCCAAATTGCGGAATCAAAAATTTTCCTTACTCGGAAACCGGCGCTACCGCGGACAATGAAGACCCGGATCGTTAACCTTTAACCTACGCTAGCTAACAAGAGATGGGAAAGGAAGTATACCAAGAGATCCGAGTCCTCCGGTCTTCTTATCATCGCCCCGATCTCCCGCGGAAAGTGTAGTCTCCATATCGTCGCCTCCTCGCCGGAAAGGGCACCACATCGCCTTCGTCTTTTACGGGCTCCCGCCTCAATACCGAGGCAACTCGCGCATGAAGCCGGCAACTCGACATGCTCAAGATGTGCTGTAGAATGTGTAGTAGATTGTCTCACTTGGGTTTTGGTTGCCTTGATGGAGGAAAGGGATTAGGAAAAATGGTGCTTCCATTTTTCAAAACAAGAAGAAGAAGGAGATGAAGAATTCCTTCCAAAACTAAGATGAACTCTCTCATTCTTTTTCTTTCTCACTTTTCTTTTTCTTCTTCTCTCTTTTCTAATCAAAACTTATCATATTCCTCAAGTCAAGAATAAGGTGGAGGAAAGAACTATATGAAAGCAAGAGGGAGGTGAGTGTAGGAGCACAAGAATGGTGACCACATCCAAGGACAAGAAAACATCAACCATGCTTGTTACTATTCAACCCATACCTCACTTCTAATCTCATAAAGGCAAGCATGGAGGAAAGATATGAAAGCTATCATAATCAATATATATGCAAGAAGACCCCTCCACAAAGTGTTATTTGCAAAACTGCAAATAACCCCCTCCATCGGAAAAGTCCGGCCGGGAAAGAACAAAGGAAAACCGGCCGGAACGGAATGCAAACTGGCAACTCCAGAAAACTGGTCCCGTAATAAATCACAGGAAAAACCCCGACACTGTGCATACACACCCGCATCTGTATTCCGACCGGATACAAATGCAATGAGACAAAATCTACACTGTACTAAACTAGTACCGGCTTAAACCAAAGCCGGCTAGTAAAATCCGTTCGATCCTGATCCGTGCAATACCGCACGTATCTGATCGAACCCTGCCATATAACTATACGGCCACTAGTACAAAACTGTCCGATCCTGATCCGTGCAATACCGCACGTATCTGATCGGACCCTGCCATATCTCCATACGGCCTCTACAGCGTTTCGCCCGAAAGCTGAGTAACTGAAAGTGTGGTGGACTCTAAAGACTCGTCAATACTATGGCTGTGGATTTAACCACTGGCACGTCAGAGGTATAAGCCAATACATGACGGGCCACCAGCTATTGACCAAAAGGGACGTCGATGAGGAAGCTCACCCCGACACCCAACTGAGCCTGTCAGTGACAATATCCGTACAGTCCGGTCCGTTCGTCTATGAGTATCGCATGGCGGGCCTAGGGGGTTGGTAAAAGTCAGACCCCCAAAAGCGGTACGAGTCGTGTCGGAGTGTAGCCCAGAACGCCCTGAGATACTACTGAAATACCTACCAGTAAATCTCCTGCCTCGGCCGAGGGCTTTGCGTAATGGCTCTCCCAGACACAGCGCGACCTCACCCCCAATACCGGGAGAGACGAACCCCTGAAGATCCGCTCACTGCCTCCATGTGGCTCGGGACTGTACCCAACTAAAACCTGTTTGCACGACTCCTTTGAGCCGTGGTAGGGTAGTAATCAAAGCACAGTGGGAACTCACACGAGACAAATGACGATCCTCAGGTCGATGAACTAACCTGTACATATGTCACCAGGGAACTGCTATCTGACGTCAGGTATAAGCCCAACTAGCAGGTTCCCGGCGAGTCCTGTCCAGTGTACTCATAACCCAATGAGCACCTGTATACATCTTAGGTGAACCAACTGACACCAGTGGCTTGTGAGACCGGCCACCGCCCCTCGTCGGGGTCTCGACTGTATACACAAGTCTACTAATGGAGTATCGATGCCCTGTCTCGAAACTCCTACGACTAGGGACCATTTAAGGATGTGTTTATAGACCCCAGCTCCCACGTATATGATCGCCATCATACTGCTGGTCGTCAAGCAAGAATCCTAGGGGCTCTATCAACGTGTAATAGCGACATGTCAGGTCACCTAAAACAGTACACGATGATAAAGATAAACCAGATAGCATACTATCATCTCGAGTAAGACTGTTCTACCGGGATAGGTCCTCCCTCAATCATCGCAATCACGTGCCTGTGATCCAATAATTGACTCTGAGAGCACTATCTCCAACAATCTCCCACTTGCACTCAAGGCTAATAATTGCGATGCCGCATACTCACAGCCCGTGTGATACCGAACACCCAACTCCTCTACTGGTCAGTCTCACAAAGCTCGTTTGCGAAACTATTGCGTTCGAGGAATAGCCTCAGTGAGTGGATTCGCTGTGATGTTTCTTTCTATGTCTCTCTATATCTCAAGTTCGCGGAGAAAGCCATCTCCCGAAATAAGCAATACCTGTCTTAGAATGTCCGGATGTCTGATGGGACCTAGCTCATAAATGAACTCCAAATCCAAACTTCTTAGACTGTATCGTCAACTGAACTTAATCAGTATCCTGCGCCATGCCTCCCTCAGTATTGCCTTGGACCACCTGTCCAAAATACAGTCCCTCATCAGAGGGAGAACTATAACTCTGACAACCTCCTTGTCGTCCATGTCACCTTGGAAGCCTGGAGTGACAACCGTCTCCTAAAGGAGGCAGCTGTTATCATATCCCTAGAACATTCACTTATGTTCTAAAACTGCTTCCGACTGTTCCTCCAGGATTGGATCAATATCAACTTATTGCATCTAGTGCAAGAACAACATCTGGTGTGGTACTTGACATCTCATGATTGACTCAATTGCTTAAGCAAGTGATCTGTCAATCATGCGTATCCCTCTCCCCTTTAGTCTGTAAGACACCTTTAGAGAGGGTGACTCCATCAACTGCAGGTGCACTACCGTGTCAGGAGTCGTCCATTCTAAATACTCATAGAATGCTGTCAAGGTACCCAGATTGGGAAACCACCCAAATCTAGATCTAAAACCATACATCTAGTAACCAGTATGTCTGATATAATACCCAAGTCCTTTGTGGAGAAACCACTGTGTGACGGCCAAAGTATAACCGATCGTAGTATAGGAATATCACTTCCTACTACCTTCTCAACAGATCCATCCCCTATTCTGATGACGTCAAACCCATGACTGTCACATCAGAAACAGATGATCTAACTCCGCTATATCTGCTCTAGTCTACAAATAGACATAAGCCTGAAGTCCACCAATGCTTCCGCTGCTCCCACTGACTACGACAACCCTCTGCCAGAGTCATATAGTCGTGCACTTCTAAAGCTAGTTTAGAACGACGCTATACTCATCCTCCTGCCGGGTCTCGCAGCCTGGAACAACAACAATGGCAAGTGTGGGTAAACAAGAACTTCCCTGTCACCGTCCTTGAGGCTACCGGAGTACCTCTCGGGTGCCTGAAGTTACCCACCTTATCTGCGGAGTGGCCAATGGAATGTCAAATCAGATTGAATCTTTAGGTTCCTTATCAAATCTTCAGTAATCGTTTGTGGTTCTGGAATTACTTCCAGTTCTACCATACTCCCACTACTGTTTTTTGAAAAAATCCATTTTTAATAAAACTGTGGCGAGTGTAGAACAATATTGCTATTGTTCATCCAGATGGTAGAAAATCAACCCTCATCATAGCCTGGGTCAACCCACAAACAGCCATTACAGAAACGTGCCATGAGTTATCCGGAGTCTGGTTTTAAGCATAAGCCGGGCAACTCCCCGTACCTTAACATCGTTAAGATATGAACTGATCTATATCTAATATAGAACCAGAGGCACTGATTTAATTGAACCAGATTCAAATCATGCAGCTGTATCTAGTGCATGTAAACTAAATGGAAGGAGGTCGATCAGCGTTACTCAACTTAGGAATGCTTCCAATTATGAGTAACCTGAAAGAGAAGCAATCTGTCTTCATCATTACTATCAACTGAATACCATATACAAGTATCTACATCTTCGATCATTTTGAAGAATCCCGATACTTGCAATACCTGGTTCTCTACTCTATTCAAATACCTATAACTCCTCAAAAAAACTTAGACCCTGTGTTCCTACGAAACACATGTCTAAGAACTAGAGAAGTTAAAAGTAAACAGAATATAGTATAAGGACCAACCCCTCTGTCCTAATGGACACTGGACAACATACAATACTCTGTATAAGTCCGCTGAGTCTAACAACTCTTTCACTGTGTGTCGTAGGTTGAAAACTGTACTTATGGTTAAGAAGAATTACACCGCTGTTTAATGCTCCTTACCTAACCTTCCACTGATATAGGTAAACGTCATCGACATAATATCAAAAGGTATATCTCACTCTATGAAAATAGACGTACAGATATATCAATTTGAAATTGGTGCACAACAGCGGATATTCAAAACCAAATATTTGCCGACCGGCAAACATCCCAGGTGATCTCCTCAAATATCACCGATTACAACGAATCCCGATATGATGAGGATGATCACCTAATTCCCAATAACTTACTTCCACTCATCATCTGTAAGACCATACAGATGTGAGAATCCAACCTGGTAAATACATACCCTGGAGTAAGTGTCTAATCGGGAAATCAGTTTTCTTTTAACATTACACAGTGAAACTGAAACATTGAAATGCTTCGGTGGGGTATTCCGGTATTCTTAGTAATGCCTCTTCCATTATCCAGATTCACAACTGTAACCGTATATCTCTTTGCCATCTGTCCAAATCCCTTTATATGTCTTTAGTCATTACCTTCTGTACACCCCCTTAGGCCAAATGGTTTTCTTCCTTCCCTACCGTTCGGCACCAGCCTATGGTTTGGAAGAAGACTATCCAAAAAGCATAAAGGGTGTACTGTCCCAATCCTAGGAACACTCGCAATGCGAGAGAAGGTGAAGATAAAAGACACCTGAATGAACCTTATTCCTATTTCTCCTGAACCAGAATCCATCCCCGAACTGGAACAAGTTCCTTTCGAGTTCGTATATAACCATATGATGGAGTATCCAATAAAATGGGATCTTCGTAGTGATACGGAGTGTCCTGGAGAAATACAAAGGTGATTTAGGGTTGGCGAAGAAATACTTGGTTTGGTCGTGAATAGCAGTCGCAACTTACTTTGCCCTCTTACTAATCCCTTGCTTTGTCTTAACTTAATACCTTCTGCATACCATCATTATGCTAATTGGTTTTCTTCATTCCCCACTGTTCGGCACCAGCCTAAGGTTTGGAAGAAGACTATCCAATTTGCGTAATAGGCGTACTATCTCCTAAACCAAGGAGTACTCGAAATGAGAGAAGGTGAAAAGAAAAGACAACTGAATAATCCTATTCGTTTTCTCCAGAACCAGAAACCATCCTCGAAGTCCTTCGAGTTCATATATAACCATACGATGGTTTTGTCCAATGGAAGTGGACGTTCGTAGTAATACGTGGTGTCCTGGAGAAAAGGGTAAAAGTAGGAGTGGCAATGAGGTCTGCAACTCTGACAATCCAAAAGCCAGTGTTAAGAAGGTTCGGTCAACTTGGTCACTGAGTCATAGTCCAGGGTCGGGTCAATGGTCGCTGCCAAAGAGAGAGAAAAGAAACACTCAGCGTGCACTCTAACCTAGATCAGAATGGTTATCACTTTTCCTAATCAGGAATCCTCCCACTGTACCTCAAATTCTCCTCCAAACCTGAAAGAAGAATTAGTCGGGATCACCCGAGGAGTAAACCAACTCATCAGTGGGAATCGGGATCCAACTCTCATCGCATGATAACGTGACGGAATCCACTCACGTCACCACACTCCAGAAGGTATGCGCATGCCTGGCAAGTTTCAGTTCTTTTGAAACTCCCGATGTGATTTTTACCCCAAGCGGTTTATGACCTTGACTAGGTCAACAAACCATAAACCACCAGTCAAGTTCAACCCGTCATTATTCTGGATTGCATTAAACCCACCCGTACGTGCCCTTGCCTAGGTCAACAAGGCCGCACGACTGTCTTAACCAATCCCACTTATGCAACAAACAAGTACCATTTAGCTACCGAACACTACGTCTTGACTAGGTCAACAAACGCAGCACGAATACCAAATAATACCTGTAGGAAATGACGGAGGGCTACGGCTGGTTTTTGGCGAAAAACCTTAAACGTAATGAACTTGATATCGTCGAAGGAACTGCATAGCCTTTTAGAAAATATAGTGACGAAAACCTTTACTAAAGAGGTCACTCCCGGTGAAGGGATCTCGGCTCTTTCCCCGTAGAATGAGGTGCAGGATATTCCAACTGAATACCACGATGCAAAGCAAAAGTAATCGGCTATAGTGAAGTTAATGCCCTGACGCAAACTTCTGTCCAAGGGGTCACTCCTGGTGAAGGGATCTCGGCCCTTGCCTCGTCGACTGAGGAGCAGGATATTCCAAATGAATACCACGATGCAAAACAAAAGTGAACGTCCTTGCAATAACAGCTTTTTGAAAAATGTTCCAACAACATCAGAATAGGTTTGTTTATCTTGCATTGATCCGAATCAATGCAGTCCCATCAATTGATCACAGCACAAAGAACGAAAATATACTGACGTACGTATATGCCATCCGCATTCGCCACTGGGTCCCGTCATCACCCGTTAGGTTAGCTAACTAACGGCAGAGCGGGGACTGGACTAGCGCGGATGTAAAACATATACAACATCTACTAATATATATACCAATATATAGTATTTCGCTCAAGGCGTGAATAAAATGCAACATCACAGAAAAGTACAGCATCACAGAACAATACAGATATCTGGAAGCCCCGGGTTTCACAGAGCCGCTGCTGAAACCCGACGTTCCCCTGGTCGTGTGGATAGCCTGTGCAATGAAATCCTATACCCCCTACGAGTGCGGCGAATAGCCAGCCAATCCTGGAGTGAAGCCCCCTCCGTCCCAATGCCATGAGATGCGGGCTTGTTGCCTTCTAGAACCCGGCTATCCGTGCACCCCTCCGCGGGGTAACCCTAGTACAGAATAGTAAAATATACATACACCGGGTACATCGACCGCAACCAGGTCGTGCCCCAAAAGAATAATACAAACAGGCAGTGACGGCAGTCCACATGTCGGACGCTCGCCCCGCAATATCAAATGTACATAATACAACATAACTGCACTAGCATTGCTTCCAGGCTATCCCCCACGACCGATCCGTAACAACACAGCATAAACATAGAACATCAACGTGAAAGTCACGTTCGCAAATCCATCTAACCGGGCTATAGCAGTTAGACCGGATTTACCGATCGAGTGACATTCACGGTCGCAGATATAATGTAAATACTGTGAAAAATGTGTTTAAAATTTTCCGATTGACCAAAAAATTAACAAGTGGGCCCCCAATCAAAACTGTAGCACTCACAGAAAACCTGGGCCCAATTTTAATATTCCAAAAACCCCATTTTCAGGTGCAAGACAATCTGCAAAAATTTCGTACAGTGAAGAATTTAAATCGCGGCGGAAGCGCGGCCAAAGTAATGCTTTGGCCACTCTTCCGCGGTTCTATTAAGGACTCAGGGTACCAATTTTTACCAGATCTCTTATATTTCCCTGCACATCATTCTGAAACCACCTGAAAAATTTTTGGACTTCAAAAAATTTCGACAGAAACTGATGTGCAATAAAAATACGGTTTTTGGAAATTTCGGTCGATCGGAAACGCAAACACATCAAACGAAGCTAGGTAAGGTTAATGGCGTGGCTCTGATACCATGTTGCGCCACGGCAGCGCCCCGGCCGTCTAACTCGAGGCCAAATTGCGGAATCAAAAATTTTCCTTACTCGGAAACCGGCGCTACCGCGGACAATAAAGACCCGGATCGTTAACCTTTAACCTACGCTAGCTAACAAGAGATGGGAAAGGAAGTATACCAAGAGATCCGAGTCCTCCGGTCTTCTTATCATCGCCCCGATCTCCCGCGGAAAGTGTAGTCTCCATATCGTCGCCTCCTCGCCGGAAAGGGCACCACATCGCCTTCGTCTTTTACGGGCTCCCGCCTCAATACCGAGGCAACTCGCGCATGAAGCCGGCAACTCGACATGCTCAAGATGTGCTGTAGAATGTGTAGTAGATTGTCTCACTTGGGTTTTGGTTGCCTTGATGGAGGAAAGGGATTAGGAAAAATGGTGCTTCCATTTTTCAAAACAAGAAGAAGAAGGAGATGAAGAATTCCTTCCAAAACTAAGATGAACTCTCTCATTCTTTTTCTTTCTCACTTTTCTTTTTCTTCTTCTCTCTTTTCTAATCAAAACTTATCATATTCCTCAAGTCAAGAATAAGGTGGAGGAAAGAACTATATGAAAGCAAGAGGGAGGTGAGTGTAGGAGCACAAGAATGGTGACCACATCCAAGGACAAGAAAACATCAACCATGCTTGTTACTATTCAACCCATACCTCACTTCTAATCTCATAAAGGCAAGCATGGAGGAAAGATATGAAAGCTATCATAATCAATATATATGCAAGAAGACCCCTCCACAAAGTGTTATTTGCAAAACTGCAAATAACCCCCTCCATCGGAAAAGTCCGGCCGGGAAAGAACAAAGGAAAACCGGCCGGAACGGAATGCAAACTGGCAACTCCAGAAAACTGGTCCCGTAATAAATCACAGGAAAAACCCCGACACTGTGCATACACACCCGCATCTGTATTCCGACCGGATACAAATGCAATAAGACAAAATCTACACTGTACTAAACTAGTACCGGCTTAAACCAAAGCCGGCTAGTAAAATCCGTTCGATCCTGATCCGTGCAATACCGCACGTATCTGATCGAACCCTGCCATATAACTATACGGCCACTAGTACAAAACTGTCCGATCCTGATCCGTGCAATACCGCACGTATCTGATCGGACCCTGCCATATCTCCATACGGCCTCTACAGCGTTTCGCCCGAAAGCTGAGTAACTGAAAGTGTGGTGGACTCTAAAGACTCGTCAATACTATGGCTGTGGATTTAACCACTGGCACGTCAGAGGTATAAGCCAATACATGACGGGCCACCAGCTATTGACCAAAAGGGACGTCGATGAGGAAGCTCACCCCGACACCCAACTGAGCCTGTCAGTGACAATATCCGTACAGTCCGGTCCGTTCGTCTATGAGTATCGCATGGCGGGCCTAGGGGGTTGGTAAAAGTCAGACCCCCAAAAGCGGTACAAGTCGTGTCGGAGTGTAGCCCAGAACGCCCTGAGATACTACTGGAATACCTACCAGTAAATCTCCTGCCTCGGCCGAGGGCTTTGCGTAATGGCTCTCCCAGACACAGCGCGACCTCACCCCCAATACCGGGAGAGACGAACCCCTGAAGATCCGCTCACTGCCTCCATGTGGCTCGGGACTGTACCCAACTAAAACCTGTTTGCACGACTCCTTTGAGCCGTGGTAGGGTAGTAATCAAAGCACAGTGGGAACTCACACGAGACAAATGACGATCCTCAGGTCAATGAACTAACCTGTACACATGTCACCAGGGAACTGCTATCTGACGTCAGGTATAAGCCCAACTAGCAGGTTCCCGGCGAGTCATGTCCGGTGTACTCATAACCCAATGAGCACCTGTATACATCTTAGGTGAACCAACTGACACCAGTGGCTTGTGAGACCGGCCACCGCCCCTCGTCGGGGTCTCGACTGTATACACTAGTCTACTAATGGAGTATCGATGCCCTGTCTCGAAACTCCTACGACTAGGGACCATTTAAGGATGTGCTTATAGACCCCAGCTCCCACGTATATGATCGCCATCATACTGCTGGTCGTCAAGCAAGAATCCTAGGGGCTCTATCAACGTGTAATAGCGACATGTCAGGTCACCTAAAACAGTATACGATGATAAAGATAAACCAGATAGCATACTATCATCTCGAGTAAGACTGTTCTACCGGGATAGGTCCTCCCTCAATCATCGCAATCACGTGCCTGTGATCCAATAATTGACTCTGAGAGCACTATCTCCAACAGTATAGGGTGTTTCCTTCACAAGTTTCATGACTTGGTGAAGTGGGAGTTTGATCTTGTGATGCCTCGACGTAGATCATCTTCGGCATCGAAGCCGACGACCAAGCCCGCCCATTTTTCCAATGAAGCCGATGCTAGAGTCCGGAATCCGATTTGCACAGTGGAGGGACATCATCGCGGAGCTTAGGAAGTGGTGGATCGGATCTACAAAGGTTGTAGCCCCTTTCCTTTTAAGTTAAAGTCGTTAACTTGCATCGCATAGCCTATATATCTAGTTAACGATCCGTATTAGGGTTTCTCGGCACTCGTAAAACTTTGAATTAGCCATGTTTGATGCCTTGTGAGACTTCTTGAGAGTGCCTAAGAACCCTACAGAAAGAGCCGAGATCTCTTCACCGGGAGTGACCTCTTTAGCAAAGGTTTTCGTCACTATATTTTTCGAAAAAGCTATCTGGTTCCTTCAACGATATCAAGTTCATTACGTTAAAGGTTTTTCGCCAAAAACCATTCGTAGCCCTCCGTCATTTCAGACGGGTAACACTTAGTGTTCATGCTATGTTTGTTGGCCAAAGTCAAGGCATAGTGTATGGTAGCTATTTGTTACTTTTCTGTTGCATAGATAGATGCTTTGGTTTGGGACAGTCATACTGCCTTGTTGGCCAAAGTCAAAGGTAGGTACGGGTGGGTTCAAATTAACCTGGATAATGACGGGTAGAACTTGACATGCGACTTATGATTTGTTGGCCAAAGTCAAGGTCATAAGAGTATGGGGTAAAAATCACATCGGGAGTTTCTAAAGAAACTGAAACTTGCCAGATATGCGCATACCTTCTGGAGTGTGATAACATGAGTGGATTCCATCACATTAGCATGCGATGATAGTTAGATCCCGATTCCCACTGATGAGTTGGTTTACTCCTCGGGTGATCCCGACTAATTCTTCTTTCAGGTTTGGAGGAGAATTTGACGTTACAGTGGGAGGATTCCTGATTAGATAAAGTGATAACCATTCTGATCTAGGTTAGAGTGCACGCTGAGTGTTTCTTTTCTCTCTCTTTGGCAGCGACCATGCCCGACCCTAGACTATGACTCAGTGACTAAGTTAACCGAACCTTCTTAAAGCATTGGCTTTTGGATTGTCAGAGTTGCATACCTCATTGCCACTCCTACTTTTACCCTTTTCTCCAGGACACCCCATATTACTACGAACATCCACTTCCATTGGATAAAACCATCGTATGGTTATATACGAACTCGAAGGAACTTGTTCCAGATTCGAGGATGGTTTCCGGTTCTGAAGAAAACGAATAGGACTATTCAGTTGTCTTTTCCTTTTACCTTCTCTCAGGTTGCGAGTGCTCCTTGGATTAGGGGATAGTACACCCGTTATGCTTATTGGATAGTCTTATTCCAAACCTTAGGCTGGTGCCGAACGGTAGGGAATGAAGAAACCCGATTAGCCTAAGTGTGGTATACAGAATGTATTAAGTAAAGACAAATAAAGGGATTAGAAGGAGGGCAAAGTAAATTGCGACTGCCATTCACGACCAAACCAAGTATTTCATTACCACTCCCACTTCACCTTTGTATTTCTCCAGGACACTCCGTATCACTACGAAGATCCACAGTTATTTGGATACTCCATCGTATGGTTATATACGAACTCGAAAGGAACTTGTTCCAGTTCGGGGATGGTTCTGGTTCTGGAGAAATAGGAATAAAGTTTAATCAGTCGTCTTTTATCTTCACCTTCTCTCGCATTGCGAGTGCTCCTAGGATTAAGACAGTACACCTATTACGCTTATTGGATAGTTTTCTTTCAAACCATAGGCTGGTGCCGAACGGTAGGGAAGGAAGAAAACCATTTAAGCCTAAGAGGGTGTACAGAAGATAATGACTAAAGACATATAAAGGGATTTGGAGAGATGGAAAAGAAATATACGGTTTCAGTTGTGAATCTGATAATGGAAGAGGCATTACTAGGAATACCCGGATACCCCATCGAAACATTTCAATGTTTCAGTTTCACTGTGTACTGATTTCCTAATTAGCCCTTGCTCCACGGTATGTATTTACCAGGTTTGATTCTCACATCTGTATAGTTTTACAGATGATGAGTGGGAGTAAGTTATTGGGAATTAGGTGATCATCCTCATTATATCGGAATTCGTTGTAATTGGTGATATTTGAGGAAATCGGCTGGGCTGTTTGCTGGACGGCAAACATTTGGTTTTGAATATCCGTTGTTATGCACCAATTTCAAATTAATATATCTGTACGTCTATTTTTATAGAGTGAGATATACCTTTTTGAAATTATGTCGATGACATTTACCTATATCAGTTGATGGTTAGGTAAGGAGTATTAAACAGCGGTGTAATTCTTCTTAACCATAAGTACAGTTTTCAACCTACGACACACAGGAAATGAGTTATTAGACTCAAGGGATTATACAGAGTATTGTATATTGTCCAGTGTCCATTAGGACAGATGGGTTGGTACTCGTACTATATTCTGTTTACTTATGACTTCTCTTGTTCTTAGACAAGTGTTTCGTAGAAAATGCAAGGTCTAAGTTTTGAGAAGTTGTAGGTATATGAATAAAGTAGAGAACCAGAAGTTGCAAGTATCGGGATTCTTCAAGATGATCGAAGATGTAGATACTTGTGTATGGTATTCAGTTGATAGTAATGGTTTCGAGAAACTTGTATCGCTTTCAGGTTATTCATATCTGGATGCATTCCTAAGTTGAGTAACGCTGATCGGCCTCCTTCCATTTAGTTGACATGCACTGGAGACAGTTGCATGATTTGAATCTGGTTCCAATTAAATCAGTGCCTCTATTTCTATATTGGATATAGAACGGTTCATAACTTAACATTGTTAAGGTACGGGGAGTTATCCGGCTTATGCTTAAAACCAGACTCTGGATAACTCAAGGCACGTTTCCGTAATGGCTGTTTGTAGGTTGACTCGGGCTATGACGTGGGTTGACTTTCTACCATCTGGAAGATCAATAGTGATATTGTTCTAGACTCACCATAGTTTTAACAAAAATGGATGTTTTCAAAAAACAGTAGTGGGAGTATACTAGAACTGGAAGTGATTCCAGAACCGCAAACGATTACTGAAAATTTGATAAGAACTTAAAAATTCAATCTGGTTTGACATTCCATTGGCCACTCCGCAGATAAGGTGGGTAACCTCAGGCACCCGAGAGGTACTCCGGTAGCCTCATGGACGGTGGCTGGGAGGTTCTTGTTTACCCAGACTTGCCATTGCTGTTGTTCCAGACTATGAGACCCGGGAGGTTCTTGTTTACCCAGACTTGCCATTGCTGTTGTTCCAGACTATGAGACCCGGCAGGAAGATGAGTATAGCGTCGTTCTGAACTGGCTTTAGAAGCGTACGAGTATATGACTCTGCCAGAGGGTTGTCATAGTCAGTGGGAGCAGCGGAAGCATAGTGGACAGGTAGCTTATGTCTATTTATGGACTAAAGCAGATATAGTGGAGATAGATCATCTATTTCTGATGTGATATTCATAGGTTTGACTTCATCAGAATAGGGGATGGATCTGTTAAGAAGGTAGTAGGGTGTGATGTCCTGGTATCTGGATGACATACACAAAGTAGGAAGTGATATTCCTATACTATGATCGGTTATACTTTGGTTGTCACACAGTGGTTTCTCCACATAGAAATTGGGTATTATATCAGACATTCTGGTTACTAGATCTATGGTTTTAGATCTAGATTTGGGAAGTGTCCCAATCAGGGTACTTAGACAGCATTCTAAAGGTGTTTTAGAATGGACGACTCCAGGCACGGTAGTGTACCTACAGGTGATGGAGTCACCCTCTCTAAAGGTGTCTTATAGACTAAAGGGGAGAGGGATGTGCATGATCGGCAGATCACTTGCTTAGGCAATTGAGTTGATCTTGAGATGTCAAGTACCACACCAGATGTTGTTTTTGCAGTAGATGCAATAAGTTGATATTGACCCAATCCTGAAGGAACATTCAGAAGCAGTTTTAGAATATAAGTGGATGTTCTAGGGATATGATAACGACAGCCTCATTCAGGAGACAGTTATCATTCCAGGCTTCCAAGGTGACCTGGATGACAGAGTGACCATCAGAGTTATAGTTTTTCCCTCTGACGAGGGGCGGTGTTTTGGACAGATGATCCAAGTGGACACTGAGGGAGGCATGACGCAGGATACTGATTAAGTTCAGTTGACGATACAGTCTAAGAAGTTTGGATTTGGAGTTCATTTATGAACTAGGTCCCATCAGATATCCAGACATATTCTAAGACAGGTATTGCTCATTTCGGGAGATAGATTTCTCCGCGAACTTGAGATAAAGAGAGACATAAAAGGAAACATCAGAGCGGATCCACTCACTGAGGCTATTCCTCGAACGCAATAGCTTCGCAAACGGGTTTTGTGAGACTGATTAGTAGAGGAGTTGGGTGTTCGGTATCACACGGGCTGTGAGTATGCGACGTCGCAATAATTAGCCTTGAGTGCAAGTGGGAGATTGTTCGATATAGTGCCCTCAGAGTCAATTATTAGATCACAGGCACGTAATTGCAATGATTGAGGGAGGACCTATACCGGTAGGACAGTCTTACTCAAGATGATAGTATGCTATCTGGTTTATCTTTATCATCATGTATTGCTTTAGGTGACCTTACAGGTCACCATTACACATTGATAGAGCCCTTAGAATTCTTGCTTGACGGCCAGCAGTATGATGGCGATCATATACATGGGAGCTGGGGTCTATAAGCACATCCTTAAAAGGTCCCTAGTCGTGGGAGTTTTCGAGACAGGGCATCGATACTCCAGAGTAGACTAGTGTATACAGCCGAGACCCCGACGAGGGGCGGTGGCCGGTCTTACAAGCCACTGGTGTCAGTTGGTTCACCTAAGATGTATACAGGTGCTCATTGGGTTATGAGTACACCGGACAGGACTCGCCGGGAACATGCTAGTTGGTTTTATACCTGATGTCAGATAGCAGTTCCCTGGTGACATGTGTACAGGTTAGTTCATCGACCTGAGATTGTCATTTGTCTCATGTGAGTTCCCACTGTACTTTGATTACTACCCTACCACGGCTCAAAGGAGTCGTGCAAACAGGTTTTAGTTGGTTACAGTCCCGAGCCACATGGAGGCAGTGAGCGGATCTGCAAGGGTTCGTCTCTCCCGGTATTGGGGATGAGGTCGCGCTTTGTCTAGGAGAGCCATTACACGAAGTCCTTGGCCAAGGCAGGAGATTTACTGGTAGGTATTCCAGTAATATCTCAGGGTGTTCTGGGCTACGCTCCAACACGACTTGTACCGCTTTTGGGGGTCTGACTTTTACCAACCCCCTAGGCCCGCCATGCGATGCTCATAGACGAACGGACCGGACTGTACGGATATTGTCACTGACAGGCTCAGTAGGGTGTCAGGATGAGTTCTCTCATCGACTTCCCTTTTGGTCAATACCTGGTAGCCCGTTACGTACGGCTAATACCTCTGACGTGCTAGTGGTTAAATCCACAGCCAAAGTATTGACGAGTCTTTAGAGTCCCCCACAGACAGTTTCTCAAGTTTCGGGCGAAACGCTGTAGAGGCCGTATAGATATATGGCAGGGTTCGATCATATACGTGCGGTATTGCACGGATCATGATCGGACGAATAATACTAGCGGGCTTTGGTTTAAGCCGGAACCTAGTATTGTACAGTGTAGTTTTTGTCTCATTATAATTGTATTCGGTCGGAATACAAATGCGGGTATGTATATACAGTCGCGGGGTTTTCCTGTAATTTATTACGGGATCGCTTTTTGAAGTTGCCAGTTTACATTCCGTTTCGGCCATTTTCCTTTGTTCCTTCTTGGCTGAAATTCCTTTGATGGGAAGGGCTTATTTGCAAATATGCAAATTAGCAAAGTGGAGGGTGTTTTTTGTAAGTGGTTGCTTCATGATGGTTCTAGATTGACTTTGACTTCCTTTTGTTCATCATGACTTGCTTTTGGTGATGGGATTAGGATGAGACTTTGTGGTGATCATAATTGCTCATCATCACCCACTCTTTTCTCTTATGCTCACCCACCTTGTTTGTGCTCCCCCCTCTTCCTTTTATCATGGCCGGCCACACATGAAGGGGGGGATGTCCAAAATTTGTGTGGAGGTTTTTCATCTCATTTGCTTGCACAAAAATCATATAGCTCCATCTCAAAGTTCATCTCCTTCCTCCATCCAAAAATGGCAACTTCATTAATCCTCGAGACATAGTTATCTACACTCAGTCTACAACAATCTTGGACACGTCGGCTTGCCAACTTCGTGTCCGAGTTGCCTCGGTTCAGAGGTGGGAGCCCGTAAAAAGACTCGGTGATGTGGTGCCCTTTCCGACGAGGAGATCGAGACCGGAGATGCCGCGGGGAGATCGGGATCGTGGCCGAAGACCGAAGGACATGGATCGCTCGGTATAGCTCTCTACCCTTTCTTCAATTAGCTAGTAGTAGGTTAATGGTCTGATCCCGGTTTATAGTCCGCGGTAGCGCCGGTTTCTAGTTAAAGAAAAGTTTTTTTTTCCGCATTTTGGCCTCGGACAGACAGCCGGGGCGCTGCCATGCACATACAGATCTCGGGTCTACAGACTAACCTGTACCAGTGTCACCAGAGAACTGCCATCTGACGTGAGGTATAATACCATCCGGGAGTTCTCGGCGAGTGTGTCCAGTGTACCCAGTCTCCACTGAGCACCCGTATACTATCTCTGATGTCAAACACCAATGGATATGGGATCATCCATCTCCCATATACATGGGTCGAGAAGCTATATGCTAGTCTACTCTAGTATATCGATGCCCTGTCTCGATACACCTATGACTAGGAATATTTGAAAGATGTACTTAGTGACTACACTGTCCCCACTAGTATGATCTGCATCATAATCCTGGTAGTCAAGTACTCATCCTAAGGGCTTTATCAACATGTAATATAAAGACAATCAGTGTACATGTTAAGATAAAGAGCAACCAGATAGCATACTATCATGTCGAGCAAGAAAGTCCTCCACATATATGTCCAAGCATCCACTACAATATACATCGTATGTACAGTAATGGCCTCTAGGGCATACATTGTAGGGTTCCAAGGCAGTCATACAAGGGTCTATAAGGCATCAACCATGCCTGATTTAAAATTTAGACATGCCGAAACAACCCAAAGCCAGGATCTTTGCTAGATTATTAGGGTTTAACATGCAAATAAATATCTTTACAACTAAGAGTGAGGGATTACAACCTTTGTAGTCCGCTCCTTCGCTTCATAAGCTCCGAGTAGAAGTCCCTTCGCCGCGATCCACGATCTCCCGGACTCAAGAGAGGCTCCACAACTCGAATGATCCATGCTAGCTTGTAGTCTTCCTTTCCTCCGATGATCTACCTCGAAATTTCTATAACTCAAGCTCTCTCTCTCTAATGAGGTGAACACCCTAATCTAATTGGCTAGATTAGATGAGGATGATGGAGTAGTATTTGTGCTCTCTTTACTTATCAAATTCTCACTCTTAATCATCACAAAATGAAAACCTAGCAAGCTTTCTCAAAGCTCAAGGTTGAAGAAGAAGAAGAAAAATGAATTAATTCCTTTTGTGATGAATCATGAAAATGATATATGATTAATAATGCAACCATGGTTAACTATGACAAGGCTAATTCATGTAAAGATTTAACTAGGGCTAAGGGTTTGGTTTGGGTTAAGAATGAGTCACTACAAAATATCAACCATAATATCTTAGCTCAAAACAAAATAAATCCTTCTAGAAGCATCAAGAAAGAACTAACCCAAATCAAACCCTAACCTTGTTTAATCTTCACTAAACATGTTGCATTAGTAATCATATCATGTTACAATATTATATATCACATATATAATATATTTTGTAACAAAAGAAAATAATACAATTAACATATATCGCATATATATCAATGTATTACCGGTGAGAAAATGAAATAATAAAGCGAGCCAATATTAGATAATGTAATGCGATATATCATATATATTTTTATACATTAAATTATCGAATCAACACTTAATCCGACAATCCGGGTATATCGAATATAACCGACTAATATATCATGTACCGATTCATCAAATCAACACTTGATCCGATGACCCGGCTCATATCTAAATATCGTGAGAATATAATACGGTATCTTATATTGCATTATCCTCGGTCGTGCACATATCACATATGTGCCCCTACTCCGTTTTGCCTGAGTCAAGAAACCTCTTTGTAGGACTCTAAAGAATCGTGAATACGCCGGTAACAGGTGATGATCATATCAAACACCCACAAGCTGCAAGCGGTCAGCTAAACGTAACAGCCACCCAGGTATTGAGATCAGAAGATCAACAAGCTAGCCTGTACATTCTCCTGTGAATCCAATCAGTAACACTCCCGTACAGTCCGGTCTCTTCGTCTGATATTTTGCATATCTAGTCTATGGGTGGTATACGTCAGACCCCAGTAACCGATAAGTCGTGTCGATGTGAGGCTCATAACGGGTCGAGAAACTACTGATAACACTTACCAGTAAATCTCTATATCTGCCCTGGCCAGGGAGTTCCAGTTATAGCCAATCGAACACAGCACAACATCAACTCCCTATACCGGGAGAGACGAATCCCCTCCTATCGCTCATTACCTCCATGTGATTCGGGACTGTACCCAAAAGCCACCGTTTTGCATGCCCTCTTGGACGTGGTAAGGTGGAAATCAAAGCACAGTGGGAATCACACAAGACTCTATAACGATCTCGGGTCTACAGACTACCCTATACCTGTGTCACCGGAGAATTGCCATCTGACGTGAGGTATAATACCATCTGGGAGTTCTCAGCGAGTCCGTCCAGTGTACCCAGTCTCCAGTGAGCACCCGTACACCATCCTTGATATCAAACACCGATGGATATGGGATCATCCATCGCCCATCATATCGGTCAAGATGCGTATACGCTAGTCTACTATGGTGTATCGATGCCCTGTCTCGACATACCCTCGACTAGGAACAGTTATAGGATGTACTCGTTGACTACGCTGGCCCCACTAGTATGATCTCATCATAGTCCCAATAGTCGAGTACATATCCTAAGGGCTTTATCAACATGTGAGAGTAAGACAGTAAACTAATATAAGTCAACATGTTAAGATAAAGGAAAACCAAATAGCATACTATCATGACGAGCAAGAAAGTTCTCTCTATATATATCCAAGCATCCATTAAAATATACATCATATGTACAACAATGGCCTCTAGGGTATATACATAATTAACAATCTCCCACTTGCACTAAGGCCAGCTGCTGTAGTATCTCATACCTAGCATCCCGAATAATCTCTCAAACTGTATCTGGGGAATGGCCATCGTGAGTGGATCCGCAGTGTTGTCCTTCGTATATACTCTCCTGACCTCGATCTCCCGGCGATCAACTATCTCCCTGATCTGGTGATACCATCACAGAATATGTCTGGACTTCTGATGGGACCTGGGTTCCTTGTCCAAAGCCACAGCTCCATTGTTATCGCAATACAAAGGTATTGGATGTTCAATGGATGGAACTACACCAAGTTCACTAATGAAACTAATGAACTTCTTTATCTAGACAGCCTCTTTGGCAGCATCGTTGGCAGCAATGTATTCAGCCTCCATCGTCGAGTCTGCAACGGTATCCTGTTTGGAACTCTTCCAACACACCGCTCCTCCATTGAGGGTAAAGACAAATCCCGAGTGTGACTTAGAGTCGTTCTTATCACTTTGGAAGCTCGAATCGGTAAAGGACTCCACTTGGAGTTCTCCGTTACCATACACCAAGAACATCTCTTTAGTCCTACTCAAGTACTTGAAAATGTTCTTCACAGCTATCCAGTGACTCTCTCCAGGATCTGCTTGATACCGACTCACTACACTTAGTGAGTATGCTATATCGGGTCTGGTACATAGCATCGCATACATGATAGAGCCTACTGCCGAAGCATAGGGTATCCCTTGCATGCGAGCTCTTTCCAAATCAGTCTTGGGAGACATCTTTGGAAAGAGTGAGTCCAGAGATCGGGGGTAGGTTCCACGCTTGGATTCTTCCATACTAAACCTCTTTAGTATGGTGTTAATGTATCTGGATGTAGCGCCTTGAAAAGTCGTTTTGGTGTTTTCCTGAAAATCGGTGAAAATTTGGTATTTTTCCGTAAATCGTCTTTTTTGTTATTTTGCAGTTTAGGACTAATTATACCTAATTTGGATAGGTAATTGCTAGTTTTTAGTAGCAAATGAGTTACTTATGAAATTCTGCTCGTTTAAAAATTTTCCCTAATTTTTCAATTTTTAATATTATTTTAAGCCGGTAAGAAAATACATTAAATTAGCGATAAATACAAATTTAAATGGGCTAAATTTAAACTTTAAAATCATGTTAATTAAAATCTAGTTGTAATATAATTTTTTAGTATTTTATTTCAAGTTTTAACTATTTTTTTTTTATGGAAAACGAAATTTATTGAATTTTAAGCTAAAACTTGCAATTTTGGACTTGTGGGGGGTCTTTTTGCATAGAATTTCTTTGTAAAATCTCTCTCACTCACTCCCCTCCTCTAGGCCGGCCCCACCATCATCTGGTCCAGAAATTTCCTTGCCTCTTTGACTTTTATTCTTGTGTGGAAATGGTATGAAAAGGATTAAAATATTGTAATTTAGAGTATGGTGTACTTGTGAATGGAATGGGCTTTGACTTGGAGAAAATTCCACAATCCCACACCATTCTCCCCCACTCCCTTCCCACTTGGCCGAGACAACCAGCAGCAGCCCCCTTTTCTTTTTCCCCAAATTCTTCATCTCCTTTTTGCTTCAATTTCATCCAAAAATCCACCGAAATCCCTAATTTTCTTCACAAATTCAACACAAAACCTTATTCTATCTCTTTTCAAGCCCAAATTGGTTTAAATCTTGGAGAAAGGAGGTGTCTTGGGAGGCTTGAGCAAGCTTAGGATTGAACTTTTGAGGTATAACTTCTAATCAAATGGTTAAATTGTAGTTAAAGTGTGCTAATTAGGACTTGCATGTTGTGTTAGTATTAAAATTTTAGCTAAATCCTAATCTAGTTTTTTTTTAGTTCATGTCTTGAATTTTAGTTAGGGTTTAAAAAACCATTATTAGGTTAATTAATTTATTTTGCTATCTAGTGTTTTGCTAACCTAAATCTAAGAGGTTAACTTGCTATTGGGTTTCAAATTAGTGTTAGTTTAAGTTTTTCTAGTTTGGATTTTGATTGCAATTGCTATTGATAAAAATCAAGAAAGGGTTTGGTTGTGGAATATAGGTTTTGAAGTATGGTTAATGTGTTGAAATTTTGTGTAGTGTCTATCTAATGGTGTGACTTGGGTGATTATGCTAGATTGTAGTCCTTTTTATCGCAAAACGGCGATGTTGCGCCGATTTTTGGTATGTTTGTGCTTACTAGTTTTGTTATAAAATTATGTGATGAATTATTTTTGATATCTTGATGATTGTGTTGGCTTATCCTATGACATTTAGGATGTGTGAGTGCGGATTTTTGAGTGATCGGGTTTTAGCTTTGCCGGGCGACCAAATCGACGATTTTAGTTAGTTTTTGCGATTTTCGCGTGTGTTCCGCGCACCTTGTGCACGTTGTACCTAGCTTGTGAACATTAGTATTTTCGTTTGGGATTTGCGTCGTTTCATGGTATGTAACCTTATGTTTGGTATTGATGTAAATTCCAGGTTCGGTCGCGGAGACGTCAGACGCGGCACGAAAGGGGAAAGCGGTGGTTGGACGTGACTAGCTAGGGATTCCGGTGAGTAGATGTAACATCTACGGGGGACTATCGTTGGATGGCGCAAGCCGCCCGATAGTTTTAGTAGCTTAAAAAGATTCTTAGTAATGTTAGTACTTAGGGGTGTAATACTTGTATGATTATTTGCTACATTCATGCCTTATATTGACATACATATGCGAACCCATTCTATAGGACACCTGCACCATTGCCAGAGTTTTTATATGCAGCACGAGCACTATTCATGCTTACACCCATGCCCTGGCAATTGCCATGCCACCACACTAGATAACCTATAAATTGAAACCTTTTACTATAATTGATACTTAAACTTGTGCTATTGCCTTTAATTCCTTAAAATGAAATCGTAGGATTGCTATTCATGTGCATGTACCTCATCATATTATTTGTTCATGCCTAGTCTATTAATCACACATTGCAACTTGATTATTGATACCATATGTATTCATTATCATTGATACCATATGTATTCATTATCATTGACATATGCACTTATGAGGATTTCTTGAGATTTTATGATATTTCTGGAATTCGGGGGAAAGCCGCAAAATTTCTAAACTTACTAGATTTTTTAATATGTAAATTGCGGTTTTCTAGTGATGTAAGTGTCGTCCACCATGAGTTTGCTGTAGTTTTTGAGACCCGTTTCGAGGAGTTGGATGAACCGTCTCGGGTACATGGTGGGCCCGGTAAGGTACCCCAGGGCAAGAAGCTCGTGGTGCTGACGATGAGCCTGGTAGGGGACGGATTACCTACCGGTGACTGTTTGGCACGGCGGATATCCAGAGGATACCGACCGTGGCCGCGAGATGATGAGATATTGATATTGAGATGGGTCAGCCGGATGGCTGAGGCCAGAGATACTATGACATGGATATATGAGATTTGTGATAGTTTTGAGGTGTCGTTGCTGGACACAGGTTCTTGTTGATTCTATTGGTATTGTGCTGGTATTTCAAAAGAGATTCCTAAAGGAAAAACATGATTCTTATACTTACACATTCAGATCATGAGTTGATTCGCATTGCATTCATACCTGCTAGTATATTCATATTGCATACATACCTGCTATTATGTCCTGCCTTACCTGTATTTTAGATGCTAGGATGCTTGTGTGCATGCATTCGATAGCCTGTGTAGATGTTATTTATTACTCACGAGTTGGCAACTCACCCCCGTTGTGCCACAGCCTTTTGCAGGTCCGCTCCGTCAGTACAGTAGCGGCGGGCGCACTTGCTTCTTTTGCCTATTTTGCCTGGACTCGAGGTTTTGCTCTTAGGTGGGTTATATTATTATTTTTTCACCACCTTGTATATTCTTTGTATCTAGTGTACTCCATCTACTGTATCTACCAGTATTGTTGTATATTGACCTAGAGATGAGACTGTGAGATTTGTGGACTTTTTTTGCTGTATTTTGGGGTCGAGCTCACTTGAGTCGACATGCTGTTTTTCTCATGCTTCTTTATGATTATTTTGCATGTTGTTGTTTTATATTGCGTGGGATTTGTGACTGCCTTGTGGCGAAGAGCTAGCTCCCGCTTGGGGATGCCTTTTTTGTTGGATTTATATATATTCTTGTTGTACCCATTTTAGGGGCCAGTATTTACACAGGAGACTCTGCCGAAATTTTCGGAAAAATTGATATTGTTTTTAAAAAGGCTTGATATGACTCATTTGATAAACTCGCTTTCAATTGATTGGTTTTTCTTCACTCTTTTGCTTATTTGGTTTTGGTTTCTGGGCTTTGGCTTACTTATTTTACGGACGTCTTGAGACGTTTCGTAAACTTAAGTGCCAGTCACGTTCCGTACCCTGCGGGTCGTGACAAAGTTGGTATCAGAGCAATAGGTTTTACCTTTTTGAGTGTAGGATGACCCTTGGTAGATGGAGTAAGTGACTTAAGTAGGGTAACGTAGCGTGTGTATGTCCGCGGCATACTTGCGATACGGTACTCCGCCTAAGTGACTTTAGGATATACTTGCTTGAAATTCCTTCTTCAATTCCGTGTATCCTATGATTCTATTGCACTGTTCTTATTACCCCTTTTTCCTGTACCAGCCACTATGCCGCCGAAGGCTACGAGGGCACAGAAGGCTGCCGCCGGAGACGAGATTCGAGCTGGCTCGTCCGAGACTAGGACTGAGCAGGGTGGTATGCCTACGCCGCAGGGACAGACCGATCCACCTTCCCCAGGCCGTATGGATAGGCTTGAGACTAGTATGGAGGAGTTGCGACAGATGATGGGGAGTATGCAGGAGCTACGTCAGATGGTAGGATCCCTAGTTGCAGCCAGTCGTACACCGAGGCCGGATGACGCACCTACTACATCCCAGACTACTATGATACCTGCTCCTACTACTACCGCCGTGACCATCCCGGTTTCACTACAGGATTTCATGAGGCTGAGACCTCCAGTATTCACCGGCACCGAGGTAGCGGAGGACCCACAGACGTTCCTTGACAGTTTATCCAGGATCTGCTGTTCGCTGAGATGTTCGGATGATCGATGAGTAGAGCTTGCGAGTTTCCGACTAGAGGGTCTCGCGCAGACATGGTGGGAGTCAGTCTTGAGAGGTCGAGCTGCAGGTCTACCGCCTATGACTTGGGCCGAGTTTACAGCGGTTTTTCTAGCTCGTTTCCTCCCAGAGAGCGTTCGTGACGCCAGAGCTCGTAGCTTCGAGGCCTTAGTCAAGACACCTGGGATGACGGTGTCTGAGTATGACATCCAGTTTACACAGTTATCTCGATATGCTCCGTATTTGGTGGATACCGAAGAGAAGATGGTGAAGAGGTTCGTACAGGGACTTGATGCCCAGCTATATCTTGCCATTGGCGCACAGCACTACGACACTTATTCAGCTGCTATGGATACGGCATTACGGATGGAGGCACGCATATCACAGACTCCGGCCGTTTCTGGGTCGAAGAGGATTCACACCGATGTACCGTCTCAGAGGCAGCGCGCCAAATTCTTTCCGAGAGATAGGCCTGGCAGAGGATTTGGACGGGGACAGTTATATGGTTCATATCCCCAGGGACAGCAGCCGTCGCCAGGGTGTTTTGGGTGCGGGAGTCCGCACCATCTTGTCAGAGACTGTCCGGCGAGACGACAGGGAGCGGCGACCGTTCCGCATGTGACCCTACCACCATCACCACCCCCTCCTCAGAGAGCCCTACTTCCTACCACAGGCGATGCTCCACGCCAGTTAGGTGCACCCAGAGGCCGTGGACGCGGTGGTCCTGTTCAGAGAGGACGAGGAGGCAGAGGCAGAGGCCGAGGTCGAGGTCAGCCCGCTATCGGTGGAGGACAGGCCCGAGTATTTGTTTTGACACCGCAGGATGCGCAGGCATCCAACGCCGTTGTGACAGGTACCTTATCCGTATGTTCTTTCGACGCACGGGTATTATTCGACCCAGGTTCCACACATTCGTACGTCTCTACACACTTTGCACCGATGTTGGGCTGTGAGCCGTCGTCGTTAGATCATCCGCTTGTTGTTGTTACTCCGGTAGGCGAGTCGTTTGTCGCTCGTTTTGTATTTCGATTGTGTTTCGTTCGTATCGGGGAGAGGGATTCATCGGTTGATTTGATTCTCCTCGATATGTTGGACTTTGATGTGCTTCTGGGCATGGATTGGCTAGCCACTTGTTATGCTTCGGTGGACTGCCGTGAGAAGGCAGTCAGATTTAGCTTTCCGGGAGAGCCAGTCCTTGTTATTCAGGGAGACCGCAGTGTCACCTTTCCCAGCTTAATTTCGTCTCTTCGCGCTGGTCAGCTCTTGCGGAAGGGATGTCAGGGATTCTTAGCGTATATTTGTGATACTCGAGCTGCAGATGTTCCTTTGGACCGGGTCCCGGTTGTTTGTGAGTTCCCTGATGTTTTCCCTGATGAGCTACCTGGGCTACCACCTGAGCGCGACGTTGAGTTCTGCATCGATTTGATTCCCGGCTCAGGGCCTATTTCTATACCGCCTTATCGGATGGCCCCGGCAGAGCTTCGAGAGCTGAAGGATCAGTTGCAGGATTTGTTAGATAAGGGGCTTATTCGACCTAGTGTTTCTCCGTGGGGTGCTCCGGTCCTGTTTGTTAAGAAGAAGGATGGAAGTTTGCGCTTATGTATCGACTACCGCCAGCTGAACAAGGTTACCGTGCGGAACAGATATCCATTGCCACGCATTGATGATTTGTTCGACCAGCTTCAGGGTGCAGGGTATTTTTCGAGGATCGACTCGCGATCAGGATACCATCAGTTGGGAGTTCGACAGGAGGATATACCGAGGACAGCTTTCCACACGCGCTACGGCCACTATGAGTTTTTGGTGATGTCGTTCGGACTCACCAACGCCCCAGCAGCATTCATGGATTTGATGAACCGTACATTCAGGCCGTATCTTGACTTGTTCATCATCGTATTTATCGACGATATCTTGGTGTACTCCCGGAGCAGAGAGGAGCACGAGCAGCACTTGCGGATTACGTTACAGACTCTGAGGGAGCACCAGCTGTTCGCAAAGTTCTCCAAGTGTGCAGTCTGGCTGGACAGCGTCAGATTCTTGGGTCACGTGATTACGAGAGACGGCATATGTGTGGACCCGAAGAAGATTGAGGCTGTTCAGCAGTGGCCCCGACCTACATCGGTTACTGAGATCCGTAGTTTTCTAGGCCTGGCAGGCTACTACAGGCGTTTTGTTCAGGACTTCTCCCGTATAGCTGCACCTTTGACCGGTTTGACCCGGAAGGGAGTTCCTTTCGTTTGGACAGAGGAGTGCGAGCGCAGTTTTCAGCAGCTACGGACTTGTTTGACTACGGCGCCGGTATTATCTTTGCCTTCGGGATCAGGCGGATTTGTGGTCTACTGTGATGCTTCGCGAGTAGGGTTAGGATGCGTATTGATGCAGCATGGCCGGGTGATCGCATATGCTTCTCGGCAGTTAAAGAAGCATGAACAGAACTACCCCACTCACGATTTGGAGATGGCTGCAGTGGTCTTTGCACTGAAGATTTGGCGACTTTACCTATATGGCGAGTCATGCCAAATATTCACAGACCACAAGAGCTTAAAGTACATATTTCAGCAGCGAGACCTGAACCTCAGACAGCGTCGTTGGATGGAGTTGGTGAAAGACTATGACTGCGAGATCTTATATCACCCAGGCAAGGCGAATGTTGTGGCAGATGCTTTGAGCAGGAGGCCCGGGGGTAGTCTATCCTATTTGCGCGCAGTGCAGAGGCAGTCGTCAGCAGATTGGCAAATTTTATGCGACAGCCGAGTTGAGTTCGAGTTCACTCAGACAGGAGGATAGCTCGCGCATGTTCGTGCACGCCCACAGTTGCTTGACCGTATATATGAGGCACAGCGCAGAGACGACCGTTGCTTAGAGATCATGGCATAGATGGGACAGGGCAGATTTTCCGAGTTCGTGATTGATGATCAGGGGATTTTACGCTATGGATCTAGACTGTGCGTACCAGATGCTGATGGATTGCGGCGCGACATTCTTGAGGAGGCACACCGATCAGTGTATAGTGTCCACCCCGGTTCCACCAAGATGTACCATGATATGAGAGAGACCTACTGGTGGGACGGGATGAAGAGGGACATCGCGGAGTTCGTATTGAGATGCCTGACTTGTCAGCAAGTCAAGGCCGAGCACCAGAGGCCCGCAGGAGAGCTACAGCCGTTACCCATTCCGGAGTGGAAATGGGAGCAGATTTCGATGGATTTCGTTGTGGGTCTACCCAGGACCAGTCGAGGGTATGACTCCATCTGGGTGATCGTAGATCGATTGACGAAAGCGGCTCACTTCCTGCCAGTGAAGACCACTTTCAGCTTCGCTCAGTATGCCCAGCTTTACATCGACAAGATCGTGCGGTTGCATGGCGTACCGACTTGTATCGTGTCAGATCGAGGCACCCAGTTCACCAGCCGACTTTGGCAGAGACTTCAGGAGGCTTTGGGCACTCGTTTGAGCTTCAGCACAGCGTTTCACCCGCAGACCGACGGACAGTCAGAGCGGACCATTCAGACTATCGAGGACATGCTCAGAGCATGCGTTTTAGACTTCGGCGGTAGCTGGGATCGTCATTTACCGTTAGTGGAGTTCTCCTACAACAACAGCTTCCAGGATACTATTCAGATGGCACCTTTCGAGGCATTGTATGGGAGGAGATGCAGATCGCCCGTTTGTTGGACAGAGCTCAGCGAGAGCAGTATACTGGGGCCGCAGCTTGTTGAGGAGACGACAGCGAAGATACAGTTGATTTAAGACCGGATGAGAGCGGCTCAGAGCAGGCAGAAATCGTATACAGACAGGCGCCGTCGCAGGCTAGAGTTCGCAGTTGGCGATCATGTTTTTCTGAGGGTCTCTCCGATGAAGGGCGTGATGCGATTTGGGCGAAAAGGAAAGCTTAGTCCCAGATTTGTGGGTCCTTTCGAGATCCTCGAGCGGGTCGGCGCAGTTGCGTATCGTTTGGCTCTTCCACCCAGCTTTCCCGATGTTCACCCCGTCTTCCATGTTTCGATGCTCCGCAAGTACCTTCACGACCCTTCGCATGTGATTCAGCACCCGACAGTCCAGCTTGAGCGCGACCTTTCTTTTGCAGAGCAGCCGGTGGCCATCCTGGATCGGCAGGTGAAGAAGTTGAGATCGAAGATTATACCAACCGTCAAGGTCCTTTGGCGTAGCCCGAGCAGCGAGGAGGTTACCTGGGAGACCGAGGGCGATATGAGGAAGAAATATCCCCATCTCTTTGAAGGTACGCGTAGCTATATTTTTAAATTCGGGGACCGAATTTCTTTAAGGGGGGAAGATTGTAGCGCCTTGAAAAGTAGTTTTGGTGTTTTCCCGAAAATCGGTGAAAATTTGGTATTTTTCCGTAAATCGTCTTTTTTGTTATTTTGCAGTTTAGGACTAATTATACCTAATTTGGATAGATAATTGCTAGTTTTTAGTAGCAAATGAGTTACTTATGAAATTCTGGTCGTTTAAAAATTTTCCCTAATTTTTCAATTTTTAATATTATTTTAAGCTGGTAAGAAAATACATTAAATTAGCGATAAATACAAATTTAAATGGGCTAAATTTAAGCTTTAAAATCATGTTAATTAAAATCTAGTTGTAATATAATTTTTTAGTATTTTATTTCAAGTTTTAACTAATTTTTTTTATGGAAAACGAAATTTATTGAATTTTAAGCTAAAACTTGCAATTTTGGAATTGTGGGGGGTCTTTTTGCATAGAATTTCTTTGTAAAATCTCTCTCACTCACTCCCCTCCTCTAGGCCGGCCCCACCATCATCAGGTCCAGAAATTTCCTTGCCTCTTTGACTTTTATTCTTGTGTGGAAATGGTATGAAAAGGATTAAAATATTGTAATTTAGAGTATGGTGTACTTGTGAATGGAATGGGCTTTGACTTGGAGAAAATTCCACAATCCCACACCATTCTCCCCCACTCCCTTCCCACTTGGCCGAGACAACCAGCAGCAGCCCCCTTTTCTTTTTCCCCAAATTATTCATCTCCTTTTTGCTTCAATTTCATCCAAAAATCCACCGAAATCCCTAATTTTCTTCACAAATTCAACACAAAACCTTATTCTATCTCTTTTCAAGCCCAAATTGGTTTAAATCTTGGAGAAAGGAGGTGTCTTAGGAGGCTTGAGCAAGCTTAGGATTGAACTTTTGAGGTATAACTTCTAATCAAATGGTTAAATTGTAGTTAAAGTGTGCTAATTAGGACTTGCATGTTGTGTTAGTATTAAAATTTTAGCTAAATCCTAATCTAGTTTTTTTTTAGTTCATGTCTTGAATTTTAGTTAGGGTTTAGAAAACCATTATTAGGTTAATTAATTTATTTTGCTATCTAGTGTTTTGCTAACCTAAATCTAAGAGGTTAACTTGCTATTGGGTTTCAAATTAGTGTTAGTTTAAGTTTTTCTAGTTTGGATTTTGATTGCAATTGCTATTGATAAAAATCAAGAAAGGGTTTGGTTGTGGAATATAGGTTTTGAAGCATGGTTAATGTGTTGAAATTTTGTGTAGTGGCTATCTAATGGTGTGACTTGGGTGATTATGCTAGATAGTAGTCCTTTTTATCGCAAAACGGCGATGTTGCGCCGATTTTTGGAATGTTTGTGCTTACTAGTTTTGTTATAAAATTATGTGATGAATTATTTTTGATATCTTGATGATTGTGTTGGCTTATCCTATGACATTTAGGATGTGTGAGTGCGGATTTTTGAGTGATCGGGTTTTAGCTTTGCCGGGCGACCAAATCGACGATTTTAGTTAG
The DNA here is from genome assembly GCA_030015575.1 of Agapanthus africanus. Lineage (NCBI taxonomy): Eukaryota > Viridiplantae > Streptophyta > Magnoliopsida > Asparagales > Amaryllidaceae > Agapanthus > Agapanthus africanus. The sequence goes on from CM057349.1 coordinate 249,599,517, forward strand.
TTTTTGCGATTTTCGCGTGTGTTCCGCGCACCTTGTGCACGTTGTACCTAGCTTGTGAACGTTAGTATTTTCGTTTGGGATTTACGTCGTTTCATGCTATGTAACCTTATGTTTGGTATTGATGTAAATTCCAGGTTCGGTCGCGGAGACGTCAGACGCGGCACGAAAGGGGAAAGCGGTGGTTGGACGTGACTAGCTAGGGATTCCGGTGAGTAGATGTAACATCTACGGGGGACTATCGTTGGATGGCGCAAGCCGCCCGATAGTTTTAGTAGCTTAAAAAGATTCTTAGTAATGTTAGTACTTAGGGGTGTAATACTTGTATGATTATTTGCTACATTCATGCCTTATATTGACATACATATGCGAACCCATTCTATAGGACACCTGCACCATTGCCAGGGTTTTTATATGCAGCACGAGCACTATTCATGCTTACACCCATGCCCTGGCAATTGCCATGCCACCACACCAGATAACCTATAAATTGAAACCTTTTACCATAATTGATACTTAAACTTGTGCTATTGCCTTTAATTCCTTAAAATGAAATCGTAGGATTGCTATTCATGTGCATGTACCTCATCATATTATTTGTTCATGCCTAGTCTATTAATCACACATCGCTACTTGATTATTGATACCACATGCATTCATTATCATTGACATATGCACTTATGAGGATTTCTTGAGATTTTATGATATTTCTGGATTTCGAGGGGAAAGCCGCAAAATTTCTAAACTTACTAGATTTTTTAATATGTAAATTGCGGTTTTCTAGTGATGTAAGTGTCGTCCACCATGAGTTTGCTATGGTTTTTGAGACCCGTTTCGTGGAGTTGGATGAACCGTCTCGGGTACATGGTGGGCCCGGTAAGGTACCCCGGGGCAAGAAGCTCGTGGTGCTGACGATGAGCCTGGCAGGGGACGGATTACCTACCGGTGACTGTTTGGCACGGCGGATATCCAGAGGATACCGACCGTGGCCGCGAGATGATGAGATATTGATATCGAGATGGGTCAGCCGGATGGCTGAGGCCAGAGATACTATGACATGGATATATGAGATTTGTGATAGTTTTGAGGCGTCGTTGCTGGACACAGGTTCTTGTTGATTCTATTGGTATTGTGCTGGTATTTCAAAAGAGATTCCTAAAGGAAAAACATGATTCTTATACTTACACATTCAGATCATGAGTTGATTCGCATTGCATTCATACCTGCTAGTATATTCATATTGCATACATACCTGCTATTATGTCCTGCCTTACCTGTATTTTAGATGCTAGGATGCTTGTGTGCATGCATTCGATAGCCTGTGTAGATGTTATTTATTACTCACGAGTTGGCAACTCACCCCCGTTGTGCCACAGCCTTTTGCAGGTCCGCTCCGTCAGTACAGTAGCGGCGGGCGCACTTGCTTCTTTTGCCTATTTTGCCTGGACTCGAGGTTTTGCTCTTAGGTGGGTTATATTATTATTTTTTCACCACCTTGTATATTCTTTGTATCTAGTGTACTCCATCTACTGTATCTACCAGTATTGTTGTATATTGACCTAGAGATGAGACTGTGAGATTTGTGGACTTTTTATGCTGTATTTTGGGGTCGAGCTCACTTGAGTCGACATGCTGTTTTTCTCATGCTTCTTTATGATTATTTTGCATGTTGTTGTTTTATATTGCGTGGGATTTGTGACTGCCTTGTGGCGAAGAGCTAGCTCCCGCTTGGGGATGCCTTATTTGTTGGATTTATATATATTCTTGTTGTACCCATTTTAGGGGCCAGTATTTACAAAGGAGACTCTGCCGAAATTTTCGGAAAAATTGATATTGTTTTTAAAAAGGCTTGATATGACTCATTTGATAAACTCGCTTTCAATTGATTGGTTTTTCTTCACTCTTTTGCTTATTTGGTTTTGGTTTCTGGGCTTTGGCTTACTTATTTTACGGACGTCTTGAGACGTTTCGTAAACTTAAGTGCCAGTCGCGTTCCGTACCCTGCGGGTCGTGACACTGGATTGGGACAATCCCAATATTCGTTTAGATCTATCTCTATAGATCATAATTCCTAGTATGCAGGAGGCATCACCTAGATCTTTCATTGAGAATTTTTGTGATAAGAAGAGCTTGACTGATTGCAGCATAGGAACATCATTTCCTATCAAGAGTATGTCATCGACGTACAATACGAGGAAGACAACTTTACTCTCTGCAACCTTCTTATAAATACAAGGTTCATCTACGTTTTTGATGAAGTCAAACTCTTTGACCACAACATCAAAGCAGATATTCCAACTCCGCGATGCTTGCTTCAACCCATAGATGGATTTAAGCAGTTTGCACACCTTTCCGCTGCTTCCACTGTCTATGAAGCCATCTGGCTGAGTCATGTACACGCACTCTTCTAAATCACCGTTTAGAAAGGCGGTCTTAACATCCATTTGCCAGATTTCGTAGTCATGGTATGCAGCAATGGCAAGTAAGATCCGGATGGACTTAAGCATAGCCACTGGAGAAAAGGTTTCGTCATAATCCACACCTGGTCGTTGACGAAAACCCTTTGCAATAAGTCTAGCTTTGAAAGTCTCAACTTTTCCATCTACACCAATTTTCTTTTTAAAGATCCACTTGCTCCCAATGGGTTTTACCCCTTCAGGAGCAACTTCCAAAGTCTACACTTTGTTGGTGTACATGGATTCCATCTCAGATATCATAGCATCCAGCCATTTCATAGAGTCACCACTTGTGATGGCCTGCTCGAAACTAGTCGGGTTATCATCTTCCATGATGCAATCCTCACTTCCACCATCAATGAGAAACCCGTAGTATCTCTCAGGTGGATGAGAAACCCTACTAGATCGTCGGAGAGGCTGGGGTTCGTCGGGAACTACTAAATCCTCTGGTTCCACCAAATTATCTGTCGTAGTTTTTGTTGCTGGAACTTCTTCCAGTTCTACTTCATTGCCACTAATTTCTTTCATAAGAAATCCCTTTTCTAAAAAGATTGCATGTCGAGAAACAAACACCTTTTGTTCCTCTGAGTGTTAGAAGATATACCCTCGAGAATGTTTGGGATATCCAATAAACTTGCACAGGACAGACCTTGCCTCGAGCTTGTCTGGATTTTGTGTTTTAACATGGGCCGGACAACCCCATATCTGAATAAAATTAAGACATGGTCTCTTCCCATTCCATATCTCATATGGAGTGGTAGGCACTGATTTGGTTGGAACTCTATTCAATAGGTATGCAGCTGTTTCCAGTGCATATCCCCAAAAGGAAACAGGTAACTCAGCATTGCTCATCATAGAGCGCACCATATCTAATAGGGTGCGATTCCTCCGCTCCGATACACCGTTGTGCTGTGGTGTATAAGGAGGAGTAAGCTGAGAGAGAATCCCATTCTCTTTTAGATAGTCCAGGAACTCATTGCTCAAGTATTCTCCTCCTCGATCAGATCGAAGGATCTTAATACTTTTGCCCGTTTGGTTCTCTACTTCGTTCTTATATTCTCTGAATTTCTCAAAAGCTTCAGACTTGTGTTTCATCAGGAACACATGTCCGTATCTAGAGAGATCGTCAGTGAATGTAATGAAGTAAGAAGAACCGTTCCTGGCATGTGTAGACATAGGTCCGCATACATCACTATGTACGAGTCCTAAGAGTTCCGTAACTCTTTCTCCGTGTCCACTAAACGGAGTTTTGGTCATTTTTCCTTTGAGACATGAATGGAAAGTATCATAAGATGATAATTCGAACGGATTCAAATATCCATCCTTATATAACTTAGCCAGCCGTGTCGCATTGATATGACCAAGTCTACAATGCCATAAGTAGGATTCGTTCATTTCTGTACTTTTTCTCTTATTTGTGTTTTGTATATTAAAAACTGTATTTTGATTGAGAACGTATATGCCATTATGTAAAGAGCCTGATCCAATCAACTTTTGATTCAGGAATATGTTCATAACATTATCCTGTACTACAAAATTATATCCTTCTTTACTTAATAAAGAAACTGATATAATGTTGCACATCATGTTCGGTATATAATAGCACTCGTTCAGAATCAATGTATTACTACTTGGTAATATAAGGTGATATTCGCCAACTGCTTTGGCTGCAATACTTGCACCATTCCCTACTTGAACAGAATGATCACCTTTTCCCAGTTCTCTACCTTTACGTAGCCCATGTAACAATTTATATATGTGGGATCCCGATCCGGTATCTAATACCCAGGACGTAGGGTGAACTGAGAAACAATTTTCAATAACTAACACACCTGAAAAGAAGATGCATCAGCATGCTTGTTCTTCGTTTGGGCGGCATGAGAATCCATATATTCTCCTGTTTCCTATTCAGTTTTATAACTCTTATAAGAAAGAACGGGACCAACGATCCCCTGCTCAGTATAATAAGCGGGTTCAGTCAATACATCTATATTATTATCTTGATTAAGTCCTGAAATGGCCGCTACCCGGAGAGAGAGAGAAGGAAACACTTTAGCGTATGCTCTTGCAAGATTAGATTGGTTATTATCTTATCTAATCAGGATGTCTCCCACTGTTTTTATCAAATCTTCCTTCAAACCCTAAAAGGTAAGATTAGCCGGGATTAATTACACCCTACAATTTCGTTAATCTTTCAGCCAGATCAGTGTCGGTACTTGAGGGAGGTTCTCCGTGCTTTCGCACGGACCTAATTAAAATAAACCACGTCTTCCTAGAGGCATAACCCCGTTAACACCTTTCTAGACACTTACTTGATCGGCTAATTGTCCTGTATAAAACTCTCCCAAGAGTAACTCTTACTCATAGTGGGTATCAGGATCCATCTATCTCATAGAAGGTATGCAATCTCATTGTAAATTTCAACACTTGAAATTCCCGATAATGCTTTTACCCTAAGCGTCCCATGACCTTGACGGAGGCCAAACTACCCATAGGGCGCTAGTCAAGTTCAACCCGTTCATTTCTTGATTGAATTAAACCCACCCGTACGACCCTTGACGAAGGCCAAACTACGCCATACGAATACCCTAATCCAATCGCATCGTATGCTAGCAGATAAGCACTAGTTAGCTACCGTACACTATGCCTTGACGGAGGCCAAACTACCGCAGCACGAATACTAAGTAGTACTTATCTGAAATGACGGAGGGCTACGCAGGTTTTTAAGAAAACCATGAGCGTAATGAACTTGATATCATCGTAGAATCAAGTGATTTTGAAAAGGAGTGTTTTTTAGGCTTTTCTAGTTTCGCTAAAGAGGTCAATCCCGGTGAAGGGATCTCGGCTCTTTCCCCATCGAATAAGGTGCAGGATATATCATATATACCGCTATGCAAAGCAAGAACTATATAAGCTGTCAAAAACTAAACCGCGAGTTTGTAGCATCTACCAGTTTAGCAAAAGAGGTCACTCCCGGTGAAGGGATCTTGGCTCTTTCCTCATCGAATAAGGTGCAGGGCATATCATATATACCGCTATGCAAAGCAAAACTATAGCTACCCTTTTTATAAAGTTTTGATTCTACAAAATCTTTTAGGTTTCTTTTCTTTTTATTAATCTCATTAATATATCTCATCAGCTTATGCTTCCTAAGCATCACAGTAGAAACGAAAGCAGTAATTTTTATATATCAGCATATATATATATAGTATAAGCATTCGTCTCAAGCAGTAATATGATCTCATCACAGAACATTGCAGCAGAAGAACATATATGAAATATTGGATATACTAGGATGTCCGTGTTTTAATACGGGCCTGTATAAAACACGGATTCCACGGTCGCGATGAATAGCCAAACCCACATCCCTAGACCCCTACGAGAGCGGCAAGTAACACTGCCAATTCAAGGGTTAGGAGACCCGGTCTCGACTACTCGAGATGGCCTCCCACTGGACCCCAGAACCCGGTTACTTGTGCTCCCCTCCTTGGGTCTACCTAATGCGGAAAAGTAAATAATATACACTGGTGACATCAACCTCATCCCGGAAGTGCCCCAATAAAAGAATATTACATACAAATGAATTTTACATGAATGAAAATAAAAAACCTCATCTCACATAAAACCCCCGGCTATTCAGAACACGACGATCCAATATAACATATCACGGTAACACATAATATCTCATATCATCAACGTAAGTAAGTATGCATACACCGATCGTCGTTGATGTATAGCAACGAAAACCGGCAATACAACTACATACTACACTTACGGTCACAGAAAAGAAAGTTTAAAACTACAACATTTGGAATCCACAATCTCTTTAGACATCGTAAATCCGAAATATCACATACTTCGCATTTCATGCCTAATTATATGAATTCCACATATTGTATCACATTCCAGATAAATAGACAGTATTAAACTTTCCGATAGAATAATCAAATACCCAAGATTTCCTAAATAGCTCAACACTTGAGCGGAGTTCAAAAATCCCAGAATACGTCACAGTACCAATGGTCCAGCCGTAGAAGGGTCAAGCCAACGCCTCATATGTGGCAACGTCGTACTGCCCCAAACCCAAAGGTTTAGAGGCAGTTCAGACGGTCATATAATCGAGTTAAGGTTTATGTTCTTCTAGAGGGTCCACCGCGTTACTTGCACGTTTTTCCGAAAGATTTAAACTCAAGAAAAATTCAACACTTGAAAGTTTTTCGTACCGGGAAAAAATGAGTTAATGATATCCGTTCAAACATTTTAACAATTTCTAAATTATCTGGAAAACAGAATGAAATTAAATTTTCCGATCGAATCAACGAATTCAAAATAATCCCCAGAATACTCAACACTTGAGTCAGATTAAAAATACCCAGATCAATGAAGAAACACCTACGAATGTACCCCGAAGACACGTGCCCATAATTCCAAAGTACGGCCGCGGAACCGCCGCGGGAAGCAGGTTCCTGCCGCGGTTCCGCGGCGACTTCATGGTATTTTAGGCTCATGTTTCATGATAATTCTTAGAATTCCCTGCTGATTTTTTTAAGTATTTTTAATGCAGAGAAAATCACATTTTTATAAAATTTCTAGAGAGGGGGTCCTTTTCGATTTTTCGGGGTTCGATCGGAGTTTTAACTTCGTATATGTTAGTGTATATGCCCTAGAGGCCATTACTGTATCATACTAGTTTGTATATTACTTAATGGAAGCTTGGGATATTCACCTTGTATATACAATCTTGCTCAAAATAGTAGTATGCTACTTGGTTTGTTTCTACTTCAATGTGTACATGTGTTTATTTTAGTATATCGCCTATACACATTAGTGGAGCCCTTAGGATCTTTGCTTGATTACCAGCGTTGTGATGGCAGTCACACTAGTGGGGCTGGGTAATCTATAAGCACATCCTTATGCAGGTCCCTGGTCGCAGGACTATCGAGACAGGGCATCGATACTCCGGAGTAGACTAGCGCATGCGCTTCTCATCCCAGTGTGGGAGACGGTCTGTCCCATAGCCGTCGGTACGTCGTACTTGAGATAGTATGCGGGTGCTCGTTGGGTTACGAGTACACTGGACAGGACTCATCGGGAACTGACTAGTTGGTATTATGCCTATCGTCAGTTATCAGTTCCCAGGTGACATGAGTACAGCTTAGTCCGCTGACTTGACACTGTCACTTCGCCTCGAGTGTGTTCCCACTGTACTTTGATTACTACCCTACCACGGCTCAAAGGAGTCGTGCAAAAAGGTGGTAGTTGGGTGCAGTCCCGAAGCACTTGGAGGCAGTGACGGTTAGACAGGATTCGTCTCACCCGGTATTGGGGGTTGACATCGCGCTGTGTCTAGGAGAGCCATTACATGAGTAGTCCCTGGCCAGGGCAAACGAGATATACTGGTAGGCTTCCAGTGTTATCTCAGGGTGTTTTGGGCTTCACTCCGACACGACTTGTACCGCTATTGGGGGACTGACGTTTACCGCCCCCTAGGCCCGCCATGCGATGTATCAGACGAACAGACCGGACTGTACGGAGAATGTCACATTCAGGCTCAGTAGGAGTTCAGATGGGTTTCTCCTCGTCAGTCTTCTTGTCGGCATCTACCTGGGGACCGTTACGCACAGCTAGTGCCGCTTGCGGTCTGTGGTTAAACCCACTGCCAGCGTAGTGTCGAGTCTTTAGAGTCCCACACAGAAAGCTATTCGCCTTTAGGCAAAAGAGTAGAGGTCGCATGGCTTTGCGACAGGTCGCATGGTTTTGCGACAGGGTTCGGTCACATCCGTGCACTTGTGCACGTACAGTGTCCGGACAGTTTACACTAGCGGGCTTTGGTTTAAGCCAGATCCTAGTGTACCTTTTGGGATTGGATTTATCCAGTATGTATTCGTGTTCCTCGGAACGCGGATGCGGGTGTGTATGCACAGTTGACGGAGAGACAGAGGCAGAGGATTCTCATTAGGGTTGTTGACCGTTGACTGTTGACTATTGACTTTTTGGTCAACCCTAATGAGAATATGATATGTGATTAACAATTATATTAATTAAGTATTATGGTGACATGGTTGTTGAGGGGTTGACTTTGTTGACTTGTTGACTTTGTTGACCGGTTGACTAGGTTGGACTAGTTGACCATCATGATGACAATGGCTATCATTTCATGGCAAAGACTTTTTACTTGCTTGTTTCTTTTGTGAGAAATGAGTGCATGAAATGATTTAGCCATTTTGACTTGAACCATTTTACACAATACTTGATTATTATTTTTGTGATGATGGTTTTGGATTATGAGAGTCAAATGAGAAAAGTCTTCTCGCATTCTTTCATGCTCATTCTCTCTCTTGTTCTTGAGCTCTCATCTTCCTCCTCTTGCTCTCCCTCTCTTGATTCTATGGTTCACTTGTCTCATGAGTTGAGAACCAAGAACCATAGATAAAATCCCATACAAACTCTTCTCTACTCACTCTAGTTCACAAGGTTTAGCAAACCGAGTGAACTAGTTTCTTCAAAGTTCGAAGAAGGAGCCAAAGGTTGAAGCTTTCAGGTGGATCTATCTTCGGCGCAAGGAGACGACGGGGAGAAGCCGATTAGGACGACCATCGAAGCTTGAAGACGAAGGAGTTCGAGCAAACGAAAGGTATAACCCCCTAACCGAGTAGTTAGCAACTCGTAGTTAGGTTGTTAGTTAGATGTTTAACAAAGATACGGTTTTGAGTCCATGTTACCACCTCTAAGAAAATTGTTTTTCACCAAATTCCGCATGCCCGAAAGTACCGGGAGAGGTAGCATGGACTTACAGTGGTATCAGAGCCTAGTTAAACTCTATCTAACATGTTAGCAAAGTAGCTAGAAGATCGATCAAAGGAAAAGTCGCAAAACGAACCCCGTTTTTTAAACTTTCTGTCGATTTTGAAAGTGCTATAAAAATTTTTTGATATACACCAAAAATCGACTCAGGGTTTTCTGAAGAAACTGCAAAAATTTGACCCCCTAACTCGATCAAAGCGCCGCGGTTCCGCGGCGGGAGCTTGCTCCCACCGCGGAACCGCGGCCGAGTCTCCCGCCGCGGAACCGCGGCCGAGTTGACTCGGTCATGGGGTTTCTTCTTTGCAGTTTGCTCATAGTGGTATTTTTGGATTTTTGGAATATATATTTTCTGCCCAGATTTTCCAGAACGAAAATTTTATTTTTGGGGTCCTGAAAATCCGTATTTTTTATCGAACTTCTAAAAGACTTTAGCTGACGGGTTTTTCTGTGATGTGATATTTGTATTGAACGTCTGCTAATCGCTATATGTCGATTAGTGGGGATTATACAAATCTGTGATCTGTAATGTTGCTGGAATGTGTTCATCTGTGATCTGAAATGGCTATCATTGCAATATATCTATATATGATATTATTTAGGCGTTGCTTATGTTTTACAGCCGCGCTAGCCCAGCCCCCGCTCTGTCGTTAGTTAAGTAACCTAACGGGTAATGACGGGGCCCCGTGGCGAATGCGAATGGCATAAGCGTACGACATATTTTTGGTTGTTTTCTGCAATGGTAGGGTTAAATGATGGGACGCATTAAAAGAACTAATGCAAGAATATCACGCATTAAAAGAACTAATGCAAGAAAATAAACCAAGTTAAAATCGTTGGAACACTTTCGGAAAACCACTCGGTTCTTTTCAAAACTAACTTTTAAATGCGGAGCTTGAGCCACTCCTTTTTAAAAGCTATCTCGTTCCATCGATTATATCAAGTTCACTACGTTCACGGTTTTTCCAAAACCATTCGTAGCCCTCCGTCGTTTCACATGAATAGTCAATAGTATTCAAGCTGTGTATGTTGGCCAAAGTCAAGGCATAGTGATTGGTAGCTATTGGGTATTCATGTGTAGCATAGATAGATGCGTTGGTTTGGGACAGTCGTACTGCTATTTTGGCCAAAGTCAAGGGTAGGTACGGATGGATCCAAATTAACCTGGAGAATGACGGGTAGAACTTGATATGTGACTTATGATATTTTGGCCAAAGTCAAGGTCATAAGAGCATGGGGCAAAAGTCCACATCGGGAGTTTCATAAGTACTGAAACTTGCTAGATTTGCATACCACTTGGAGTGTGATGATTCTGGTAGGATTCCTTCAGTTTCATCACGTGATGATATTTGGATCCCGATCCTACTGTGAGTATATGCTACTCCTCGGGAAATTTCTCACTTAACGATCAATGCTATAAACCAAGTAGGTGTCTAGAAAGGTGTTAGCGGGGCTATGCCCCCAGGGAAAAGAGGTTATTTAATTAAGGAACTTCGCGAAAGCGTTGGAAAACCTCCCTCGAAGTACCGACACTGGCCTGGCTGAACGGTTAAGCAAGTATTGTACGGTGAGATTGATCCTGACTAATTCTTCCTTTTTGGTTTGAGGAGGGATTCGAGAAACAGTGGGAGCCATCCAGTTTAGACAAACTAAAAACCATTCTAAACTTGCAAGAGCATCAAGTTGAGTGTTTCTTCTCTCTCCTAATTGCAGCGACCAATCAACATGACTGGACTTAAGTTACTTCTAGATAAAAACATACTGACAGGGCCAAACTACAAAGATTGGCTCAGGAATGTCAAGATGGCAATCACTTACGACAAGCTGGGGTATTTTCTTACCACCAAAGCTCCCCCTACTCCTGGTCCCACTTCCAGCGTCGCGGATAAGGAAATCCGTAAGACTTGGGAGATTGATAGCGCGAAGGCCAAGTGCCTCGTACTTGCCTCTATGGACAATGAACATCAGAGGAGGCACGAGAATATGGACTTGGAATCCATATTTCTTCATACAAAAGAACTGTATGGAGAGCAATCTCGTATCGCAAGATACGAAGCGTTGAAAAAGTTATTTTCGGGAAGGATGGCCGTCAGATCATCAGTAGCAGAACACGTGCTTAAGATGATCGGCTACATTGAGGAGCTCGCGGACCTAGGGACCACATTGGAGAGTGAGCTCTATACGGACTTAGTTCTCCAGTCCCTTCCTTCCACTTACGCCCAGTTTATACTGAACTTCAACTTACAAGAAAAAGAAGTTGAACTTTCAGAGCTCCTCAACATGCTGAGGAGCGCAGAGGGCACCCTACAGAAAGGTAGGGAAACATCCACTTTGTTTGTAGGAGGATCATCTTCTTCTAGGACAAAGGCGAAAGCCAAGGGAAAGAAGAAGAAAGCCCCCGCCAAACCAAGAGGCGGTGTTAGTAAAGTGGATACGAAGGGAAAAGCTAAAGCAACAAAGAAAGCAGGGAAGCTTGTGGATAAGGAAGAATGCTTCTATTGTCATAAGAAAGGACACTGGAAGAATGATTGCAGGGCCTGGAAGGCCAGAACACAGGAATTGAAGCAGGTTGCAGCTTCAGCTTCAGGTGTGTATGTTATTGAAAACTGTCTTTCAATAAACTCTACTTCCTGCGTATTGGATACCGGATCAGGATCTCATATCTGTAATTCTTTGCAGGCGTTGAGAAACCGTAGTGTTTTGAAAGTAGGTGACATGACCCTCAGAGTTGCGAACGGAGCTAGCATGGATGCTAAAGCCGTGGGGGACTATCACCTGGGAATGTCAGATGGACATGTTTTGGTTTTGCGTAATTGCTTTTTTGTACCCAACGCAACTTGTAATATCATTTCTGTATCTTTAGTTTCTAAAGAAGGTTATGAATTTGTGTTTGTAAGCAATGTTGTAAACATTCACCTTAATCAAGTTCTGATTGGGTCAGGTACATTGAGCAATGGTATATACGTATTAAACCAACCACAGATTTTCAATGTCCAGAATACACACAAAAGAAAGTCTCCGGAAATAAATCAGACTTTCTTATGGCATTGTAGACTGGGTCACATCAATGAGAGAAGGTTGACGAAGTTACATACAGAAGGATATTTGAATGCGTTCGAATATCAATCGTATGCCACTTGTCAATCCTGTCTCAAAGGAAAGATGACAAAGTCTCCGTTCACTGGACACGGAGTAAGAGCGAGCGAGCTCTTGGGACTCGTACACAGCGACGTGTGCGGTCCAATGTCTACACATGCGCGAAGCGGTTTTTCTTACTTCATTACTTTTACGGATGACTTTTCAAGGTACGGTTATGTCTTCTTAATGAAACATAAGTCCGAAGCCTTTGGAAAATTCAGGGAATATAAGAATGAAGTAGAAAAACAGATCGGAAAAAGTATCAAGATTCTAAGATCGGATCGAGGTGGTGAATACTTGAGTGCCGAGTTCCTGGACTATTTAAAAGAGAATGGAATTCTCTCTCAGCTTACTCCTCCATACACTCCGCAACATAACGGTGTATTGGAGAGACGGAACCGCACCCTATTGGATATGGTACGGTCCATGATGAGTAACGCAGAGTTACCGCGATCATTCTGGGGTATGCGCTAGAATCAGCTGCGTACCTTTTGAACCGAGTTCCCACTAAGACTGTGCCTACCACACCATATGAGATGTGGTGTGGGAGAGGCCCCATCTTAATCACATTAAGACATGGGGAAGTCCAGCTTTTGTCAAAAAGCAGCATGCGGACAAGCTCGAGGCACGCTCAGTACAGTGTAAGTTTGTGGGATATCCAAAGAACTCCAAGGGATATTTCTTCTACTGCGAAGAGGAACAAAAAGTTATTGTTTCTCGTCATGCCCACTTTCTAGAACACCAGTTCTTAGAAAAGGAAATAAGTGGGAGCGCAGTAGAACTGGAAGAAATTCCAGAACCACAGACTATTATTGAAAGTTTAGTGGAACCAGAGGGTTCAAAAGAACAGGACATTCCTACGCCGCTCCGCAGGAGTAGTAGGCAGTCTCATCCGCCCGAGAGATACTACGGTTTTCTCATAGACGGGGATAGAGAGGATTGCATCATAGATTATGATGAGCCTACTAGCTTCCAGCAGGCCGTTCAGAGCGTTGACTCAGTAAAATGGCTGGATGCAACGCGGACCGAAATGGAGTCCATGTACACCAACAAAGTATGGACGTTGGACATTGCTCCAGACGGGGTAAAACCCGTAGGATGCAAGTGGATCTTCAAAAGGAAGATTGGTGTAGATGGACAGGTTGAGACCTATAAAGCTAGACTTGTTGCAAAGGGTTTCCGTCAAAGACCTGGCTTGGACTATGACGAAACCTTTTCTCCAGTGGCTATGCTGAAATCCATTCGGATCCTTCTTGCCATTGCTGCCTTCGACGATTATGAGATCTGGCAAATGGACGTAAAGACCGCTTTTCTAAATGGAAATTTAGAGGAGTGTGTCTATATGGACTAACCAGAGGGCTTCATTCAGAGTGGGAGCAGCGGAAAGGTGTGCAAGTTGCTTAAGTCCATTTATGGACTAAAGCAGGCATCGCGGAGTTGGAACATCTGTTTTGATGAGATGGTCAAGGAATTTGGCTTTATCAAAAATCCAGATGAACCATGCATCTATAGTAGATTTGTAGCGAGAACTGTAGTATTCCTCGTTTTATACGTGGATGACATTCTCTTAATAGGAAATGACATTCCTATGCTACAATCTGTCAAGGGGTTCTTGTCACACAGGTTCTCCATGAAAGACCTGGGTGATGCCTCATACATCCTGGGGATCCGGATCCATCGTGATATATCCAAGAGGATATTAGGACTTTCACAGTCCAGGTACATCGACACCATACTGAAGAGATTCAGTATGGAAGATTCCAAGCGCGGTAACCTACCGGCTTGTCACGGGATCACCCTCTCTAAAGAGATGTCTCCCAAGACTGATTTGGAGAGAGATCGCATGTCTATTATACCCTACGCTTCTGCGGTGGGCTCTATAATGTATGCGATATTGTGTACCAGACCGGATGTAGCTTATGCACTGAGGGTGGTAAGCCGGTATCAGTCAAACCCTGGGGAGAAACACTGGATAGCAGTAAAGAACATTCTCAAGTACCTGAGAAGGACTAAGGAGATGTTCTTGGTGTATGGCGGAAAAGACCTCCAGATCGAGGCCTTTGCTGACTCCAGCTTCCAGAGTGAGAAGGATGATTCCAAGTCCATGTCGGGTTTTGTCTTTACCCTCAATGGAGGGGCGGTGTGTTGGAAGAGTTCCAAACAGGAAACCGTTGCAGACTCGACGATGGAAGCGGAATACATCGCTGCATCTGATGCCGCAAAAGAAGCTGTCTGGATGAGGAAGTTCTTGAAAGAGCTTCAGGTGGTTCTGTCCATTGTTGATCCAATACCTCTGTATTGCGACAACAACGGGGCTATAGCTTTAGCGAAGGAACCCAGGTCCCATCAGAAATCCAGACATATCTTGAGGCGGTATCACCTGATCAGGGAGATCGTGGATCGCCAGGAGATCGAGGTTCGGAGAGTCGCTTCAGAAGATAACACTACAGATCCATTCACCAAGGCCTTGCCCCAGACTCAGTTCGAGCGACTGATCGAGATGATAGGTCTTCGATACGCCAGTACATGGCCTTAGTGCAAGTGGGAGATTGTTAGTGTATATGCCCTAGAGGCCATTACTGTATCATACTAGTTTGTATATTACTTAATGGAAGCTTAGGATATTCACCTTGGATATACAATCTTGCTCAAAATAGTAGTATGCTACTTGGTTTTTTTCTACTTCAATGTGTACATGTGTTTATTTTAGTATATCGCCTATACACATTAGTGGAGCCCTTAGGATCTTTGCTTGATTTCCAGCGTTGTGATGGCAGTCACACTAGTGGGGCTGGGTAATCTATAAGCACATCCTTATGCAGGTCCCTGGTCGCAGGACTATCGAGACAGGGCATCGATACTCCGGAGTAGACTAGCGCATGCGCTTCACATCCCAGTGTGGGAGACGGTCTGTCCCACAGCCGTCGGTACGTCGTACTTGAGATAGTATGCGGGTGCTCGTTGGGTTATGAGTACACTGGACAGGACTTGTCGGGAACTGACTAGCTGGTATTATGCCTATCGTCGGTTATCAGTTTCCAGGTGACATGAGTACAGCTTAGTCCGCTGACTTGACACTGTCACTTCGCCTCGAGTGTGTTCCCACTGTACTTTGATTACTACCCTACCACGGCTCAAAGGAGTCGTGCAAACAGGTGGTAGTTGGGTGCAGTCCCGAAGCACTTGGAGGCAGTGACGGTTAGACAGGATTCGTCTCTCTCGGTATTGGGGGTTGACATCGCGCTGTGTCTAGGAGAGCCATTACACGAGTAGTCCCTGGCCAGGGCAAACGAGATATACTGGTAGGCTTCCAGTGTTATCTCAGGGTGTTTTGGGCTTCACTCCGACACGACTTGTACAGCTATTGGGGGACTGACGTTTACCGCCCCCTAGGCCCGCCATGCGATGTATCAGACGAACAGCCCGGACTGTACGGAGAATGTCACATTCAGGCTCAGTAGGAGTTCAGATGGGTTTTGCCTCGTCAGTCTTCTTGTCGGCATCTACCTGGGGACCGTTACGCACAGCTAGTGTCGCTTGCGGTCTGTGGTTAAACCCACTGCCAGCGTAGTGTCGAGTCTTTAGAGTCCCACACAGAAAGCTATTCGCCTTTAGGCAAAAGAGTAGAGGTCGCATGGCTTTGCGACAGGTCGCATGTGTTAGTTATATGTATGCCCTAGAGGCCATTACTGTACATACGATGTATATTGTAGTGGATGCTAGGACATATATAGGGAGGACTTTCTTGCTCGACATGATAGTATGCTATCTGGTTGTACTTTATCTTAACATATACTCTGGTTGTCTCTATATTACATGTTGATAAAGCCCTTAGGATATGTACTTGACTACTGGGACTATGATGAGATCATACTAGTGGGGCCACGGTAGTCGGTGAGTACATCCTATAACTGTTCCTAGTCGAGGGTGTATCGAGACAGGGCATCGATGCACCAGAGTAGACTAGCGTATACGCATCTTGACCCATATGATGGGCGATGGATGATCCATATCCATCGGTGTTTGACATCAAGGATGGTGTACGGGTGCTCAGTGGAGACTGGGTACACTGGACGGACTCGCCGAGAACTCCCAGATGGTATTATACCATACGTCAGATGGCAGTTCTCCGGTGACACTGGTACAGAGTAGTCTGTCGACCCAAGATCGTCATAGAGTCTTGTGTGATTCCCACTGTGCTTTGATTTCCATCATACCACGTCCAAGAGGGCGTGCAAAAAGGTGGCTTTTGGGTACAGTCCCGAATCATATGGAGGCAATGAGCGATAGGAGGGGATTCGTCTCTCCCGGTATAGGGAGTTGATGTTGTGCTGTGATCGATTGGCTGTAACAGGAAATCCCTGGCCAGGGTTGCTGAGATTTACTGGTAAGTGTTATCAGTAGTTTCTCGAACTGTTATAGACCTCATATCGACACGACTTATCGAGCTACTGGGGTCTGACGTTTACCACTCCTAGGCGAGATATGCAACATATCAGACGACGAGACCGGACTGTACGGGAGTGTTACTGTTTGGATTCGCAGGAGAAGTTACAGGCTTGCTTGTTGATCTTCTGAGCGCTCAATACCTGGGTAGCTGTTACGTTTAGCTGACCGCTTGCAGCTTGTGGGTGTTTGATATGATCATCATCTACTGCCGGCGTATTGACGATTCTTTAGAGTCCTACACAGAGGTTTCTTGACTCAGGCAAAACGGAGTAGGAGCACATATGTGATATGTGCGGGACCGAGGATAATGCGATATGTGATACCGTATTCTATTCTCGCGATATTTGATATCAGCCGGGTCATCGGATCAAGTGTTGATTCGATGAATCGGTACGGATAAATATTAGCCGGTTATATACGATATAGCCGGATTGTCGGATCAAGTGTTGATTCGATAATTTAATGTATAATAATATATATGATATATTAAATTACATTAGCTAATATTTGCTCACTAAAAGATTCTTTTTCTCACTCGGGTAATACATTGATATATATGCGATATATGTTAAATGTATTATTTTATTTTGTTGCAATAAATATTGTATATGTGATATATAATATTGTAACATGATATGATAAATAATGCAACTTGTTTAGTAGAGATTAAACATGGTTAGGGTTTGATTAGGGTTAAGGCTTTCTAGAAGTTTCTAGAAGTTTTCTTTCTTTGTCTTTGTTAAGATATTATGCTAGATATTTCCAAAACCCTAACCAAACCTTTAACCCTAGTTAATTCTCTACAAGAGTTAGCTTGACCATGGTTGCATTATCTATCATATTATTTCATTTCCTATTCATCACAAATGAATAATGATTATTGTTCATCTTCTTCCTTCATTCTTTCATGGAAAAAAGCTTTCTTGATTTTTCCAAGTGATGAATAATTGTGAGAAAAAGATAAATAAATAGAGCAAAAATCCTACTTCATCATTCTCATCTTCCCTTGCCATTTAGATGAGGGTGTTCACATCATTTCATGAGTGTTAGCTTGTGTTAAAGAAACTTCAAGGTAGATCATCTTAGTATCGAAGATCGGAAGCAAAGGTTGCATCTTTCTCTTCGTGGAACCTCTCGAGAGTCCGGATCCCGATGATCACAGCGAAGGGACCACAACACGGAGCATATGAAGTGAAGGACCGGATCTACAAAGGTTGTAATCCCTCTCACTTAGTGTTAAAGTGTTTAGCATGCTAGTTTTCGCCTAATCTCTAGTTTAAAGTTCCGTATTCGGGTTGTTTGGCACGGCTAAATTTTTATTCGGGCATGGTTGATGCCTCGTAGACCCTTGTGCGCGTGCCTAGTAACCCTACAGTGGTATCAGAGCCAAGCTAGAGCTTTAGGCTAAGTCTGAACGAAGTTTAAAGTCCGATCGAAACCCGAAACCCCGATAAAACATTCTCTCTGGAAATTTTCTAAAAATTGGGATTTTTCCACATTAAAAATATCCAAAAATTACAGCAGGTAATTATAAGAACTACTGTGAAGCACGTGAGTGTAAGTCGTCCAAAGAGGCGCGGAACCGTGGCCCCACCCCAGCATGTGCGGCGGTTCCGCGGCCACGTGGTCGTTTCATGGCACGTGGTTTTCACAGTAACTCCTATTTTGTAATGTTGTATTTTCTGGAAATTTTTATTTTTTTTATTCAACTGTTGAATTATCTGGGTTGTATTGGGGACTTAAAGTTTCGATCGGATATTATAACTTTGTTTAGTTTTGTCCGGATAATTTTAGAAACTGTTAAAAAGTTCGAACGGATATCAATAACTCACTTTTTCCCCTGTCGGAAAATTTTTCAAAAGTTGGATTTTTTTCCTC
The DNA here is from genome assembly GCA_030015575.1 of Agapanthus africanus. Taxonomy (NCBI): domain Eukaryota; kingdom Viridiplantae; phylum Streptophyta; class Magnoliopsida; order Asparagales; family Amaryllidaceae; genus Agapanthus; species Agapanthus africanus. Next base: position 249,618,236 of record CM057349.1, read on the forward strand.
GTGTTTAAGAATGTTCTAAGTCGTGCAAGTAACTCGATGGACCCTCTAGAAGACAACAAACCTTAACTCAATTATGTGACCGTCTTGAATTGCCCTTTGAACCTTAGGGTTTGGGGCAGTACGGCGTGCCACATGTGAGGCGTTGGCTTGACCCTTCTACGGCTGGACCATTGCTACTGTGGCATGTAATGAATGTTTTTAAACTGATTTCAAGTGTTGAGATATACTGGGGAAATCTTGGGTGCTTGATGATTCGATCGGAAAGTTTAACTTTTGCTATTTATCTGGAATGTGATACAATAATTGGAATCCATAAGTAGTTATGAGATAACTAATTTGAATATTATAAATATAGCAGTTTAGTCTCAGATGATCGGTTGCCAAGGAATTTTGATGTGATCAAAAGTCCGTCGCAATCACGTAGTGTACGCGGATACTCGCCGGGTAAACTTAATAGACAGCTACGCCCCATAGCCCCGACCAAGTGACTGTAGGAGAACCCCGTCGCCGAAAGCAACCGTTCGGGTGCTCGCGGTAGCGGTGTTCCGTCTTGGTGCACTTCGTCGACGGTATCGGGGGTGCGGCCGTCTACTAAAGTTTGCGACGAGCATTCGATCAGGACGTCGGGAATCTTGTTGAATTGCCCGACTTGATATTGAAAAGAGTTTTCGATAATGAGACTAAAATGCGGGGTTTATAATTGTTAGGCATGCGATGTCTAAAGGTATTCATTTGGTTAGGCATGCGATGTCTAAAGAGGTTGCGGATTCCAACTGTTGTAGTTTTACACTTTCTTTTCTGTGACCGTAAGCGTAGTATGTGGTGTATCGCCGGCTTCGTTGCTATACATCAACGACAATCGGGATACGCATACTTGCTTACGTTGATGATATGAGATATTATGTGTTGCTGTGATATGTTGTATTGGATCGTCGCGTTTGAATAGCCGGGGGTTTTATGTGAGATGAGAGTTTTTCTTTTTCATTCATGTAAAATTCATTTGTATGTAATATTCTTTTATTGGGGCACTTCCAGGTAGCGGAAGATGTCACCGTTGTATATTATTTACTTTTCCGCATTAGGTAGACCCAAGGCGGGGAGCACAAGTAACCGGGTTCTAGGGTCCAGTGGGAGACCATCTCGAGGGGTCGAGACTGGGTCTCCTAACCCTAGAATTGGCAGTATTGCTTGCCGCTCTCGTAGGGGTCTGGGGATGTGGGTTTGGCTATTCATCGCGACCGTGGAATCCGTGTTTTATACAGGCTCGTATTGAAAACACGGACGTCCTAGTATATCCAATATTTCATATATGTTCTTCTGCTGCAATGTTCTGTGATGAGATCATATTACTGCCTGAGACGAATGTTTATATTATATATATGAGATATATGTTATATTGCAGATTTCGTTTCAAAAGAGATGCTTGTGAAGCATAATAAAATGGGACTTCATTAATGAGATTAATGAAATAAAAGAAACCTAAGATGTTGTAGAAACTTGTTTATAAAAACTGGTAGCTCTAGTTCTTGCTTTGCATAGCGGTGTTCCTTGTAGAACATCCAGCACCTTATTCGATAAGGAAAGGACCGAGATCCCTTCACCGGGAGTGACTCCTTTAGCAATGACTGGCAAATGCTACAAACTCGGTTTGTCTTTTGATTGCTTCTATAGTTCTTGCTTTGCATGGTGGTATTTGTGAAATATCCTGCACCTTATTCGATGAGGAAAGGGCCGACGATCCCTTCACCGGGAGTGACCCCTTTAGCAAAACTAGAAAAGCCTCAAAAACACTCCATTTAAAATCACTCGATTCTACAACGATATCAAGTTCATTACGCAATAGGTTTTCTGAAAAACCTGTCGTAGCCCTCCGTCATTTCAGATAGATATTATTTAGTATTCGTGCTATGTTTGTTGACTTAGTTAAGGCATAGTGTGCGGTAGCTAAGTAATGTTTATCTGCTAAAACATGAGATGTGATTGGATTAGAGTATTCGTACGGCTTTGTTGACTCAGTTAAGGGTCGTACGGGTGGGTTTAATTCAATCGGGAAATGTACGGGTTGAACTTGACTTGCGATTTATGGTTTGTTGACTTAGTTAAGGTCATAGATCGCTTGGGGCAAAATATTATTGGGAATTTCAAGTGTTGAAATTTGCAATGAGATTGCATACCTTCTATAAGATAGTTGGATCCCGATACCCGCTGCGAGTAAGAGTTACTCCTGGGAGAGTTTTGCACATTACAATTAGCCGATCAAGTAGGTGTCTAGAAAGGTGTTAACGGGGTTACGCCTCTGGGAAAACGAGGTTTACATTAATTAGGTTCGTGCGAAAGCACGGAGGACCTCCCTCAAAGTACCGACACTAGCCTGGCTGAAAGATTGGCGAACTTGTAGCGTTTAATTAATCCCGGCTAGTCTTTCCTTTTAGGGTTTGAAGGAAGATTTGACTAAAACAGTGGGAGACATCCTGATTAGATATATTATATAACCAATCTAATCTTGCAAGAGCATACGCTGAGTGTTTTCTTCTCTCTCTCTCCAGGTAGCGACCATATCACGCCTTAATCAAGATAATAAAACGGATATATTGACCGAACCCGCTTGTTATACTGAGCTGGGGAACGTTGGTCCCGCTCCAACTTATAATTGTTATAGGACAGAGCAGGAAATTGGGGAATACCAGATTTCCCGTGCCGCCCAAACGAAGAAAGTGCATGTTGATGCATCATCTTCGGGTGTGTTCATTACACAGAACTGTTTCTCAGTATCCTTTACGTCCTGGGTATGTGATACCGGATCAGGATCCCGTATATGTAATCTGTTACATGGGCTATAGATAGGTAGAGAACTGAGAACGGGTGATGAGTTTCATGAGACAGAAAACGGTGCAAGTGTTGCAGCCAAGTCTGTTGGTCACTGTCACCCTGTATTACCAGAATACATTGATTCTGAACAAATGTTATTAGATACCGAACCTGATATACAAAATCATATCAGTCTCTTTATTAGTAAAGAAAGGATATAATTTTGTATTGTTGGATAATGTTCTATATCAAGAGTTGATCGGTTCAGGCACGTTATCTAAAAGCATTGTCGTTCTAAATCAAACTACAGTTCTTAGTATACGGAACACACACAAGAGGAAGAGTTCAGATATGAACGAATCCTTCTTGAGGCATTGTAGACTAGGTCATATCAATGCGATCCGACTGGCTGAAGTTACATATAGATGCATATTTAAATTAGTTTGAATTTACATCTTGTGAAACTTGCCAGTCATGTCACAAAGATAAGATGACCACAGCTCTGTTTGTTGGAAACAGAGAAAGAGTTAGTGAACTTTTGGGATTGATACATGCTGATGTATGAAAGTCCCCTGTCTACATATGCCAAGATCGGTTCTTTGTACTTCTTTACATTCTCTGATAATCTCTCAAGATTCAGACATATGTTCCTGCTGAAACACAAGTCCGAAGCTTTTGAGATATTCACAGAATATAAGTTAGAAGTAGAGAACCAAAATACGGGTATAAGTATTATGTCCTTTGATGAGATCAAGGAGGAGAATACTTGAGCACGGAATTCCTGGACTATTCTAAAGGAGAATGAGATTCTCTCTCGGCATTACTCCTCCGGATACACCATAGCACGATGGTATATCGGGGCGGAGCAATCACACCCTACATGATATGGTGTGCTCTATGATGAGTACTACTGAGTTTCCTATTTCCTTTAGGGTGTTATGCACTTGAGAAGTTGCATACCTATTGAATAGGGTTCGAATCAAATCAGTTACCTACCACTTCATATGTGATATGGAAAGGGAAGAGCCCATATCTTAAGTTGGTTAAGATTTGGGGTTGTCCGGCCTATGTCTAAAAGCAAAATCCGGACAAGCTCGAGGCAAGATCTGTTATGTAGAACTGGAAATGTTCCAGCTATACAGACTGCAGCTGATGATTTGATAGAACCAAAGGATTCAGTAGATTCCAACGAACCTCAGCCTCTCCGCCGATCTAGTAGGGTTCCTCACCCACCTGAGAGATACTTCGGTTTCTCTATGACAGTGGGAGCGAGGATTGCATCATGAGATGATGACCCAACTGGTTTCGAGCTGGCCATCAGGAGTGGGACTCTGTAAGAATGACTGGATGCTTATCGATCTGAGATGGAATCCTTATAAACCAACAAAGTATGGACTTTGGTTGCTTTATCTGAAGGGTTAAATCCCCATCAGGAGCGAGTATATCTTGGGAAGATTACTTGGTGTACATGGAAAGGTTGAGACTTTCAAAGCTATGCTTAAGTCCATCCAGATCCTACTTGCCACGGCTACATACCATGACTACGATATCTGGTGGTTGGGTGTCATGACTGCTTTTCTGAGTGATGTTTTAGAAGAGAACGTCTATAAGTACACAGCCAGAGGGCTTCGTAAACAGTGGGAGTAGCGGAAACGTGTGCAAGATGTTTTATATGATAAAACAGGCATCGCGGAGTTGGAACATCTGTTTTGATGTGGTAGTCAAAAAGTTTGACTTCATCAATATGGTAGATGAACCTTGTATACACGTAAAGGTAGTAGAGAGTATGGTGGTGATCCTCGTAGAGTACGTGGATGACATACTCTTGATAGGGAAGGAGTTTCCTATGCTACGCTCGGTCAATCTCCGCTTATCACAACGATTCTCCATATAGGATCAAAGTGATACCTCCTAAATCCTGGGTTTTTGGATCTATGAGTTAGATCTAATTGGATGTTAGGATACTCGCTAGTTGTAGTGAGATGGTATCAATCGATCCTGGGGAGAATCACTGGAATGGTTCCAGGGTGATAAGGACGACTGAATGTCAGTCGTAGGCTTGTCTATACCCTCAGTGGAGGGACGGTATGTTGGAAGAGTTCCAAGCTAGATACCGTGACATACTAGACGATTAAAGGCAAGATACATCGTTACCAATGATACTACCAAAGAGGCAGTCTGGATATTTATAAGTTCATAAGATGAACTTCGTTCCTACCATTGTGTGACAATGGAGTTGTGGCTTTAGCCAAGGAAATTCCGTCCCATCAGAAATCCAGATATAATTCTTAGGCAGTATCACCTGATCATGGAGATGGTTGATCTCCAGGGAGATCGAGGTTAGGAGAGTAGACACAGAGGACAACAGCGCGGATCCACTCACAAAGGCCTTTTTCCCAGTAGAGACTTTTATGGGAAGGTTGAGTATGAGATACTTCAACCGCAGCTAATTGTTGGGTATGCGATACCATAACAGATGGCCCTAGTGCAAGTGGGAGATTGTTAGTTATATGTATGCCCTAGAGGCCATTACTGTACATACGATGTATATTGTAGTGGATGCTAGGACATATATAGGGAGGACTTTCTTGCTCGACATGATAGTATGCTATCTGGTTGTACTTTATCTTAACATATACTCTAATTGTCTCTATATTACATGTTGATAAAGCCCTTAGGATATGTACTCGACTACTGGGACTATGATGAGATCATACTAGTGGGGCCACGGTAGTCGGTGAGTACATCCTATAACTGTTCCTAGTCGAGGATGTATCGAGACAGGGCATCGATGCACCAGAGTAGACTAGCGTATACGCATCTTGACCCATATGATGGGCGATGGATGATCCCATATCCATCGGTGTTTGACATCAAGGATGGTGTACGGGTGCTCAGTGGAGACTGGGTACACTGGACGGACTCGCCGAGAACTCCCAGATGGTATTATACCATACGTCAGATGGCTGTTCTCCGGTGAAACTGGTACAGAGTAGTCTGTCGACCCGAGATCGTCATAGAGTCTTGTGTGATTCCCACTGTGCTTTGATTTCCATCATACCACGTCCAAGAGGGCATGCAAAAAGGTGGCTTTTGGGTACAGTCCCGAATCATATGGAGGCAATGAGCGATAGGAGGGGATTCGTCTCTCCCGGTATAGGGAGTTGATGTTGTGCTGTGATCGATTGGCTATAACCGGAAATCCCTGGCCAGGGTTGCTGAGATTTACTGGTAAGTGTTATCAGTAGTTTCTCGAACTGTTATAGACCTCATATCGACACGACTTATCGAGCTACTGGGGTCTGACGTTTACCACCCCTAGGCGAGATATGCAACATATCAGACGACGAGACCGGACTGTACGGGAGTGTTACTGTTTGGATTCGCAGGAGAAGTTACAGGCTTTCTTGTTGATCTTCTGAGCGCTCAATACCTGGGTAGCTGTTACGTTTAGCTGACCGCTTGCAGCTTGTGGGTGTTTGATATGATCATCATCTACTGCCGGCGTATTGACGATTCTTTAGAGTCCTACACAGAGGTTTCTTGACTCAGGCAAAACGGAGTAGGAGGACATATGTGATATGTGCGGGACCGAGGATAATGCGATCTGTGATACCGTATTCTATTCTCGCGATATTTGATATCAGCCGGGTCATCGGATCAAGTGTTGATTCGATGAATCGGTACGGATAAATATTAGCCGGTTATATACGATATAGCCGGATTGTCGGATCAAGTGTTGATTCGATAATTTAATGTATAATAATATATATGATATATTAAATTACATTAGCTAATATTTGCTCACTAAAAGATTCTTTTTCTCACTCGGGTAATACATTGATATATATGCGATATATGTTAAATGTATTATTTTATTTTGTTGCAATAAATATTGTATATGTGATATATAATATTGTAACATGATATGATAAATAATGCAACTTTTTTAGTAGAGATTAAACATGGTTAGGGTTTGATTAGGGTTAAGGCTTTCTAGAAGTTTCTAGAAGTTTTCTTTCTTTGTCTTTGTTAAGATATTATGCTAGATATTTCCAAAACCCTAACCAAACCTTTAACCCTAGTTAATTCTCTACAAGAGTTAGCTTGACCATGGTTGCATTATCTATCATATTATTTCATTTCCTATTCATCACAAATGAATAGTGATTATTGTTCATCTTCTTCCTTCATTCTTTCATGGAAAAAAGCTTTCTTGATTTTTCCAAGTGATGAATAATTGTGAGAAAAAGATAAATAAATAGAGCAAAAATCCTACTTCATCATCCTCATCTTCCCTTGCCATTTAGATGAGGGTGTTCACATCATTTCATGAGTGTTAGCTTGTGTTAAAGAAACTTCAAGGTAGATCATCTTAGTATCGAAGATCGGAAGCAAAGGTTGCATCTTTCTCTTCGTGGAACCTCTCGAGAGTCCGGATCCCGATGATCACAGCGAAGGGACCACAACACGGAGCATATGAAGTGAAGGACCGGATCTACAAAGGTTGTAATCCCTCTCACTTAGTGTTAAAGTGTCTAGCATGCTAGTTTTCGCCTAATCTCTAGTTTAAAGTTCCGTATTCGGGTTGTTCGGCACGGCTAAATTTTTATTCGGGCATGGTTGATGCCTCGTAGACCCTTGTGCGTGTGCCTAGTAACCCTACAGCATGGCTTTGCGACAGGTCGCATGGTTTTGCGACAGGGTTCGGTCACATCCGTGCACTTGTGCATGTACAGTGTCCGGACAGTTTACACTAGCGGGCTTTGGTTTAAGCCAGATCCTAGTGTACCTTTTGGGATTGGATTTATCCAGTATGTATTCGTGTTCCTCGGAACGCGGATGCGGGTGCGTATGCACAGTTGACGGAGAGACAGAGGCAGAGGATTCTCATTAGGGTTGTTGACCGTTGACTGTTGACTATTGACTTTTTGGTCAACCCTAATGAGAATATGATATGTGATTAACAATTATATTAATTAAGTATTATGGTGACATGGTTGTTGAGGGGTTGACTTTGTTGACTTGTTGACTTTGTTGACCGGTTGACTAGGTTGGACTAGTTGACCATCATGATGACAATGGCTATCATTTCATGGCAAAGACTTTTTACTTGCTTGTTTCTTTTGTGAGAAATGAGTGCATGAAATGATTTAGCCATTTTGACTTGAACCATTTTACACAATACTTGATTATTATTTTTGTGATGATGGTTTTAGATTATGAGAGCCAAATGAGAAAAGTCTTCTCTCATTCTTTCATGCTCATTCTCTCTCTTGTTCTTGAGCTCTCATCTTCCTCCTCTTGCTCTCCCTCTCTTGATTCTATGGTTCACTTGTCTCATGAGTTGAGAACCAAGAACCATAGATAAAATCCCATACAAACTCTTCTCTACTCACTCTAGTTCACAAGGTTTAGCAAACCGAGTGAACTAGTTTCTTCAAAGTTCGAAGAAGGAGCCAAAGGTTGAAGCTTTCAGGTGGATCTATCTTCGGCGCAAGGAGACGACGGGGAGAAGCCGATTAGGACGACCATCGAAGCTTGAAGACGAAGGAGTTCGAGCAAACGAAATGTATAACCCCCTAACCGAGTAGTTAGCAACTCGTAGTTAGGTTGTTAGTTAGATGTTTAACAAAGATCCGGTTTTGAGTCCATGTTACCACCTCTAAGAAAATTGTTTTTCACCAAATTCCGCATGCCCGAAAGTACCGGGAAAGGTAGCATGGACTTACAGTATACACATCGCCTAATGCTCTAGCTTGGCTCTGATACCACTGTAGGGTTCCAATGCAGTCATACAAGGGTCTATAAGGCATCAACCATGCCCGATTTAAAATTTAGATGTGCCGAAACAACCCAAAGCCGGGATCTTTTCTAGATTATTAGGGTTTAACATGCAAGTAAACATCTTTACAACTAAGAGCGAGGGATTACAACCTTTGTAGTCCACTCCTTCGCTTCATAAGCTCCGAGTAGAAGTCCCTTCGCCACGATCTACGATCTCCCGGACTCAAGAGAGGCTCCACAACTCGAACGATCCATGCTAGTTTGTAGTCTTCCTTTTCTCTGATGATCTACCTCGAAGTTTCTATAACTCAAGCTCTCTCTCTCTCTCTAATGAGGTGAACACCCAAATCTAATTGGCTAGATTAGATGAGGATGATGGAGTAGTATTTGTGCTCTCTTTTCTTATCAAATTCTCACTCTTAATCATCACAAAATAAAAACCTAGCAAGCTTTCTCAAAGCTCAAGGTTGAAGAAGAAGAAGAAAAATGAATTAATTCCTTTTGTGATGAATCATGAAAATGATATATGATTAATAATGCAACCATGGTTAACTATGACAAGGCTAACTCATGTAGAGATTTAACTTGGGCTAAGGGTTTGGGTTGGGTTAAGAATGAGTCACTACAAAATATCAACCATAATATCTTAGCTCAAAACAAAATAAATCCTTCTAGAAGCATCAAGAAAGAACTAACACAAATCAAACCCTAACCTTGTTTAATCTCCACTAAACATGTTGCATTAGTAATCATATCATGTTACAATATTATATATCACATATATAATATATTTTGTAACAATAGAAAATAATACAATTAACATATATCGCATATATATCAATGTATTACCCGGTGAGAAAATGAAATAATAAAGCGAGCCAATATTAGATAATGTAATGCAATATATCATATATATTTTTATACATTAAATTATCGAATCAACACTTGATCCGACAATCCGGGTATATCGAATATAACCGACTAATATATCATGTACCGATTCATCAAATTAACACTTGATCCGATGACCCGGCTCATATCTAAATATCGTGAGAATATAATACGGTATCTCATATCTGTTGGAGATAGTGCCCTCAGAGTCAATTATTGGATCACAGGCACGTGATTGCAATGATTGAGGGGAGGACCTGTCCCAGTAGGACAGTCTTACTCGAGATGATAGTATGCTATCTGGTTTACCTTTATCATCGTGTACTGCTTTAGGTGACCTGACACGTCGCTATTACACGTTGATAGAGCCCCTAGGATTCTTGCTTGACCACCAGCAGTATGAGGGCATCGATACTCCATTAGTAGACTAGTGTATACAGTCGAGACCCCGACGAGGGGCGGTGGCCGGTCTCACAAGCCACTGGTGTCAGTAGGTTCACCTAAGATGTATACAGGTGCTCATTGGGTTATGAGTACACCGGACAGGACTCGCCGGGAACCTGCTAGTTGGGATTATACCAGACGTCAGATAGCAGTTCCCTGGTGACATGTGTACAGGTTAGTTCATCGACCTGGGATCGTCATTTGTCTCGTGTGAGTTCCCACTGTACTTTGATTACTACCCTACCACGGCTCAAAGGAGTCGTGCAAACAGGTTTTAGTTGGGTACAGTCCCGAGCCACATGGAGGCAGTGAGCGGATCTGCAGGGGTTCGTCTCTCCCGGTATTGGGGGTGAGGTCGTGCTGTGTCTAGGAGAGCCAGAACATGAAAAGTCCTTGGCCAAGGCAGGAGATTTGCTGGTAGGTATTCCAGTAGTATCTCAGGGTGTTCTGGGCTACACTCCGACACGACTTGTACCGCTTTTGGGGGTCTGACTTTTACCAACCCCCTAGGCCCGCCATGCGATGCTCATAGACGAACGGACCGGACTGTACGGATATTGTCACTGACAGGCTCAGTAGGGTGTCAGGATGAGTTCGCTCATCGACGTCCCTTTTGGTCAATACCTGGTGGCCCGTCACGTATTGGCTTATACCTCTGACGTGCTAGTGGTTAAATCCACAGCCACAGTATTGACGAGTCTTTAGAGTCCACCACACAGACAGTTACTCAAGTTTCGGGCGAAACGCTGTAGAGGCCGTATGGAGATATGGCAGGGTTCGATCTGATACGTGCGGTATTGCACGGATCGTGATCGGACGGTTTTTACTAGCCGGCTTTGGCTTAAGCCGGATACTAGTATTAGATAGTGTAGTTTTATCTCTTTGCATTTGTGTTCAGTGCGAATACAAATGCGGGCATGTATTTGCAGTAGCGGGGTTTTCCTGTAATTTATTACGGGATCGGTTTTCTGAAGTTGCCAGTTTGCATTCCGTTCCGGCCGGTTTTCCTTCATTCCTTCTCGGTCGGACTTTCTTATTGGAGAGTGTTAATTGCAAGTTCGCAATTAACATTTTGTGAGGGGTTTCTTTGCATATGTGTGGCTTCATAATCATGAGATTCCTTTCTTGTCCATTTGATGGCTTTTCATTTGATGGTTTAGAAAAGGGATTGATTTGTGAGATGAGTGAGAAAGGATGTGAGGTTTATATTATCTTTTTGATATATTGTTTTATGTAATTCTTTTTTCTCTCTCCAATCTAATTCTATGGAGAGGGGGCCGGCCACTTTGGCTAGAGAGAGAGGATCATTTCTTTTTGAGTGAGAAAAATGCTTCATATCTTTTTCCATGCTACCAAGTTCATAAGCACATTTTCTTGAGTTGCTTTTCCTCTCCTCCTCACATCCTTCCATCAAGGCAACTTCAAGAACCCCAAAGAGATAACCTTCTACACTATTCTATAGCATCCCTTGGACGCGTCGGCTAGCCAACTTCGCGCCCGAGTTGCCTCGGTCAAGAGGCGGGAGCCCGTAAAAGATTCCGGCTACGTGGTGCCCTTTCCGACGAGCGAGGAGGAGACGGAGATTCCGCGGTAGATCGGAGTGGAGACGAAGACCGAAGGACACGGATCGTTTGGTATAGCATCTCTACTCTTTTCCTTTTTGCTAGCTTGCTAGGTTAATGGCCCGATCCGGGTAAAAAGTCCGCGGTGGTGCCGTTTTGCAAAGTTCGCAAAGTTTTTGTTTTCCGCGTCTCCGGCGTCGGATCGACGGCCGGGGCGCCCCCGCGGGCTTACAATTCAACGTGAAAGTTCGTTACGTTGAAGGTTTTCGCCAGAAACCATTCGTAGCCCTCCGTCGTTTCATATGGGTAGTCAATAGTATTCAAGCTGTGTTTGTTGGCCTTAGTCAAGGCACAGTGTTTGGTAGCTATTGGGTATTCATATGCTGCATAGATAGATGCGTTGGTTTGGGACAGTCGTATAGCCTTGTTGGCCTTAGTCAAGGGCTTGTACGGGTGGGTTCAAATCAACCTGGACAATGACGGGTAGAACTTGACATGTGACTTATGATTTGTTGGCCTTAGTCAAGGTCATAAGAGCATGGGGCAAAAATCCACATCGGGAGTTTCAAAAGAACTGAAACTTGCCAGATATGCGCATACCTTCTGGAGTGTGACAGCGTGAGCGGATTCCGTCACGTTATCATGCGATGATAGTTGGATCCCGATTCCCACTGATGAGTTGGTTTACTCCTCGGGCATTCCCGGCTAATTCTTCTTTCAGGTTTGGGGAAGAATTTGACGTTACAGTGGGAGGTTTCCAGATTAGATAAATTGGTAACCATTCTGATCTAGGTTAGAGTGCACGCTGAGTGTTTCTTTTCTCTCTCTCTCTGGCAGCGACCATTGACCCGACCCTAGACTATGACTCAGTGACCAAGTTGACCGAACCTTCTTAACACTGGCTTTTGGATTGTCAGAGTTGCAGACCTCTTTGCCACTCCTACTTTTACTCTTTTCTCCGGGACACCCCGTATTACTACGAACGTCCACTTCCATTGGACAAAACCATCGTATGGTTATATACGAACTCGAAGGACTTCGAGGATGGTTTCTGGTTCTGGAGAAAAAGGAATAAAGTACATTCAGTTGTCTCTTCTTTTCACCTTCTCTCAGGTTGCGAGTACTCCTTGGTTTAGGAGTAGTACACCTATTACGCAAATTGGATAGTCTTCATCCAAACCTTAGGCTGGTGCCGAACGGTAGGGAATGAAGAAAGCCGATTAGCCTAAACGGTGTATAGAAGGTATTAAGTTCAGACAAACCAAGGGATTAGTAAGAGGGCAAAGTAAATTGCGACTGCTATTCACGACCAAACCATGTACTTCTTTGTCAATCCTAAATCATCTATGAATTAAGTTCATTCGGTTGTCTTTTATCTTCACCTTCTCTCGCATTGCGAGTGCTCCTAGGATTAGGACAGTACACCCATTATGCCTATTGGATAGTCTTCTTCCAAACCATAGGCTGGTGCCGAACGGTAGGGAAGGAAGAAAACCATTTGGCCTAAAGGGGTGTACAGAAGGTAATGACTAAAGACATGTAAAGGGATTTGGAGAGGTGGCAAAGAATTATACAGTTATAGTTGTGAATCTGGATAATGGAAGAGGCATTACTAGGAATACCAGCATACCCCATCGAAACATTTCAATGTTTCAGTTTCACTGTGTACTGTTAAAAGAAAACTGATTTCTCAATTAGACACTTGCTCCAGGGTATGTATTTGCCAGGAATGATTCTCACATCTGTATGGTTTTACAGATGATGAGTGGGAGTAAGTTATTGGGAATTAGGTGACCATCCTCATTATATCGGGATTCATGATATTTGAGGAAGCCACCTGGGTTGTTTGCCGGTCGGCAAATATTTGGTTTTGAATATCCGTTGTTGTGCACCAATTTCAAATTGATATATCTGTACGTCTATTTTTATAGAGTGAGATATACTTTTTGAAATTATGTCTATGACATTTACCTATATCAGTGGATAGTTAGGTAAGGAGCATTGAACAACGGTGTAATTCTTCTTAACCAAAAGTACAGTTTTCAACCTATGACACACAGTGAATGAGTCACTAGACTCAGGGGACTTATACAGAGTATTGTATATTGTCCAGTGTCCATTAGGACAGAGGGGTTGGTCCTCGTACTATATTCTGTTTACTTTTAACTTCTCTAGTTCTTAGACATGTGTTTCGTACAAACACAGGGTCTAAGTGATGAGGAGTTATAGGTATAAGAATAAAGTAGAGAACCAGGTATTGCAAGTATCGGGATTCTTCAAAGTGATCGAAGATGTAGATACTTGTGTATGGTATTCAGTTGATAGTAATGACAAAGAGAACTAGCTTCTCTTTCAGGTTACTCATAATTGGAAGTACTCCTAAGTTGAGTAACGCTGATCGGCCTCTCCTCCTTTTACTTGACATGCACTGGAGACAGCTGCATGATTTGAATCTGGTTCAATTAAATCAGTGCCTCTGTTTCTTGGATATAGAACAGTTCATATCTTGACATTGTTAAGATACGGGGAGTTGTCCGGCTTATGCTTAAAACCAGACTCTGGACAACTCAAGGCACGTTTCAGTAGTGGCTGTTTGTGGGTTGACCCGGGCTATGACGAGGGTTGATTTTCTACCATCTGGAAGATCAATAGTGATATTGTTCTTGACTCGCCACAGTTTTATCAAAAATGGATTTTTTTTTCAGAAAACAGTAGTGGGAGTATGGTAGAACTGGAAGTGATTCCAGAACCACAAACGATTACTGAAGATTTCATAAGAACCTAAAGATTCAATCTGGTTTGACATTCCATTGGCCACTCCGCAGATATGGTGGGTAACCTCAGACACTCGAGAGGTACTTCGGTATGCTCAAGGACGGTAGCAGGGAGGTTCTTGTTTACCCACACTTGCCATTGTTGTTGTTCCAGGCTGCGAGACCCGGCGGAAGGATGAGTATAGCGTCGTTCTAAACTTGCTTTAGAAGCGTACGTATATATGACTCTGCCAGAGGGTTGTCATAGTCAGTTGGAGCAGCGGAAGCATTGGTGGATATCAGGCTTATGTCTATTTATAGACTAAAGCAGATATAACGGAGCTAGATCATCTATTTCTGATGTGAAGTCATAGGTTTGACTCCATCAGAATAGGGGATGGATCTGTTAAGAAGGTAGTAGGGTGTGATGTCCTGGTATTTGGTGACATACACAGAGTAGGAAGTGATATTCCTATACTACGATGGGTTATACTTTGGTCGTCACACAGTAGTTTCTCCACATAGGACTTGGATATTATATCAGACATTCTGGTTACTAGATCTATGGTTTTAGATCTAGATTTGGGTGTTTTCCCAATCTGGGTACTTTGACCGCATTCTATGAGTATTTAGAATGGACGACTCCTGGCACGGTAGTGTACCTGCAGGTAATGGAGTCACCCTCTCTAAAGGTGTCTTACAGACTAAAGGGGAGAGGGACATGCATGATTGACAGATCACTTGCTTAGGCAACTGAGTCAATCATGAGATGTCAAGTACCACACCAGATATTGTTCTTGCAGTAGGTGCAATAAGTTGATATTAATCCATTCTTGGAGAAACAGTCGGAAGCAGTTTTAGAACATAAGTTAATGTTCTAAGGAATTGATAACGGCAGCCTCCTTTAGGAGACGGTTATCATTCCAGGCTTCCAAGGTGACCTGGATGGCAGAGTGGCTGTCAGAGTTATAGTTTTCCCTCTAACGAGGGGCAGTATTTTGGACAGTTGGTCCAAGTGGATACTGAGGGGAGGCATGGCGCAGGATACTGATTAAGTTCAGTTGACGATACAGTCTAAGAAGTTTGGATTTGGAGTTCATTTCTGAACTAGGTCCCATCAGACATCCAGACATTCTAAGACAGGTATTGCTCATTTCGGGAGATGGCTTTCTCCGCGAACATGGGATATAGAGAGACATAGAAAGAAACATCACAGCGGATCCACTCACTGAGGCTATTCCTCGAACGCAAAAGTTTCACAAACGAGCTTTGTAAGACTGACTAGTAGAGGAGTTGGGTGTTCGGTATCACACGGGCTGTGAGTATGCGACATCGCAATAATTAGCCTCGAGTGCAAGTGGGAGATTGTTGGAGATAGTGCCCTCAGAGTCAATTATTGGATCACAGGCACGTGATTGCAATGATTGAGGGGAGGACCTGTCCCAGTAGGACAGTCTTACTCGAGATGATAGTATGCTATCTGGTTTACCTTTATCATCGTGTACTGCTTTAGGTGACCTGACACGTCGCTATTACACGTTGATAGAGCCCCTAGGATTCTTGCTTGACCACCAGCAGTATGAGGGCATCGATACTCCATTAGTAGACTAGTGTATACAGTCGAGACCCCGACGAGGGGCGGTGGCCGGTCTCACAAGCCACTGGTGTCAGTAGGTTCACCTAAGATGTATACAGGTGCTCATTGGGTTATGAGTACACCGGACAGGACTCGCCGGGAACCTGCTAGTTGGGATTATACCAGACGTCAGATAGCAGTTCCCTGGTGACATGTGTACAGGTTAGTTCATCGACCTGGGATCGTCATTTGTCTCGTGTGAGTTCCCACTGTACTTTGATTACTACCCTACCACGGCTCAAAGGAGTCGTGCAAACAGGTTTTAGTTGGGTACAGTCCCGAGCCACATGGAGGCAGTGAGCGGATCTGCAGGGGTTCGTCTCTCCCGGTATTGGGGGTGAGGTCGTGCTGTGTCTAGGAGAGCCAGAACATGAAAAGTCCTTGGCCAAGGCAGGAGATTTGCTGGTAGGTATTCCAGTAGTATCTCAGGGTGTTCTGGGCTACACTCCGACACGACTTGTACCGCTTTTGGGGGTCTGACTTTTACCAACCCCCTAGGCCCGCCATGCGATGCTCATAGACGAACGGACCGGACTGTACGGATATTGTCACTGACAGGCTCAGTAGGGTGTCAGGATGAGTTCGCTCATCGACGTCCCTTTTGGTCAATACCTGGTGGCCCGTCACGTATTGGCTTATACCTCTGACGTGCTAGTGGTTAAATCCGCAGCCACAGTATTGACGAGTCTTTAGAGTCCACCACACAGACAGTTACTCAAGTTTCGGGCGAAACGCTGTAGAGGCCGTATGGAGATATGGCAGGGTTCGATCTGATACGTGCGGTATTGCACGGATCGTGATCGGACGGTTTTTACTAGCCGGCTTTGGCTTAAGCCGGATACTAGTATTAGATAGTGTAGTTTTATCTCTTTGCATTTGTGTTCAGTGCGAATACAAATGCGGGCATGTATTTGCAGTAGCGGGGTTTTCCTGTAATTTATTACGGGATCGGTTTTCTGAAGTTGCCAGTTTGCATTCCGTTCCGGCCGGTTTTCCTTCATTCCTTCTCGGTCGGACTTTCTTATTGGAGAGTGTTAATTGCAAGTTCGCAATTAACATTTTGTGAGGGGTTTCTTTGCATATGTGTGGCTTCATAATCATGAGATTCCTTTCTTGTCCATTTGATGGCTTTTCATTTGATGGTTTAGAAAAGGGATTGATTTGTGAGATGAGTGAGAAAGGATGTGAGGTTTATATTATCTTTTTGATATATTGTTTTATGTAATTCTTTTTTCTCTCTCCAATCTAATTCTATGGAGAGGGGGCCGGCCACTTTGGCTAGAGAGAGAGGATCATTTCTTTTTGAGTGAGAAAAATGCTTCATATCTTTTTCCATGCTACCAAGTTCATAAGCACATTTTCTTGAGTTGCTTTTCCTCTCCTCCTCACATCCTTCCATCAAGGCAACTTCAAGAACCCCAAAGAGATAACCTTCTACACTATTCTATAGCATCCCTTGGACGCGTCGGCTAGCCAACTTCGCGCCCGAGTTGCCTCGGTCAAGAGGCGGGAGCCCGTAAAAGATTCCGGCTACGTGGTGCCCTTTCCGACGAGCGAGGAGGAGACGGAGATTCCGCGGTAGATCGGAGTGGAGACGAAGACCGAAGGACACGGATCGTTTGGTATAGCATCTCTACTCTTTTCCTTTTTGCTAGCTTGCTAGGTTAATGGCCCGATCCGGGTAAAAAGTCCGCGGTGGTGCCGTTTTGCAAAGTTCGCAAAGTTTTTGTTTTCCGCGTCTCCGGCGTCGGATCGACGGCCGGGGCGCCCCCGCGGGCTTACAATATCGCATTATCCTCGGTCGTGCACATATCACATATCTGCCCCTACTCCGTTTTGCCTGAGTCAAGAAACCTCTGTGTAGGACTTTAAAGAATCGTCAATACGCCGGTAGCAGGTGATGATCATATCAAACACCCACAAGCTGCAAGCGGTCAGCTAAACGTAATAGCCACCCAGGTATTGAGCAATCAGAAGATCAACAAGCAAGCCTGTACATTCTCCTGTGAATCCAATCAGTAACACTCTCGTACAGTCCGGTCTCTTCGTCTGATATGTTGCATATCTAGTCTAGGGGTGGTATACGTCAGACCCCAGTAACCGATAAGTCGTGTCGATGTGAGGCTCATAACGGGTCGAGAAACTACTGATAACACTTACCAGTAAATCTCTGTTAGTGTATATGCCCTAGAGGCCATTACTGTATCATACTAGTTTGTATATTACTTGATGGAAGCTTGGGATATTCACCTTGTATAAACAATCTTGCTCAATATAGTAGTATGCTACTTGGTTTGTTTCTACTTCAATGTGTACTTGTGTTTATTTCAGTATATCACTTATACGCATTAGTGGAGCCCTTAGGATCTTTGCTTGATTACCAGCGTTGTGATGGCAGTCACACTAGTGGGGGCTGGGTAATCTATAGGCACATCCTTATACAGGTCCCTAGTCGTAGGACTATCGAGACAGGGCATCGATACTCCGGAGTAGACTAGCGTATGCGCTTCTCATCCCAGTGTGGGAGATGGTCTGTCCCACAGCCATCAGTACGTCATACTGGAGATAGTATACGGGTGCTCGTTGGGTTACGAGTACACTGGACAGGACTCGTCGGGAACTGACAGGTTGGTATTATACCTATCGTCAGTTATCAGTTCCCAGGTGACATGAGTACAGCTTAGTCCGCTGACTTGACACTGACACTTCGCCTCGAGTGTGTTCCCACTGCACTTTGATCACTACCCTACCACGGCTCAAAGGAGTCGTGCAAACAGGTGGTGGTTGGGTGCAGTCCCGAAGCACTTGGAGGCAGTGACGGTTAGACAGGATTCGTCTCTCCCGGTATTGGGGGTTGACATCGCGCTGTGTCTAGGAGAGCCATTACACGAGTAGTCCCTGGCCAGGGCAAGCGAGATATACTGGTAGGTTTCCAGTGTTATCTCAGGGTGTTTTGGGCTTCACTCCGACACGACTTGTACCGCTATTAGGGGACTGACGTTTTACCGCCCCCTAGGCCCGCCATGCGATGTATCAGACGAACAGACCGGACTGTACGGAGAATGTCACATTCAGACTCAGTAGGAGTTCAGATGGGGTTTCACCTCGTCAGCCTTCTTGTCGGCATCTACCTGGGGACCGTTACGCACAGCTAGTGCCGCTTGCGGTCTGTGGTTAAACCCACTGCCAGCGTAGTGTCGAGTCTTTAGAGTCCCACACAGAGGGTATTCGCCTCTGGGCAAAACAGAGTAGAGGTCGCATGGTTTTGCGACAGGGTTCGTTCTCATCCGCGCACTTGTGCACGTTTGGAGTCCGGACGGATTATACTGGCAGGCTCTGGTTTGAGCCAGATACTGGTATATGTTTTGGGGGTTTCTTTTATATCTTGGTATTCTTGTTCCTCGGAACGAGAATGCAGGTGTGTATGCACAGTTGCTTGAGGCGGAGAATGAGGTTTTTCATTAGGGTTTCGGATCGGGTGCGTATGCACAGTTGACAGTCTTCATTTTCCAAACCCTAATGGATTTATATATTATCTATTAATAATAGTAATTAAATAAGAATTATGTTATGGTTGATTTTTTTGTTGACTTGTTGACCATGGTTGACTTGTTGACCATTGACTACCATCATGCTTTAAAATGTCTTCCTTGATTCATGCTTACTTTTTATTAAATGAAGCATGGTTGTGGTCATTCCAAATACTACCATCAACTATTCTTATTTCAATTATTATCATTTAGATAATATTTTTCTTTTGCATTATGGTTGCAAGAAAGAGAAAAGATATCTCATTCTATCATAACCTCTCTCTCTCCTCATTTCATCTTCTTCTTCCTCTAGCAAAGAGAAACCTTCTCATGTGTTGAGAATCATTCTCTTTAAAAGGAAAAGCAAACCCTAATCACTCTCTACTCATTCTAGGATGAAGGTTTAGCAAGCCGGAAACCCTAGTTCACTCAAAGATCGAGGAAGAGCCCAAAGTCGAACCTTCGAGGTGGATCCATCTTCGACGGGAGAAGGCGACGAAAAGAGAACCATCAACCTCTACAAGGTTTGAAGAAGAAGGAGTTCAAGTTTAGGTATAACCATCTTCCATAGTATCTAACTCTCTTTAGCTAGAATACTAGTTTTAGTTTAGACAACGATCCCGACCTTGTTTAGTCCATGTTGCCTCTTGCGATAAAAATTCGTTTTTTATACCGTTTCCGCCTCCCCGTAAGCACCGGGGGTCGCAATATGGACTTACACTGGTATCAGAGCCTAACTAAACTTAAACTAGCTTGGTAGCGAAGTGTATGGAAGTTCGAAACCGAAAAATCACAAAACCGGAAAAACCAAAACCCTAAGTTTCTGTTGAATTTTTTTCTGCTCAAAATGAAAAACTTTATACTTGTAAAATCGTCTCAGGGTTTTGTTTGAACAACCAAGAAACACGATGCACTAATTCACTTAAACCGCCGTGCTTCCGCGGTACGAGGTAGGCATGTGCCGCGGAAGCGCCGCGCTTTATTATCTTCTCTGCATCGTTTTTCGTGCAGTGTTCTTCTGTGTTGGTTTTGGGATTTTTAAGATATATTATATGTACCCAGATTTTCCAGAACAGAAATTCACTTTTGGGGTCCTATAATTCCGTATTTTTTTTCCGAACTTCACTGCACTTTGGCTATGTTGGTTATATCTGTGATGTTTGCATGTATTGAACGTCGGCTAATCGCTATAAGTCGATTAGTCGGGGTTATACATGATCTGTAATGTGCTGGAATGTGTATATGAATGTGTTGGACTGTCGCGGGTGAATAGCCGGGGTGGATGTGAGATGAGCTTTTGTTTTTCTTTCATTCATTGTAAATGTAAATTGATGTAATAATATTATTTGTTTGGCCGCACAACCGGGTCGGGGTTGTAGCCGTCATTGTATAATTCTTTTTACTGTTTATGCTCCTAGGATAGACCCATGGAGGGGTGCACAAACTGCCGAGTACTTGGCGGGTAGTTTGCCGCACCCGTAGGGGTCTTGGGTGGGGTATTTGGCTATTCACCGCGACCGTGTTATCCGCTTTTCGTTTCAGGCTCGAAAGGATTGCGGATTGCTAGTATATCCAATGTATTCATCTGTGATCTGTAATGTCTATCATTGCTTTCTATTTAGGCGTTGCTTATGTTTTACAGCCGCGCTAGCCCAGCCCCCGCTCTGTCGTTAGTTAAGTAACCTAACGAGTGATGACGGGACCCCGTGGCGAATGCGAATGGCATAAGCGTACGTCATATTTTGGTTGTTTTCTGCAATGGTAGGAATTAAATGATGGGACGCATTAAAAGAACTAATGCAAGAATATCACGCATTAAAAGAACTAATGCAAGATAATAAACCAAGTTTAAGTCGATGGAACACTTTCGAAAAACCACTCGGTTCTTTTCAAAAACTAACTTTTAAATGCGGAGCTTGAGCCACTCCTTCTAAAAGCTATCTCGTTCCATCGATTATATCAAGTTCACTACGTTCACGGTTTCGCCAAAACCATTCGTAGCCCTCCATCATTTCAGTTAAATATACGGTAGTATTCAAGCTATGTATTTTGACCTCACGCCAAGGCATAGTGATTGGTAGCTACCGGATATTTATCTGTTGCATAGATAGAATGCGTTGTTTTGAGACAGTCGTACCACCATTTTGGCCTACGTCAAGGGTAGGTACGGGTGGATTCAAATCAACCGGGATAATGATGGGAAGAACTTGACATGTGACTTATGACATTTTGACCTCACGCCAAGGTCATAAGAGCATGGGGCAAAAATCCACATCGGGAGTTTCATAAGTACTGAAACTTGCTAGATTTGCATACCATTTGGAGTGTGATGATTATGGTAGGATTCCTTCATTTTCGTCACGCGATGATATTTGGATCCCGATCCTACTGTGAGTATATGCTACTCCTCGGGAAATTTCTCACTAAACGATCAATGCTATAAACCTAGTAGGTGCCTAGAAAGGTGTTAGCGGGGCTACGCCCCCAGGGAAAAGAGGTTCTTAAATTAAGGAACTTCGCGAAAGCGTTGGAAAACCTCCCTCGAAGTACCGACACTGGCCTGGCTGAACGGTTAAGCAAGTATTGTACGGTGGGATTGATCCCGGCTAATTCTTCCTTTGTGGTTTGAGGAGGGATTCGAGAGACAGTGGGAGCCATCCTGTTTAGACAAATTAAAAACCATTCTAAATTTGCAAGAGCATCGTGCTAAGTGTTTCTTCTCTCCCCCTGCAGCGACCAAATCGAAATGACTGGACTTAAGTTACTTCTAGATAAAAACATACTGACAGGGCCAAACTACAAAGATTGGCTCAGGAATGTCAAATTGGCAATCTCTTACGACAAGCTGGGGTATCTTCTTACCACCAAAGCTCCCCCCGTCCCAGGTCCCACCTCCAGCGTCGCGGATAAGGAAATCCGTAAGACTTGGGAGATTGACAGCGCGAAGGCCAGATGCCTCGTACTTGCCTCGATGGACAACGACCATCAGAGGAGGCACGAGAATATGGATTTGGAATCCATATTTCTTCATACAAAAGAACTGTATGGAGAGCAGTCTCGTATCGCAAGATACGAAGTGTCGAAGAAGTTATTTTCGACAAAGTTGGCCGTCGGATCATCGGTAGCGGACCACGTGCTTAAGATGATTGGCTACACTGAGGAGCTCGCGGAACTTGGGACCACGTTGGACAGTGAACTTTATACGGATATAATTCTCCAGTCCCTTCCATCCACTTACGCCCAGTTCATACTGAATTTCAACTTGCAAGAAAAGGAAGTTGAACTTTCAGAACTCCTCAACCTGCTGAGGAGCGCAGAGGGCACCCTACAGAAGGGTAGGGATACATCCACTTTGTTTGTAGGAGGATCTTCTTCCTCTAGGTCCAAGGCGAAAGCCAAGGGAAAGAGGAAGAAAGCCCCCGCCAAACCAAGAGGCGGTGTTAGTAAAGTGGGTGCGAAGGGAAAGGAAAAGGCAATAAAGATAGCGGGGAAGCTTGTTGGTAAAGAGGAATGCTTCTATTGTCACAAGAGTGGACACTGGAAGAAAGATTGCAGGGCTTGGAAAGCCAGGACACAGGAACTGAAGCAGGTTGCGGCTTCAGCTTCAGGTGTGTATGTTATTGAAAACTGTCTTTCTATAAACTCTACTTCCTGGGTATTGGATACCGGATCAGGATCTCATATCTGTAATTCTTTGCAGGCGTTGAGAAACCGTAGGGTTTTGAAGGCAGGTGACATGACCCTCAGAGTTGCGAACGGAGCTAGCATGGATGCTAAAGCCGTAGGGGACTATCACCTGGGAATGTCAGATGGGCATGTTTTGGTTTTGCGTAATTGCTTTTTTGTACCCAACGCAACTTGTAATATCATTTCTGTATCTTTGGTTTCTAAAGAAGGTTATGAATTTGCGTTTGTAAGTAATGTTGTTAACATTCACCTTAATCAAGTTCTGATTGGGTCAGGTACATTGAGCAATGGTATATACGTATTAAACCAACCACAGATTTTCAATGTCCAGAATACACACAAAAGAAAGTCTCCAGATATCAATCAGACTTTCTTATGGCATTGTAGACTGGGTCACATCAATGAGAGAAGGTTGACTAAGTTACATACAGAAGGATATTTGGATCCGTTCGAATATCAATCGTATGCCACTTGTCAATCCTGTCTCAAAGGAAAGATGACAAAGACTCCGTTCACTGGACACGGAGTAAGAGCGAGCGAGCTCTTGGGACTCGTACACAGCGACGTGTGCGGTCCAATGTCTACACATGCGCGAAGCGGTTATTCTTACTTCATTACTTTTACGGATGATTTTTCAAGATACGGTTATGTCTTCTTAATGAAACATAAGTCAGAATCTTTTGAAAAATTCCAGGAATTTAAGAATGAAGTAGAGAAACAAACCGGCAAAAGTATCAAGATTCTAAGATCGGATCGAGGTGGAGAATACTTAAGTGCCGAGTTCCTGAATTACTTAAAAGAGAATGGGATTCTCTCTCAGCTTACTCCTCCATACACCCCGCAACATAACGGTGTATCGGAGAGACGGAATCGGACCCTATTGGATATGGTACGGTCCATGATGAGTAACGCTGAGTTACCGCGATCATTCTGGGGGTATGCGCTAGAAACAGCTGCATACCTATTGAACCGAGTTCCTACTAAGACTGTGCCTACCACACCATATGAGTTATGGAGTGGGAAGAAACCCTATCTTCAGTACCTGAAGATTTGGGGATGTCCAGCTTATGTCAAAAAGCAGCATACGGACAAGCTCGAGGCACGCTCAGTACTGTGCAAGTTTGTGGGATACCCAAAGAACTCCAGGGGGTATCTTTTCTATTACGCAGAGGAGCAAAAAGTCCTTGTTTCTCGTAATGCCCATTTTCTGGAACATCAGTTCTTAGAAAAGGAAGTAAGTGGGAGCGCAATAGAACTGGAAGAAATTCCAGAACCACAGACTATTACTGAAAGCTTAATGGAACCAGAGGGTTCAAATGAACAGGACATTCCTATGCCGCTCCGCAGAAGTAGTAGGCAGTCTCATCCGCCCGAGAGATACTACGGTTTTCTCATAGACGGGGATAGAGAGGATTGCATCATAGACTATGATGAGCCTACAAGCTTCCAACAAGCCGTTCAGAGCATTGACTCGGTAAAATGGCTGGATGCAATGCGGACCGAAATGGAGTCCATGTACACCAACAAAGTACGGACGTTGGACATTGCTCCAGACGGGGTAAAACCCGTAGGATGCAAGTGGATCTTCAAAAGGAAGATTGGTGTAGATGGACAGGTTGAGACCTATAAAGCTAGACTTGTAGCAAAGGGTTTCCGTCAAAGACCTGGCTTGGACTATGACGAAACCTTTTCTCCAGTGGCTATGCTGAAATCCATTCGGATCCTTCTTGCCATTGCTGCCTTCCACGATTATGAGATTTGGCAGATGGACGTAAAAACCGCTTTTCTAAATGGAAGTTTAGAGGAGTGTGTCTATATGGATCAGCCAGAGGGTTTCATTCAGAGTGGGAGCAGCGGAAAGGTGTGCAAGTTGCTTAAGTCCATCTATGGACTGAAGCAGGCATCGCGGAGTTGGAACATCTGTTTTGATGAGACGGTCAAGGAATTTGACTTTATCAAAAATCCAGATGAACCATGCATCTATAGTAGATTTGTAGCGAGAACTGTAGTATTCCTTGTTTTATACGTGGATGACATTCTCTTAATAGGAAATGACATTCCTATGCTACAATCTGTCAAGGGTTTCTTGTCACACAGGTTCTCCATGAAAGACCTGGGTGATGCCTCTTACATCCTGGGGATCCGGATCCATCGTGATAGATCCAAGAGGATATTAGGACTTTCACAGTCCAGGTACATCGACACCGTACTGAAAAGATTCAGTATGGAAGATTCCAAGCGCGGTAACCTACCGGCTTGTCACGGGATCACCCTCTCTAAAGAGATGTCTCCCAAGACTGATTTGGAGAGGGATCGCATGTCTATTATACCCTACGCTTCTGCGGTAGGCTCTATAATGTATGCGATGTTGTGTACCAGACCGGATGTAGCTTATGCACTGAGTGTAGTAAGCCGGTATCAGTCAAACCCTGGGGAGAAACATTGGATAGCGGTAAAGAACATTCTCAAGTACCTGAGGAGGACTAAGGAGATGTTCTTGGTGTATGGTGGAAAAGACCTCCAGATTGAGGCCTTTGCTGACTCCAGCTTCCAGAGTGACAAGGATGATTCCAAGTCCATGTCGGGTTTTGTCTTTACCCTCAATGGAGGGGCGGTGTGTTGGAAGAGTTCCAAACAGGAAACCGTTGCAGACTCGACTATGGAAGCGGAATACATCGCTGCATCTGATGCCGCAAAAGAAGCTGTCTGGATAAGGAAGTTCTTAAAAGAACTTCAGGTGGTTCCGTCCATTGTTGACCCAGTACCTCTGTATTGCGACAACAACGGGGCTATAGCTTTAGCAAAGGAACCCAGGTCCCATCAGAGATCCAGGCACATCTTGAGGCGGTATCACCTGATCAGGGAGATCGTGGATCGCAAGGAGATCGAGGTTCGGAGGGTTGCTTCAGAAGAGAACACTGCAGATCCATTCACCAAGGCCCTACCCCAGACTCAGTTCGAGCGGCTGATCGAGATGATAGGTCTTCGATACGCCAGTACATGGCCTTAGTGCAAGTGGGAGATTGTTAGTGTATATGCCCTAGAGGCCATTACTGTATCATACTAGTTTGTATATTACTTGATGGAAGCTTGGGATATTCACCTTGTATAAACAATCTTGCTCAATATAGTAGTATGCTACTTGGTTTGTTTCTACTTCAATGTGTACTTGTGTTTATTTCAGTATATCACTTATACGCATTAGTGGAGCCCTTAGGATCTTTGCTTGATTACCAGCGTTGTGATGGCAGTCACACTAGTGGGGGCTGGGTAATCTATAGGCACATCCTTATACAGGTCCCTAGTCGTAGGACTATCGAGACAGGGCATCGATACTCCGGAGTAGACTAGCGTATGCGCTTCTCATCCCAGTGTGGGAGATGGTCTGTCCCACAGCCATCAGTACGTCGTACTGGAGATAGTATACGGGTGCTCGTTGGGTTACGAGTACACTGGACAGGACTCGTCGGGAACTGACAGGTTGGTATTATACCTATCGTCAGTTATCAGTTCCCAGGTGACATGAGTACAGCTTAGTCCGCTGACTTGACACTGACACTTCGCCTCGAGTGTGTTCCCACTGCACTTTGATCACTACCCTACCACGGCTCAAAGGAGTCGTGCAAACAGGTGGTGGTTGGGTGCAGTC
The DNA here is from genome assembly GCA_030015575.1 of Agapanthus africanus. Classification (NCBI taxonomy): domain Eukaryota; kingdom Viridiplantae; phylum Streptophyta; class Magnoliopsida; order Asparagales; family Amaryllidaceae; genus Agapanthus; species Agapanthus africanus. Next base: position 249,644,983 of record CM057349.1, read on the forward strand.
CCGAAGCACTTGGAGGCAGTGACGGTTAGACAGGATTCGTCTCTCCCGGTATTGGGGGTTGACATCGCGCTGTGTCTAGGAGAGCCATTACACGAGTAATCCCTGGCCAGGGCAAGCGAGATATACTGGTAGGTTTCCAGTGTTATCTCAGGGTGTTTTGGGCTTCACTCCGACACGACTTGTACCGCTATTGGGGGACTGACGTTTTACCGCCCCCTAGACCCGCCATGCGATGTATCAGACGAACAGACCGGACTGTACGGAGAATGTCACATTCAGACTCAGTAGGAGTTCAGATGGGGTTTCACCTCGTCAGCCTTCTTGTCGGCATCTACCTGGGGACCGTTACGCACAGCTAGTGCCGCTTGCGGTCTGTGGTTAAACCCACTGCCAGCGTAGTGTCGAGTCTTTAGAGTCCCACACAGAGGGTATTCGCCTCTGGGCAAAACAGAGTAGAGGTCGCATGGTTTTGCGACAGGGTTCGTTCTCATCCGCGCACTTGTGCACGTTTGGAGTCCGGACGGATTATACTGGCAGGCTCTGGTTTGAGCCAGATACTGGTATATGTTTTGGGGGTTACTTTTATATCTTGGTATTCTTGTTCCTTGGAACGAGAATGCAGGTGTGTATGCACAGTTGCTTGAGGCGGAGAATGAGGTTTTTCATTAGGGTTTCGGATCGGGTGCGTATGCACAGTTGACAGTCTTCATTTTCCAAACCCTAATGGATTTATATATTATCTATTAATAATAGTAATTAAATAAGAATTATGTTATGGTTGATTTTTTTGTTGACTTGTTGACCATGGTTGACTTGTTGACCATTGACTACCATCATGCTTTAAAAAGTCTTCCTTGATTCATGCTTACTTTTTATTAAATGAAGCATGGTTGTGGTCATTCCAAATACTACCATCAACTATTCTTATTTCAATTATTATCATTTAGATAATATTTTTCTTTTGCATTATGGTTGCAAGAAAGAGAAAAGATATCTCATTCTATCATAACCTCTCTCTCTCCTCATTTCATCTTCTTCTTCCTCTAGCAAAGAGAAACCTTCTCATGTGTTGAGAATCATTCTCTTTAAAAGGAAAAGCAAACCCTAATCACTCTCTACTCATTCTAGGATGAAGGTTTAGCAAGCCGGAAACCCTAGTTCACTCAAAGATCGAGGAAGAGCCCAAAGTCGAACCTTCGAGGTGGATCCATCTTCGACGGGAGAAGGCGACGAAAAGAGAACCATCAACCTCTATAAGGTTTGAAGAAGAAGGAGTTCAAGTTTAGGTATAACCATCTTCCATAGTAGCTAACTCTCTTTAGCTAGAATACTAGTTTTAGTTTAGACAACGATCCCGACCTTGTTTAGTCCATGTTGCCTCTTGCGATAAAAATTCGTTTTTTATACCGTTTCCGCCTCCCCGTAAGCACCGGGGGTCGCAATATGGACTTACAATCTCTATATCAGCCCTGGCCAGGGAGTTCCAGTTATAGCCAATCGAACACAGCACAACATCAACTCTCTATACCGAGAGAGAAGAATCCTCTCCTATCGCTCATTGCCTCCATGTGATTCGGGTCTGTACCCAATAGCCACCGTTTTGCATGCCTTCTTGGACGTGGTAAGGTGGAAATCAAAGCACAGTGGGAATCACACAAGACTCTATGACGATCTCGGGTCTACAGACTACCCTGTACCTGTGTCACCGGAGAACTACCATCTGACGTGAGGTATAATACCATCTGGGAGTTCTCGGCGAGTCCGTCAAGTGTACCCAGTCTCCACTGAGCACCCGTACACCATCCTTGATGTCAAACACCGATGGATATGAGATCATCCATCGCCCATCATATGGTTCAAGATGCGTATACGCTAGTCTACTCTGGTGTATCGATGCCCTGTCTCGATACACCCTCGACTAGGAAAAGTTATAGGATGTACTCATTGACTACCCTGGCCCCACTAGTATGATCTCATCATAGTCCCAGTAGTCGAGTACATATCCTAAGGGCTTTATCAACATGTGAGAGTAAGACAGTAAACTAATATAAGTCAACATGTTAAGATAAAGGAAAACCAAATAGCATACTATCATGACGAGCAAGAAAGTCCTCTCTATATATATCCAAGCATCCATTATAATATACATCATATGTACAACAATGGCCTCTAGGGCATATACATAACTAACATACATATCACTAACAGGAACGTTGGTTCCACTATATGTTATAATTGTTATAAGTCCAAGCAGGAAATAGGGGAATATCCGGATTTCCATGCGACCCAATCGAGGAATGAGCATGTTGATACATATTCTTCGGGTGTGTTCGTTACAGAGAACCGTTTCTCAGTATCCTCTATGTGCTAGGTATGAGATACCGGATCAAGATCCCACATATGTAAGAGTTATATGGGCTATAGAAAGGTAGAGAACTGGGATTGGGTGATATGTCTCTAAGTGTTAGAGAATGGTTCAATTGTTGCAGCCAAATCAGTTGGCGGATATCAGCTTGTATTACCAAATGGTATATACATTGATTCTGAACGAATGTTATTATATACCGAACCCGATATACAACATTATCTCAGTTTCTTTATTCAGTTAAAGAAGGATATAATTCTGTATTGGAGGATAATATTGAGAACATTTTCCTGAATCAAGAGTTGATTGGATCAGGCATGTTATGTAATGATATATATGTTCTAAATCAAACTACAATTCAAGATCTATAGAACACACACAAGAGGAGTAGTTCAGAAATGAACGAAACCTTCTTGTGGCATTGTAGACTAGGTCATATCAATGCGACACGACCGGCTATGTTATATAAGGATGAATATTTGAATCCGTTCGAATTTTCATTTTATAATACTTACTAGTCTTGTCACAAAGGTAAAATGACCAATACTCCGTTTACTGGAAACAGAGAAAGAGTTGTTGAACTCTTGGGACAGATACATGATGATGTATACGGTCCTATGTCTACACATGCCAGGCTTGGTTCTTTGTACTTCATTACATTCATCGATGATCTCTCAAGATTCTGACATGTGTTCCTGTTGAAACACGAGTCTGAAACTTTTGAGAAATTCAAGGAATATAAGCCGAAGATTATGAACCAAACGGGTAGAAGTATTAAAGTCCTTCGATATGATCGAGGAGGAAATACTTGGGCATGGTGTTCTTGAAGTTTCTAAAAGGAGAATGTGATTCTCTCTCAGCTTACTCCTTCGAGTACACCACAGCACAACGGTATATCGGGGCGGAGGTATCGCACCCTATTAGATATGGTGAGCTCTATGATGAATACTGCTGAGTTGCCTATTTCCTTTTGGAGTTATGCACTTGAGAAGTTGCATACCTATTGAATGGGGTTCCATCCAAATCAGTGCCTACCACTCCATATGAGATATGTAATGGGAAGAGACCATGTCTTAAACGAGTTAAGATATGGGGTTGTCCGGCCTATGTTAAAAAGCAAAATCCGGACAAGCTCGAGGCAAGGTCGGTTCTATATAAGTTTGTTGGATATCCCAAACATTTGCGAGGGTATATCTTCTACCTAACTGACAAGCAAAAGATGTTTTGTTTATCAGTATGCCACCTTTTTAGAAAAGGTATTTCTTGTGAAGAAATTTATTGTCATGAGGTAGAGCTGGAAGGAGTTCCAGCTAAACAAACTAACAGCTGATGATTTAGTGAAACCAAAGGATTCAATAACCTCCAACAAACCTCAGGCTCTCCGCGAATCTGGTAGGGTTCCTCATCCACCTAAGAGATACTACGGTTTTCTCGGTGACGGGGGGAGCGAGGATTGCATCATGGTAGATGATGACCCAACCAGGTTCAGGCAGGCCATCACGAGTGGAGACTCTGTGAAATGGCTGGATGCTATGCAATCAAAGATGGAATCCATGTACACTAACAAAGTATGACTTTGAATGTTGCACCTGAAGGGGTAAAACCCATTAGGAGCAAGTGGATCTTGAGAAGATTCTTGGTGTAGATGGAAAATTTGAGACTTTCAAAGCTAGACTTGTAGTAAAAGTTTTGTTAGATATGTATGCCTCAGAAGCCTGTATTGTATAGGATGCTAGGCATGTATATATACAGAAACAATCTTTGCTCGAAATGATAGTATGCCATCTGGTTTATCTTCATCTTAACATATGATGTGTTGTATTTCATATCTTTATATACATGTTGATGAAGCCCTTAGGATTATGCTTGACTGGCAGGATTATGATGTAAATCATACTAGTGGGGCATGGGCAGTCTATAAGCATATCCTTTAACAGTTCCTAGTCGAGGGTATATCAAGACAGGGCATCGATATTACCAGAGTAGACTAATGTGTACGTTTCTTGACTCTAGGGGCGATGGTTGATCCCACAACCATTGGTATTTGACATCAAAGATTGTACACATGTGCTCATTGGAGAATGGATAAACCGAACAGGACTCGCCGAGAACTCCTATATGGTATATATACCTATTGTCAGATAGCAGTTCTTTGGTGACACTTGTACAAGTTAGTCTGTAGACCCGAGATCATCATAGTGTTTTGTGTGATTCCCACTGTGCTTTAATTTCCACCCTACCACGGCTCTACTGAGTCGTGCAAACATGTGGATTTTGGGTACATTCCCAAATCGCATAGAGGCAGTGAGCGATAGGAGGGATTTCGTCTCTTCCGGTATAGGGAGTTGATGTCGGGCTATGCTTGATCGGCCATAATAGCAAATCGCTGTCCAGGGTTGTCGAGATTTACTGATAAGAGTTATCAGTAGTTTCTCGAACCGTTATGGGCCGTAAATCAGCATGACTTATAAAGTTACCGGGGTCTGATATTTACCACCCCTAGACTTCATATGCGACGTATCAGACGAAGAGACCGGATTGTACGGTGAGTGTTGCTTACAGGCTCCTTAGGGTTGTGATGAGTTCGCTCGTCGGACACCTTTTCGTCATGTACCTGGGTAGCCGTTACGCATAGCTAGTGTCGCTGACGTGCTTATGGTTAAACCCACTGCCAGCGTACTGTCGAGTGTTTAGAGTCCCACACAGAGGGTTCTCTGGTTCAGGTAAAAGATATAGGTCGTATGTTGTTACGGCAGGGTTTCGATCATGTTCATATAATTGTTACAGGAATAATGATCGGAAGGATAATACTGGTAGGCTTTGGTTTAAGCCGGATACCGATATTATATTATTGTATTATTTGTATTCGTATTTTTCGGAATTCGGATACGGGTATACTTATACGGTATACGGTGGAGGGGTATTCTTGTAATTGTTACAAGAATACCTTCGAGAAAGAGACACCTCATAAATGGATATTTATTTTGTGAAAATAAATAAATGAGGTGGAATTTGGAGAAAGTCTAAGCATGGATGAAGGAATGGCTAAATTCATTTTATATTCATTTGGAGTTACTATTGAAGCATGGTGCAATTTTTTATTGCATGCTTCAATTATTTTCATTTGAGCCATATCATTTTTTCCATGCTTGATTTTTTCATTCATCACATTCACATTATCTCTCCTCATTATCTCCTTCTTCCTCCCCTTTGCTTTAACCTTCACATGAGTTGTGAATCAAAAGATTAGAGCAAAAAGATAATCCAATACTTGATCTCTACATCATCTAAGTGATCACTTCTAGCAAACTTGATCTCTTAGTTAAACTCTTGTGAACAGTTTGTAGCTTGTTCGATAGCTCTCGGGTGGATCGTCTTGGATCTTGAGTATAAGGTTAGCTTAGCACCTTAGCAAAGTTTTGGCAAGCATCAATCATGCTATTTTAAAAATTTGGGGTGCTAAACAAACCAACCAAGTAATCAAACTAGAGAATTAGGGTTAACTTGCATGTAAACAACTTTACAACTAAGTGATTAGGGATTACAACCTTTGTAGTCCGCTCCTTCACTTCACAAGCTCCAAGTAGTAGTCCCTTCGCTGCGATCAACGAGCTCCCGAACTCTTGAGAGGCTCCACAAGATGTCCGATGCATCCTTGCTTGAAGTCTTCAAAGTCTGTGATGATCTACGTCGAGGAAACACGGACTCAAGCTCACTCTTCACTAATACGGAATTAGTGAAGCTAACACACTAATCTATATGGCTAGTATAGAAGAGGATGATGAAGTAGGAATTTAGCTCACTTTAGTATTTAATTTCTTACTATTTTTCTTCTTGATCTCAAAATCTAGAAAGAAAAAATTAGATGAGGAAGAAGAAGATGAATGAATGAGATAAGGTTAGAAATGCAACCATGGGTTAGTATATGTCAAAACCTAACCCATGTAGAGAGTTGACCATGGCTATGTATCATGGTTGGGTTAGAAAATATCTTAAGCAAAACAAAAAGGGTGGACTTTGTCAATGGTTATCAACAAGCTTCATGAAGCTTCCACCATGACACATTTCCACAATTTTGAATTACTTAAGAATTTAAACCCAAACATTATATGTAGCATGGTATAATTCTCATACATCCTTGTTGCATGTATAACCCAGCATGTCACAATATTATATATCACATATATAATATTTATATAACAATAGAAAACAATACAAAAAGCATATATCACATATATGTTAAATGTATCATAAGTGAGAATAATAAATATTTAAGTGAGCATAATATATATATATATATATATATATATATATATATATTATTTCATCGAATCAACACTTGATTCAATAACACTGCTATATCACATATAACCGGCCGATATCACATATCGCGAGAATAGAATACGGCATTACATATGCGTATCAATCTCGTTCCTGCACATATCGCATATGTGCTCCTACTCCGTTTTTCCTGAGCCTGGAAACCTCTATGTAGGACTCTAAAGACTCATCAATACGCTGGCTGTAGGTGATGATCACATCAAACACCAACAAGCCGCAAGCGGTCAGCTAAACGTAACGGCCACCCGAGAATTGAGCGATCAGAAGATCAACAAGCAAGTCTTCTCTAACTCCCGTAAATCCAATCAGTAACACTACCGTACAGTCCGGTCTCTTCGTCTGATATGTCGCATATCCATTCTAGGGGTGGTAAACGTCCGACCCCAATAACCAATAATTCGTGTCGATATGAAGCTCATAACAGGTCGAGAAGCTACAGATAACACTTACCAGTAGATCTCCATATCAGCCCTGGCGAGAGACTTCCAGTTATAGCCAATCGAACACAGCGCAACATCAACCCCAATACCGAGGGAGACGAAATCCCTCCTATCGCTCATTGCCTCCATGTGATTCGAGACTGTACCCAAAATCCATCGTTTTGTACGTTCTCTTGAACGTGGTAAGGTGGAAATCAAAGCACAATGGGAATCACATAAGACTCTATGACGATCTCGGGTCTACAGACTAACCTGTATCAGTGTCACCAGAGAACTGCTATCTGACGATAGGTATAATACCAACAAGGAGTTCTCGGCGAGTCCATTCAGTGTACCCAGTCTCCACTAAGCACCCATACACCATCTTTGATGTCAAACACCAATGTATGTGGGATCATCCATCGCCCATCATATGGGTCAAGATGCGTATACGCTATTCTACTCTGGAGTATCGATGCCCTGTCTTGATACACCCTCGACTAGGAACAGTTATAGGATGTACTTGTGGACTACCCTGGCCCTACTAGTATAATCTGCATCATAGTCATAGTAGTCAAGTACATATCCTAAGGGCTTTATCAACATGTGAAAGCAAGACAGTAACTCAACATAAGTCAACATGTTAAGACAAAGAGCAACCAGATAGCATACTATCATATCGAGCAAGAAAGCCCACTCTATATATATCCAAGCATCCATTATAATATACATCATATGTACAACAATGGCCTCTAGGGCATATACATAACTAACAATCTCCCACTTGTGTTAGTGTATATGCCTTAGAGGCCATTACTGTATCATACTAGTTTGTATATTACTTAATGGAAGCTTGGGATATTCACCTTGTATATACAATCTTGCTCAAAATAGTAGTATGCTACTTGGTTTGTTTCTACTTCAATGTGTACATGTGTTTATTTTAGTATATCGCCTATGCACATTAGTGGAGCCCTTAGGATCTTTGCTTGATTACCAGCGTTGTGATGGCAGTCACACTAGTGGGGGCTGGGTAATCTATAAGCACATCCTTATGCAGGTCCCTAGTCGCAGGACTATCGAGACAGGGCATCGATACTCCGGAGTAGACTAGCGCATGCGCTTCTCATCCCAGAGTGGGAGATGGTCTGTCCCACAGCCATCAGTACGTCGTACTGGAGATAGTATGCGGGTGCTCGTTGGGTTACGAGTACACTGGACAGGACTCGTCGGGAACTGACCGGTTGGTATTATACCTATCGTCAGTTATCAGTTCCCAGGTGACATGAGTACAGCTTAGTCCGCTGACTTGACACTATCACTTCTCCTCGAGTGTGTTCCCACTGTACTTTGATTACTACCCTACCACGGCTCAAAGGAGTCGTGCAAACAGGTAGTAGTTGGGTGCAGTCCCGAAGCACTTGGAGGCAGTGACGGTTAGACAGGATTCATCTCTCCCGGTATTGGGGGTTGACATCGCGCTGTGTCTAGGAGAGCCATTACACGAGTAGTCCCTAGCCAGGGCATGCGAGATATACTGATAGGCTTCCAGTGTTATCTCAGGGTGTTTTGGGCTTCACTCCGACACGACTTGTACCGCTATTAGGGGACTGACGTTTACCGCCCCCCTAGGCCCGCCATGCGATGTATCAGACGAACAGACCGGACTGTACGGAGACTGTCACATTCAGGCTCAGTAGGAGTTCAGATGGGTTTCACCTCGTCAGTCTTCTTGTCGGCATCTACCTGGGGACCGTTACGCACAGCTAGTGCCGCTTGCGGTCTGTGGTTAAACCCACTGCCAGCGTAGTGTCGAGTCTTTAGAGTCCCACACAGAAAGCTATTCACCTTTAGGCAAAAGAGTAGAGGTCGCATGGTTTTGCGACAGGGTTCAGTCACATCCGTGCACTTGTGCACGTTTAGTGTCCGGACAGTTTACACTAGCGGGCTTTGGTTTAATCCAGATCCTAGTGTACGTATTGGGATTGGTTTTATCCAGTTTGTATTCGTGTTCCTCGGAACGCGGATGCGGGTGTGTATGCACAGTTGACGGAGAGACAGAGGCAGAGGATTCTCATTAGGGTTGTTGACCGTTGACTGTTGACTATTGACTTTTTGCTCAACCCTAATGAGAATATGATATATGATTAACAATAATATTAATTAAGTATTGTGGTGACATGGTTGTTGAGGGGTTGACTTTGTTGACTTGTTGACTTTGTTGACCGGTTGACTAGGTTGGACTAGTTGACCATCATGATGACAATGGCTATCATTTCATGGCAAAGACTTTTCACTTGCTTGTTCTCTTGTGCAATATGAGTGCATGAAATGATATAGCCATTTTGACTTAAACCATTTACACAATACTTGATTACTATTTTTGTGATGATGGTTTTGGATTATAAGAGCCAAGTGAGAAAAGTCTTTCTCAATTCTATCGTTTTCATTCTCTCTCTTGTGTTCTTGAGCTCTCATCTTCTTCCTCTTGCTCTCCCTCTCTTTAGTCTATGGTTCACTTGTCTCATGTGTTGAGAACCAAGAACCATAGAGAAAATCCCTACACACTCTTCTCTACTCACTCTAGTTCATAAGGTTTAGCAAACCAAGTGAACTAGTTTTCTTCAAAGACCGAAGAAGAAGCCAAAGGTAGAAGCTTTCAGGTGGATCGATCTTCGGCGCAAGGAGACGACGGGGTGAAGCCGATCCGGACAACCATCGAGGCTTGAAGACGAAGGAGTTCAAGAAAGAAAGGTATAACCCCCTAACCGAGTAGTTAACAACTCCTAGTTAGGTTGTTAGTTAGATGTTTAACAAAGATCCGGTTTTGAGTCCATGTTACCACCTCTAGAAAATTGTTTTTCACCAAATTCCGCATGCCCGAAAGTACCGGGAGAGGTAGCATGGACTTACAACTTGCACTAAGGCCAGCTATTGTAGTATCTCATACCCAACATCCCGAAGAGTCTCTCAAATTGTATCTAAAGAATGGCCTTCGTGAATGGATCCGCAGTGTTATCCTTCATGTCTACTCTCATGTCCTCGATCTCCCGGCGATCAACTATCTCCCGGATTAGGTGATACCGCCTCAGAATATGCCTGGATCTCTGATGGGATCTGGGTTCCTTGGCCAAAGCCACAGCTCCATTATTATCACAATACAAATGTATTGGATGCTCAATGGACGGAACCACTCTAAGTTCGGTAATGAACTTCTTCATCCAGACATTCTCTTTGGCAGCATCGTTGGCAGCGATGTATTCATCCTCCATCGTCAAGTCTGCCACGGTTTCTTGTTTGGAACTCTTCCAACACACCACCCCTCCACTCAGGGTAAAGACAAATCCCGAGTGCGACTTAGAGTCGTCCTTATCACTTTGGAAGCTCGAATCGGTAAAGGACTCAACTTGGAGTTCTCCGTTACCATACACCAAGAACATCTCTTTAGTCCTTCTCAAGTACTTAAGAATGTTCTTCACAGCTATCCAGTGACTCTCTCCTGGATCTTCTTGATATCTACTCACTACACTTAGTGAATATGCTACATCGGGTCTGGTACATAGCATCGCGTACATGATAGAGCCTACTGCCGAAGCATAGGGTATCCCTTGCATGCGAGCTCTCTCCAAATCAGTCTTAGGAGACTTCTCTTTGGAGAGAGTGAGTCCAGAGATCATGGGTAAATTCCCACGCTTGGATTCTTCCATACTAAACCTCTTTAGTATGGTGTCAATGTACCTAAATTGGGACAATCCCAGTACCCGTTTAGATCTATCTCTATAGATCTTAATCCCCAAGATGCAGGAGGTATCACCTAGATCTTTTATTGAGAATCTTTTTGATAAGAAGAGCTTGACCGAGTGCAGCATAGGAACACCATTTCCTATCAAGAGTATGCCATCTACGTACAATACGAGGAAGACAACCTTACTCTCTGCTACCTTCTTGTATATACAAGGTTCATCTACGTTCTTAATGAAGTCAAACTCTTTGACTACAACATCAAAATAGATGTTCCAACTCCGTGATACCTGCTTTAACCCGTAGATGGATTTAAGCAGATTGCATACCTTTCCACTGCTCCCACTGTCTACAAAGCCCTCTGGCTAAGTCATGTACACGCACTCCTCTAAATTACCATTTAGAAAGGCGGTCTTAACATCCATTTGCCAGATTTCGTAGTCATGGTATGCAGCAATGGCAAGCAAGATCCGGATAGACTTAAGAATAGCCACTGGAGAAAAGGTTTCGTCATAATCCACACCTGGTCGTTGACGAAAACCCTTTGCAACAAGTATAGCTTTGAAAGTCTCAACTTTTCCATCTACACCATGTTTCTTCTTAAAGATCCATTTGCTCCCAATGGGTTTTACCCCTTCAGGAGCATCTTCCAAAGTCCATACTTTGTTGGTGTACATGGATCTCAAATCGCATTGCATCCAGCCACTTCACAGAGTCCCCACTCGTGATGGCCTGCTCGAAGCTAGTCGGGTCATCATCTTCCATAATGCAATCCTCGCTCCCACCATCAATGAGAAAACCGTAGTATCTCTCAGATGGATGAGGAACCCTACTAGATCGGTGGAGAGGCTGGGGTTCGTTGGGAGCTATTGAATCCTTTGGTTCCACCAAATCTTCTGTTGCAGTTTGTGTAGCTGGAACTTCTTCCAGTTCTACCTCATCGCCACTAATTTCATTCATAAGAAAACCCTTTTCTAAAAGGTGGCATGTCGAGAAACAAACATCTTTTGTTCCTCGGAGTGGTAGAAGATATACCCTCGCGAATGTTTGGGATATCCTATAAACTTGCACAGAACAGACCTTGCCTCGAGTTTGTCCGGATTTTGTGTTTTCACATATACCGGACAACCCCATATCTTAACAAAATTAAGACACGGTCTCTTCCTCTCCCATATCTCATTTGGAGTGGTAGGCACTGATTTGGTTAGAACTCTATTCAATAGGTATGCTGCTGTCTCAAGCATATAACTCCAAAAGGAAATAGGTAACTCAGCAGTGCTCATCATAGAGCGCACCATATCTAATAGGGTGCGATTCCTCCGTTCCGATACACCGTTGTGTTGTGGTGTATACGGAGGAGTAAGCTGAGAGAGAATCCCATTCTTTTTTAGATAGTCCAGGAACTCATTTCTCAAGTATTCTCCTCCTCGATCAGATCGAAGGATCTTAATACTTTTACCCGTTTGGTTCTCGACTTCGTACTTATATGCTCTGAATTTCTCAAAAGCTTCAGACTTGTGTTTCAACAGGAACACATGTTCGTATCTTGAGAGATCGTCAGTGAAGGTAATGAAGTACGAGGAACCATTTCTGGCATGTGTAGACATGGGACCGCATACATCACTATGTATCAGTCCCAAGAGTTCCGTAACTCTTTCTCCGTGTCCACTAAACGGAGTTTTGGTCATCTTGCCTTTGAGACATGACTGGCAAGTGTCATAAGATGAAAATTCGAACGGATTAAAATATCCATCCTTATGTAACTTAGCTAGTCGTGCCGCATTGATATGACCTAGTCTACAATGCCACAAGAAGAATTCGTTCATTTCTGAACTCTTCCTCTTGTTTGTGTTTTGTACATTAAGAACTGTGGTTTGATTCAGAACGTATATGCCATTATTTAATGAGCCCGATCCAATCAACTTTTGATTCAGGAAGATGTTTATAACATTATCCTGTACTAAAAAATTATATCCTTCTTTACTCAATAAAGAAACTGATATAAGATTGCATATCAGGGTCGGAATGCAATAGCATTCATTCAGAATCAATGTATTACCAGTTGGTAACACAAGGTGATATTCGCCAACTGCTTTGGCTGCAACATTTGCACCATTCCCTACTCTTACGGAATGATCACCCTCTCCCAGTTTCCTACCTTTCTTCAGCCCATGTAACATATTACATATGTGGGATCCCGATCCGGTATCTAATACCCAGGACGTAGAGTGAACTGAGAAACAGTTCTCGATAACTAACACACCCGAAGAAGATGCATCCGTATGCTTGTTCTTCATTTGGGCGGCATGAAAATCCGGACATTCCCCTATTTCCTGCTCAGTCTTATAATAATTATAAGAAAGAACGGGACCAACGTTCCCCTGCTCGGTATAACAAGCGGGTTCAGTCAATACATCCATTTTATTATCTTGATTAAGGCCTGACATGGTCGCTACCTCGAGAGAGAGAGAAGAAAACACTTTTGTTAGTTATATATATGCCCTAAAGGCCATTGTTGTACATATGATGTATATTATAGTGGACGCTTGGATATATATAGAGAGGACTTTCTTGCTCGACATGATATTATGCTATTTGGTTTCACTTTGTCTTAACATATTGACTCGTATTGGTTTACTGTCTTGCTCTCACATGTTGATAAAGCCCTTAAGATATGTACTCGACTATTGGGACTATGATACAGATCATACTAGTGGGGCTAGGGTAGTCCAAGAGTACATCCTATAACTGTTCCTAGTCGAGGGAGTATCGAGATAGGGCATCGATACTCCGGAGTAGACTAGCGTATACGCTTCTCGACGCATATGGTAGGCGATGGATGATCCCATATCCATTGGTGTTTGATATCAGAGAAGGTATACGGGTGCTCGGTGGAGACTGGGTACACTGAAAGGACTCGCTGAGAACTCCTAGATGGTATTATACCTATCGTCAGATAGCAGTTCTCAGGTGACACTGGTACAGGTTAGTCTGTAGACCCGAGATCGTCATAGAGTCTTGTGTGATTCCCACTGTGCTTTGATTTCTACCTTACCACGTTCATGAGAATGTGCAAAACGGTGGCTTTTGGGTACAGTCCCGAATCACATGGAGGAAATGAGCGATAGGAGGGGTTTCATCTCTCCCGGTATTGGGAGTTGATATTGCGCTGTGTTCGATTGGCTATAACTGGAAGTCCCTGGCCAGGTCTGATATGGAGATATACTGGTAAGAGTTATCAGTAGTTTCTTGATCTATTATGAGCCTCGCATCGACACGACTTATCGGTTACTGGGGTCTGACGTTTACCACCTCTAGACTGGATATGCGACATATCAGACGAAGAGACCGGACTGTACGGGAGTGTTACTGATTGGATTCATAGGAGAATGTACAGGCTTGCTTGTTGATCTTCTGATCGCTCAATACCCGGGTGGCTGTTACGTTTAGCTGACCGCTTGTAGCTTGTGCGTGTTTGATATGATCATCACCTACTGCCGGCGTATTGACGATTCTTTAGAGTCCTACACAGAGGTTTCCTGGCTCAGGAAAAACGGAGTAGGAGCACATATGTGATATGTGCGGGACCGAGAATAATACGTGTATGTGATACCGTATTCGATTCTCGCGATATGTGATATCGGCCAGTATATGTGATATATCCGGGTCATCGGATCAAGTGTTGATTCGATGAAAGGTTACTTGTTATATTAGTCGGTTATATGTAATATGGCCGGATTATCGGATCAAGTGTTGATTCGAAAATTTAATGTATAATTATATATGTGATAGATTACGTTACATTAACTAATATAAGCTCGCTTTTTTGATTCTTTTTCTCACTTGGATAATACATTGATGTATATGCGATACATGTTAATTGTATTATTTTATTTTGTTACATTATATATTATATATGTGATATATAATATTGTAACATGTTAGGGTTACAAATGCAACAAAATTTTTGAGATTTAACCATGTTAGGGTTTGGATTAGGGTTAAGGTTATGGATTAGGTTTTGGATGAGCTTTGAGGAAGCTTCATGAAGCTTTGACTTTGTCCACTTTTCCTGATATTTTTTGCAAGATATTTGTTAACCCAACCCAAACCTTAACCCATGGTAAAGTCTCTACAAGGGTTAAGCATGTCATGCTTAACCCTAGGTTGCAATTGTAACCACAACAATAATTCATTATTCATCACAAAAGGATTTTCTTCTTCTTCCACCTCTTTGAAAAGCTTTGCTAGTTTTTTGGTTTGTGGTGATTTAAAATGAGATTAAGAAAACAAAAGAGAGCAAAATTCCTACTTCATCATCCTCATCTATTCTAGCCACTTAAATTAGGGTGTTCACTTCACTAATAACTTCATTAGAGAAGTGAGAGTTTGGGTTTGAGATTCTTCAAGGTAGATCATCTTAGAAAGGGAAGACTTCAAGCAAGATGCCTCATTCACCTCATGGAGCCTCTCTAGAGTCCGTGTTCTTGATGATCGCAGCGAAGGGACCTCAACACGGAGCTTATGAAGCGAAGGAACGTACTACAAAGGTTGTAATCCTAATCTCGTAGAAGTAAAGTTGTTTACTTTGTGTGTTTTGGTTTGATTCTCTAGTTAACATCCTAGGTTTAGGGTTATCTATAATGGCAAAATTTAAAATTGGCATGGGAGATGCCGCCCGAAACCTAGCTGTCGTTGTAGGTAACCCAAAAACTTTAGCGTATGCTCTTGCAAAATTATATTGGTTATTATCTTATCTAATCAGGATGGCTCCCACTGCTTTTATCAAATCTTCCTTCAAACCCTAAAAGGTAAAACTAGCCGGGATTAATTACACCTTACAAGTTCGCCAATTTTTCAGCCAGGTCAATGTTGGTACTTTGAGGGAGGTTCCCCATGCTTTCGCATGGACCTAATTAAAATAAATCTCGTTTTCCTAGAGGCATAACCCCGTTAACACCTTTCTAGACACCTACTTGATCGGCTAATTGTCATGTGTAAAACTCTCCCAGGAGTAAGTCTTACTCCCAGTGGATATCGGGATCCAACAATCTCATAGAAGGTATGCAATCTCATTGCAAATTTCAACATTTGAAATTCCCGATAATGCTTTTTACCCCTAGCATCCTATGACCTTGACGGAGGCCAAACTACCTATAAGGCGCTAGTCAAGTTCAACCCGTCATTTCCTGATTAAATAAAATCCACCCGCACGACCCTTGACGGAGGCCAAACAACACTGTACAAACAACCAAATTCAATCGCATCTCATGCTACAGATAAGTATTAATCATTGTTAGTTATATGTATGCCCTAGAGGCCATTACTGTACATACGATGTATATTGTAGTGGATGCTTGGACATATATAGGGAGGACTTTCTTGCTCGGCATGATAGTATGCTATCTGGTTACACTTTATCTTAACATGTACTCCGATTGTCTCTATGTTACATGTTGATAAAGCCCTTAGGATGAGTACTTGACTACCAGGACTATGATATGGATCATACTGGTGGGGACAGTGTAGTCGCTAAGTACATCCTTCAAATGTTCCTAGTCGTGGGAGTACCGAGACAGGGCATCGATACTCCAGAGTAGACTAGCGTATGCGCTTCTTGACCCATATGATGGGCGATGAATGATCCCATATCTATTGGTGTTTGACATCAGAGAGGGTATACGGGTGCTCAGTGGAGACTGGGTACACTGGACGGACTCGCCGAGAACTCCCAGATGGTATTATACCTCACGTCAGATGGCAGTTCTCTGGTGACACTGGTACAGGTTAGTCTGTAGACCCGAGATCGTCATAGAGTCTTGTGTGATTCCCACTGTACTTTGATTTCCATCATACCACGTCCAAGAGGGCGTGCAAAAAGGTGGCTTTTGGGTACAGTCCCGAATCACATGGATGCAATGAGCGATAGGAGGGGATTCGTCTCTCCCGGTATAGGGAGTTGATGTTGGAGTTGATGTTGCGCTGTGTTCGATTGGCTATAACTAGAAATCCCTGGCCAGGGTTGCTGAGATTTACTGGTAAGTGTTATCAGTAGTTTCTCGAACTGTTATAGACCTCATATCGACACGACTTATCAAGCTACTGGGGTTGACGTTTACCACCACTAGGCGAGATATGCGACATATCAGACGGAGAGGCCGGACTGTACGGGAGTGTTACTGATTGGATTTATGGGAGAAAGCACAGGCTTGCTTGTTGATCTTCTGATCGCTCAATACCTGGGTGGCTGTTACGTTTAGCTGACCGCTTGCAGCTTGTGGGTGTTTGATATGATCATCACTTACTGCCGGCGTATTGACGATTCTTTAGAGTCCTACATAGAGATTTCTTGACTCAGGCAAAACGGAGTAGGAGCACATATATGATATGTGCGGGACCGAGAACAATACGTGTATGTGATACCGTATTAGATTCTCGCGATATTAGATATCGGCCGGGTATATGTGATATAGCCGGGTCATAGGATCAAGTGTTGATTCGATGAACTGATACAGTTTATATTAGTGGGTTATTTGTGAAATAGCCGGATTATCGGATCAAGTGTTGATTCAATAATTTAATGTATAATTATATATTTGATATATTAAATTACATTAACTAGTATAAGCTCACAAACAGATTCTTTTTCTCATTCGGGTAATACATTGATGTATATGCGATATATGTTAATTGTATTATTTTATTTTGTTACAATAAATATTGTATATGTGATATATAATATTGTAACAAGTTATGTTTACAAATACAACATGATTGGTGGAGATTAAACATGGTTAGGGTTTGATTTGGGTTAACTTCTTCTTGAAGCTTCTAGAAACTTATGTTTTGTTTCTTGCAAAGATATTATGTGTTGATATTTTTGCAAGATATTATTTAACCCAACCCAAACCCTTCACCCTAGGTTAAATCTCTACATGAGTTAAAGTAACTCAAAGGTTGTATTGGTAACCATAGGAGTTATTCATTATTCATCACAAAGAGAATGGTTCTTCTTCTTCCTTCTTCTTTCATGGAAAAGCTTACTAGCTTTTTCATTAGTGATGATTTTGAGTGAGATTAAGAAAACAAATGAGAACTAAATTCCTACTTCATCATCCTAATCTATCCTAGCCATTTAGATTAGGGTGTTCACTTGATTAGTAAGTGAGAGCTTGTGTTAATGAAAATTCAAGGTAGATCATCTTTGTTATCGAAGATCGGAAGTAAGCATGCATCTTTCTTTTCGTGGAACCTCTCTAGAGTCCGGGTACATGATGATCGCAGCGAAGGGACCCCAACACGGAGCTTATGAAGTGAAGGACCAGACTACAAAGGTTGTAACCCCAAACTCTTAGATGTTAAAGTGTTTAACATGCTTTGTTTCGCCTAATCTCTAGTTTAAAAATCTTGGTTAGGGTTGTTCGGCATATCTAAATTTTGAATCGGGCATGGTTGATACCATATAGACCCTTTTGGTGTGCCTAGTAACCCTACAGTGGTATCAGAGCCAAGCTAGAGCTTTAGGCGAAGTTTAAAGTCCGTTCGAACCCCGAAACCCCGGTTTTTACCCTTCTCTGGAAATTTGTAAAAATGTGATTTTTTCTGCATTAAAAATACTCAAAAAAATCAGCAGGGAATTATAAGAATTACTGTGCAAAACGAGCCAGTGATTCCCACAAATCGCCGCGGAATCGCGGCAAGACCATGCATTGCGCCGCGGATCCGCGGCCGTACAGGGGAATTGGGCTTTGATTTTGCACAGTAATATCCGTAGGTGTTTCTGCATATTTCTGGGTATTTTTAATCTTACTCAAGTGCTGAGTTTTCTGGGTTGTATTGGGAACTCGTTGATTCGATCGGAAAGTTTAACTTCGTTTAAGTTTTTCCGGCTAATTTTAGAACGTGTTAAAAAGTTCGAACGGATATCAATAACTCACTTTTTTCCCTGCCGGAAAATTTCCAAGTGTTGGATTTTTCCGTAGTTTAAGAACACTCTAAGTCATGCAAGTAACGCGATGGACCCTCTAGAAGAACACAAACCTTAACTCGATTATGTGACCGTCTAAACTGCCTCTAAATCTTAGGGTTTGGGAAAGTACGGCGTTGCCACATGTGAGGCGTTGGCTTGACCCTTCTACGGTTGGACCATTGGTACTGTGGCATGTGATGGATGATTTTACACTAATTTCAAGTGTTGAGAATTATTTGGGAAATCTTAGGTGTTTGATAATTCGATCGGAAAGTTTAACATTGTCTATTTATCTGGAATGTGATACAATATTTGGAATCCACAAGTAGTTATGAGATAAATAATTTTAATATTATAAATCTAGCAGTTTAGTCTCAGATGATCGGTTGCCGCGTGATTTTGATGCGATCAAAAGTCCGTTGCAATCACGTAGCGTACGCGGATACTCGCCAGGTAAACTTAATAGACAGCCACGCCCCATAGCCCCGACCAAGTGACTGTAGGAGAACCCCGTTACCAAAAGCATCCATTCGGGTGCTCGCGGCAGCGGTGTTCCTCCTTAGTGCACTTCGTCGACGGCATCGGGGATGCGGCCGTCTACTAAAGTTTGCAACGAGCATTCGATCAGGATATCGGGAATCTTGTTGAATTGCCCGACCAGATATTGAAAAGTGTTTTCGATATAGAAACTATAATGTGGGGTTTATAATTGTTAGGCATGCGATGTCTAAGGAATTCATTTGGTTAGGCATGAGATGTCTAAGGAGGTTACGGATTCCAACTGTTGTAGTTTTACACTTTCTTTTCTATGACCGTAAGCGTAGTATGTGGTGTATCGCCGGCTTCGTTGCTATACATCAACGACAATCGGGATACGCATACTTGCTTACGTTGATGATATAAGATATTATGTGTTGTTGTGATATATTATATTGGATCGTCGCGTTCTGAATAGCCGGGGGCTTTATGTGAGATGAGAGTTTTTCTTTTTCATTCATGTAAAATTCATTTGTATTTAATATACTTTTATTGGGGCACTTCCGGGCTGAGGATGATGTCACCATTGTATATTATTTACTTTTCCGCATTAGGTAGACCCAAGGCGGGGAGCACAAGTAATCGGGTTCTAGGGTCCAGTGGGATACCATCTCGAGGAGTCGAGACCGGGTCTCCTAACCCTAGAATTGGCAGTGTTACTTGCCGCTCTCGTAGGGGTCTAGGGATGTGGGTTTGGCTATGCATCGCGACTGTAGAATCCGTGTTTTATACAGGCTCGTATTAAAAACACGGACCTCCTAATATATCCAATATTTCATATATGTCCTTCTGCTGCAATGTTCTGTGATGAGATCATATTACTGCCTGAGACGAATGTTTATATTATATATATGAGATATATGTTATATTGCAGATTTCGTTTCAAATGTGATGCTTGTGAAGCATAATAAAATGGGACTTCATTAATGAGATTAATGAAAATAAAAGAAACCTAAAGATGTTGTAGAAACTTGTTTAAAAACTGGTAGCTCTAGTTCTTGCTTTGCATAGCGGTGTTCCTTGTAGAACATCCAGCACCATATTCGATAAGGAAAGAGCCAAGATCCCTTTACCGGGAGTGACCTCTTTAGCGAAACTAGCAGATGCTGCATACTCGGTTTGTCTTTTGATTGCTTCTATAGTTTTTGCTTTGCATAGTGATATTTGTGAAATATCCTACACCATATTCGATGAGGAAAGAGCCGACGATCCCTTCACAGGGAGTGACCTCTTTAGCAAAACTAGAAAAGGCCTCAGAAACATTCTATTTAAAATCACTCGATTCTACAACGATATCAAGTTCATTACGCAAAGGGTTTTCTTAAAAACCTGTCGTAACCCTCCGTCATTTTAGATAAGTACTTCATAGTATTCGTATTACGTTTGTTGGCTTTCGTCAAGGCCTAGTGTGCGGTAGCTATTTATGCTTATCTGCTTATGCATATGATGCAGATTGAGTTAGGGTAGTCGTGCGACTTTGTTGGATTTCGTCAAGGGCCGTGCGGGTGGGTTTAATTCAATCGGGAAATGACGGGTTGGACATTACTAGTAGCCTATGGTTTGTTGGATTTTGTCAAGGTCATAGGATGCTAGGGTAAAAATATTATTGGGAATTTCAAGAGTTGAAATTTGCAATGAGATTGCATACCTTCTATGAGATAGTTGGATCCCGATACCCGCTGCGAGTAAGAGTTACTCCTGAGAGAGTTTTACACATTACAATTAGCCGATCAAGTAGGTGTCTAGAAAGGTGTCAACGGGGTTACGCCCCTGGGAAAATGAGGTTTATTTTAATTAGGTCCGTGCGAAAGCACGGGGAACCTCCCTCAAAGTACCGGCACTGGCCTGGCTGAAAGATTGGTGAACTTGTAGAGTGTAACTAATCCCGGCTAGTCTTTCCTTTTAGGGTTTGAAGAAAGATTTGACTAAAACAGTAGGAGACATCCTAATTAGTTAAATTGATAACCAATCTAATCTTATAAAAGCGCACGTTGAATGTTTTATTCTCTCTCTCTCCTGGTTGCGACTATGTCACGCCTTAATCAAGAAATAATACGGATGTATTGACCGAACCCGCTTGTTATACTGCGCTAAGGAACGTTGGTCCCGCTCCAACTTATAAATGTTATAAGACCGAGCAGGAAATAGGGGATTACCATAATTCCCGTGCCACCCAAACGAAGAAAGTGCATGCTGATGCATCTTCTTCGGGTGTGTTCATTATAGAGAACTGTTTCTCGGTATCCTTTACGTCCTGGGTATGAGATACCGGATCAGGATCCCACATATGTAATCTGTTACATGGGCTACAGAAAGGTAGAGAACTGAGAACGGGTGATAAGTTTCATGAGATAGAAATGGTGCAAGTGTTGCAGCCAAGTCTGTTGGTAGTTATCACCCTGTATTAATAACTACATTGATTCTGAACGAATGTTATAAGATACCGAACCTGATATACAACATCATATCAGTCTCTTTATTAGCAAAGAAGGATATAATTTTGTATTGTTGGATAATGTTTTGAACATTTCCTATACCAAGAGTTGATCGGTTCAGGCACGTTATCTAAAAGCATAGACGTTCTAAATCAAACCACAGTTTTTAACGTACAGAACACACACAAGAGGAAGAGTTCAGAAATGAACGAATCCTTCTTGAGGCATTGTAGACTAGGTCATATCAATGCGACCTGACTAGCTGAAGTTACATATAGATGCATATTTAAATTAGTTTGAATGTACATCTTGTGAAACTTGCCGGTCATGTCACAGAGATAAGATGACCACAGCTCCGTTTATTCGAAACAGAGAAAGAGTTAGTGAACTCTTGGGATTGATACATGCTGATGTATGATAGTCCCCTGTCTACACATGCCAGGACCAGTTCTTTGTACTTCATTACATTCACTGATGATCTCTCAAGATTCAGACATATGTTCCTGTTGAAATACAAGTCCAAAACTTTTGAGATAGTCATAGAATATAAGTTAGAAGTAGAGAACCAAAAACGGGTATAAGTATTATGTCCTTTGATGGGATCAAGGAGGAGAATACTTGAGCACGGGATTCCTGCACTATTCTAAAGGAGAATGAGATTCTCTCTCAGCATTACTCCTCTGTATACACCACAGCACGTCGGTGAATCGGGGCGGAGCAATCACACCCTATTTGATATGGTGTGCTCTATGATGAGTACTACTGAGTTGCCTATTTTCTTTTGGGATTATGCACTTGAGAAGTTGTATACCTATTGAATATGGTTCTAATCAAATCAGTTGCCTACCACTTCATATGTGATATGGAATGGGAAGAGCCTATATCTTAAGTATGTTAAGATTTGGGGTTGTCCAGCCTATGTCTAAAAGCATAATTCGGACAAGCTCAAGGCAAAGTCAGTTCTGCAGAAGTTTGGTGGATATCCCAAGCATTCGCAAGGGAATATCTTCTACCTAACCAAGGAACAAAAGATGTTTTGTTCCTCAACATGCCACCTTTGTGAAAGGGTATTTCTTGTGAAGAAATTAGTAGTCATGAGGTAGAACTGGAAAGAGTTCTAGCTATACAAAACTGCAGCTGATGATTTGGTAAAACCATAGAATTCAATAGTAACCAACGAACCGTAGCCTCTCCACCGATCTAGTAGGGTTCCTCATCCACCTGAGAGATACTTCGGTTTCGCTATGACAGTGGGAGCGAGGATTGCATCATGAGATGATGACCCAACTAGTTTTGAGCTGGCCATCAGGAGTGGGACTCTGTAAGAATGGTTGGATGCTTAGCGATCTGAGATGGAATCCTTATACACCAACAAAGTATGGACTTTGGTTGCTTTATCTGAAGGGTTAAATCCCCATCAGGAGCAAGTATATCTTGAGAAGATTACTTGGTGTACATGGAAAAGTTGAGACTTTCAAAGCTATGCTTAAGTCCATCCAGATCCTACTTGCCATTGCTATATACCATGACTACGATATCTGGTGGTTGGGTGTCATGACTGCTTTTCTAAATGATGTTTTGGAAGAGAGCGTCTATAAGTACACAACCAGAGGGCTTCATAGACAGTGGGAGCAGCGGAAACATGTGCAAGATATTTTATATGATAAATCAGGCATCGTGGAGTTGGAACGTCTGTTTTGATGGAGTAGTCAAAGAGTTTGACTTCATCAAAATGGTAGATGAACCTTGTATATACAAAAAGGTAGTAGGGAGTATGGTGGTGATCCTCGTAGAGTACGTGGATGACATACTCTTGATAGAGAAGGAGTTTCATATGCTACGCTCGGTCAATCTCCGCTTATCACAAGGATTCTCCATATAAGATCAAGGTGATACCTCCTAAATCCTGGGTTATGGATCTATGAGATAGATCTAATTGGATGTTAGGATTCTCACTAGTTGGAGTGAGATAGTATCAATCGATCCTGGGGAGAATAACGGGAAAAGTTCCAGGGTGATAAGGACGACTGAATATCAGTCGCAGGCATTGTCTTTACCCTCAGTGAAGGGACGGTATGTTGGAAGAGTTCCAAGCTAAATACCGTGACTTACTAGACGATTAAAGGCAAGATACATCGCTACCAAGGATGCTACCAAAGAGGCTGTCTGGATATATAAGTTCATGAGATGAACTTCGTTCCTACCATTGTGTGACAATGGAGTTATGGCTTATGCTAAGGAACCCCCGTCCCATCAGAAATCCAGATATAATTCTTAGGCAGTATCACCTGATCATGGAGATGGATGATCTCCAGGAAGATCGAGGTTAGGAGAGTAGACACAGAGGACAACAACACGGATCCACTCACAAAGGCCTTTTTTCCAGTAGATACTTTTATGGGATGGTTGAGTATGAGATACTTCAACCACAGCTAATTGTTGGGTATGCGATACCACAACAGATGTCACTAGTGCAAGTGGAAGATTGTTAGTTATATGTATGCCCTAGAGGCCATTACTGTACATACGATATATATTGTAGTGGATGCTTGGACATATATAGGAGGACTTTCTTGCTCGACATGATAGTATGCTATCTGGTTACACTTTATCCTAACATGTACTCTGATTATCTCTATGTTATATGTTGATAAAGCCCTTAGGATGCATACTTGACTACCAGGACTATGATGCGGATCATACTAGTGGGGACAGTGTAGTCGCCAAGTACATCCTTCAAATATTCCTAGTCGTGGGAGTACCAAGACAGGGCATCGATACTCCAGAGTAGACTAGCGTATGCGCTTCTTGACCCATATGATGGGCGATGGATGATCCCATATCCATTGGTGTTTGACAACAGAGAGAGTATACGGGTGCTCAGTGGAGACTGGGTACACTGGACGGACTCGCCGAGAACTCTCGGATGGTATTATACCTCACGTCAGATGGCAGTTCTCTGGTGACACTAGTACAGGTTAATCTGTAGACCCGAGATCGTCATAGAGTCTTGTGTGATTTCCACTGTGCTTTGATTTCCATCATACCACGTCCAAGAGGGCATGCAAAAAGGTAGCATTTGGGTACAGTCCCGAATCACATGGAGGCAATGAGCGATAGGAGGGGATTCGTCTCTCCCGGTATAGGGAGTTGATGTTGCGCTGTGTTCGATTGGCTATAACTAGAAATCCCTGGACAGGGTTGCTGAGATTTACTGGTAAGTGTTATCAGTAGTTTCTCGAACTGTTATAGACCTCATATCGACATGACTTATCAAGCTACTGGGGTCTGACGTTCACCACCTCTAGACGAGATATGTGACATATCAGACGGAGAGACCGGATTGTACGGGAGTGTTACTGATTGGATTCACGGGAGAAAGTATAGGCTTGCTTGTTGATCTTCTGATCGCTCAATACCTAGGTGGCTGTTACGTTTAGCTGACCGCTTGCAGCTTGTGGGTGTTTGATATGATCATCACCTACTGCCGGCGTATTGACGATTCTTTAGAGGCCTACACAGAGGTTTCTTGACTCAGGCAAAACGGAGTAGGAGCACATATATGAGATGTGCGGGACCGAGAACAATACGTGTATGTGATACCGTATTAGATTCTCGTGATATGAGATATTAGCCGGGTATATGTGATATAGCCGGGTCATCGGATCAAGTGTTGATTCGATGAACTGATACAGTTTATATTAGTCGGTTATTTGTGAAATAGCCGGATTATCGGATCAAGTGTTGATTCGATAATTTAATGTATAATTATATATTTGATATATTAAATTACATTAACTAGTATAAGCTCACAAAAGGATTCTTTTTCTCACTCGAGTAATACATTGATATATATATGATATATGTTAATTGTATTATTTTATTTTGTTACAATAAATATTGTATATGTGATATATAATATTGTAACAAGTTATGTTTATAAATACAACATGATTAGTGGAGATTAAATATGGTTAGGGTTTGATTTGGGTTAACTTCTTAAAGCTTCTAGAAGCTTATGTTTTGTTTCTTGCAAAGATATTATGTGTTGATATTTTTGCAAAATATTATTTAACCCAACCCAAACCCTTCACCCTAGGTTAAATCCCTACATGAGTTAAAGTAACTCAAGAGTTGTATTGGTAACCATAGGAGTTATTCTTTATTCATCACAAAGAGAATGGTTCTTCTTCTTCCTTCTTCTTTCATGGAAAAGCTTACTAGCTTTTTCATTAGTGATGATTTTGAGTGAGATTAAGAAAACAAATGAGAGCTAAATTCCTACTTCATCATCCTAATCTATCCTAGCCATTTAGATTAGGGTGTTCACTTGATTAGTAAGTGAGAGCTTGTGTTAATGAAAATTCAAGGTAGATCATCTTTGTTATCGAAGATCGGAAGCAAGCATGCATCTTTCTCTTCGTGGAACTTCTCTAGAGTCCGGGTACATGATGATCGCAGCGAAGGGACCCCAACACGGAGCTTATGAAGTGAAGGACCGGACTACAAAGGTTGTAATCCCAAACTCTTAGATGTTAAAGTGTTTAACATGCTTTGTTTCGCCTAATCTCTAGTTTAAAGATCTTGGTTAGGGTTGTTCGGCACGTCTAAATTTCGAATCGGGAATGGTTGATACCTTATAGACCCTTGCGGGTGTGCCTAGTAACCCTACAATCAGCTACTGTACACTACGCCTTGACGGAGGCCAAACTACCGTAGCACGAATACTAAATATTACTTATCTGAAATGACGGAGGGCTATGTCTGGTTTTTATGAAAACCTTTAGCGTAATGAACATGATATCGTTGTAGAAACAAGTGATTTTGAAAAGGAGTGTTTTGATGCTTTTACTAGTTTCGCTAAAAAGGTCACTCCAGGTGAAGGGATCTCGGTGCTTTCCTTATCGAATAAGATGCAGGATATTTCACAAATACCGCTATGCAAAGCAAGAACTATAGAAGCAATCAAAAACAAAACCGAGTGAGTTGTAGCATCTGCTAGTATAACTAAAGAGGTCACTCCTGGTGAAGGGATCTCGGCTCTTTCCTTATCGAATAAGGTGTTGGATATTCTACAAGGAATACCGCTATGCAAAGCAAAAACTAGAGCTATCCTTTTTGAAAATTTGATTCTACGACATCTTTTAGGTTTTTTTGTTCTTTCATTAATCTCATTAATGAATCCCATCATTTATGCTTCCTAAGCATCACAGAGAAATGAAAGCAATAATATTTATATATATATATATAGTATAAGTATTCGTCTCACGCATATAAAATGATCACATCACAGATTATCAGCAGCAGAAGAATCACATATGAAATATTGGATATTCTAGGAATTTCGTGTTTTATTTAAGCCAGTAAAAATGCGGATTCCACTGCCGTGATGAATAGCCAAACCCACATCCCCAGACCCCTACGAGAGCGACAAGCAACCCTACCAATTCTAAAGTTAGGAGACCCGGACTCGACTCCTCGAGTTGGTCTCCCACTGAACTCTAAAACCCGGTTACTTGTGCTCCCCACCTTGGGTCTATCTTAATGCGGAAAAGTAAATAATATACAACAATGGTGACATCATCCTCAACCCGTAAGTGCCCGAATAAAAGAACATTACATACAATGAATTTTACATGATTGCATATAATAACTCTCATCTCACATAAAAACCCCGGCTATTCAAAACACGACGATCCAATGTAACATATCACAGCAACACATAACATCACATGTCATCAACGTGTTAGTTATATGTATGCCCTAGAGGCCATTACTATACATAGGATGTATATTGTAGTGGATGCTTGGACATATATAGGGAGGACTTTCTTGCTCGACATGATAGTATGCTATCTGGTTGCTCTTTACCTTAACGTGTACACTGATTGTCTCTCTGTTACATGTTGGTAAAGCCCTTAGGATGTGTAGTTGACTACCTGGACTATGATGCGGATCATACTAGTAGGGACATGGTAGTCTATAAGTACATCCTTCAAGGTCCCTAGTCGTGGGTGTATCGAGACGGGGCATCGATATACCAGAGTAGACTAGCGTATACCTTCTCGATCCATACAGATGGGCGATGGATGATCCCATATCCATTGGTGTTTGACATCAGAGATGATTTACGGGTGCTCAGTGGAGACTGGGTACACTGGATGGACTCGCCGAGAACTCCCAGATGGTATTATACCTTACGTCAGATGGCAGTTCTCTGGTGACACTGGTACAGGTTAGTCTGTAGACCCGAGATCGTCATAGAGTCTTGTGTGATTCCCACTATGCTTTGATTTCCACCTTACCACGTCCAAGAGGGCGTGCAAAACAGTGGTTTTTTGGGTACAGTCCCGATTCACATGGAGGCAATGAGCGATAGGAGGGGATTCGTCTCTCCCGGTATAGGGAGTTGATGTTGTGCTGTGTTCGATTGGCTATAACCGGAAATCCCTGGCCAGGGTTGCTGAGATTTACTAGTAAGTGTTATCAGTAGTATCTCGAACTGTTATAGACCACATATCGACATGACTTATCGAGCTACTGGGGTCTGGCGTTTACCACCCCTAGGCAAGATATGCGACGTATCAGACGATCAGACCGGACTGTACGGTAAGTGTTACTGGTTGGATTCACAGGAGTGTGAGCGGGCTTGCTCGTTGATCTTCTGATCGCTCAATACCCGGGTGGCCGTTACGTTTAGCAGACCGCTTGCGGCTTGTGGGTGTTTGATATGATCATCACCTACTGCCGGCATATTGACGAGTCTTTAGAGTCCTACACAGAGGTTTCCTGGCTCAAGCGAAATGAAATAGGAGCGCATATGAGATATGTGCGGGACCGAGAATAATACCAGTATGTGATACTGAATTCTATTCTCGCGATTTATATCATCGGACGGTTATATAAGTTATAGCCGGGTTACTGAATCAAATGTTGATTCGATAAATTGATACACTTGATATTAGTCGGTTATATGCAGTATGACCGGATCATTAAATCAAGTGTTGATTTAATGATTTAATGTATAATTATATATTTGATATATTACTTTACATTAACTAGTATTGGTTTACTTAAGATTATTTTTTCTCACTAGATTGTGCACATTGTATATATGATATATGTTTGTGCACTAGTTTGTATCATGTTTGATGATACATGCAAACTTGGGTGTGTGTTTGCTTTAAACCATGTTTAGGTTAATGGTTAGGGTTTTAACTTATTTATTTATTTTTAGCAAAAATAAAATGGTGGTTTTTCTTTGTTTTATGCTTGAAGCTTCATGAAGCTTTTTAAGCATCTTTGAAAAGTCTAACCATTTTGTTTTATGCTTTAACCTAACCATCAACCTAAACCCTAATTTATTCTCTACATGTGTTAACTCAACCATGGTTGCAATATGATAAGATTCACTTGATTTTCTATTATGATTATTCATTCTTTTTCTTTCTTCTTCTTCTTCTTCTTCATGAAGAAGAAAACCTTTGCTAGAAAATTTCAAGTGATGAAATCAAGTGAGAAATCCAAATCCAAAGTAAACCCACTTCCTATTTCTTCATCCTCTACCACTTGTCATGTTGTATAGGGTGTTATCTTCACAAGTTTCATGACCTAGTGAAGATGGAGCTTGAGTTTGAGTCGCCTCGACGTAGATCATCTTCGGCATCCAAGTCAACGACCTAGCTCGATCATTTCTCCGACGAAACATCGCTAGAGTCCGGGATCCCGATGATCGCAGCGGAGGGACGTCATCATGGAGCTAAAGAAGTGGAGGACCGGATCTACAAAGGTTGTAATCCCATTCACTTAGTAGTAAAGTTGTTTGCTAGCTTTTAGTTTCGCCTATCCTCTAGTTAACGATCTTCATTAGGGTTTCTCGGCACATGAAAAATTTGAATTTGGCATGGTTGATGCCTTGTGGAACCTCATGAGTGTGCCTAGGAACCCTACACAACGTAAGTAAATATGCATGTCCCAATTGTCGTTGATGTATAGCAACGAAACCGGCGGTACACCACATATTACAGTTACGGTCATAGAAAAGAGAGTGAAAAAATTACAACATTTGGAATCCACAATTACCTTAGAAATCATAAACCTGAAATATCACATATTACGGATTTCATGCCTAACTAAATGAATTCCACATATTGTATCACAATCACAAATAGCTAGGCGAAGTTAGACAATTCGATCAAATCAACGAATTCCCAAAATTTCCCAGAGAGCTCAACACTTGAGCACTGTTAAAGTTAACCAAAGTCATACCACAGTTCCTACGGACCTACAGGTGAAAGCCCGACCCAACCCTCTCAAGTGGCGCCGTGGATCCCCCGTCAAAACCATGTTTTGGCCGCGGATCCACGGTCACTTAGACGAGTTAGGGTTTCATTCTTCAGGTGTGTCTATAGAATTCCCTGCACGATTTTCTGAATATTTTTAAAATGGAAAAATCCAACTTTTGGAAAAATTTCCAGAGAGGGGGTCCAAATCAGGTTTTGGGAGTTCGATCGGAATTTTAACTTCGTCTAGACAACGCTTAATGCTCTAGCTTGGCTATGATACCACTGTAGGGTTAGCTTAGCACCTTAGCAAGGTTTTGGCAAATATCAATCATGCTATTTTAAAAATTTGGGGTGCTAAACAAACCAACCAAGTAATCGAACTAGAGAATTGGGGTTAACTTGCATGTAAACAACTTTACAACTAAGTGATTAGGGATTACAACCTTTGTAGTCCGCTCCTTCACTTCACAAGCTCCAAGTAGTGATCCCTTCGCTGCGATCAACAAGCTCCCGAACTCTTGAGAGGCTCCACAAGATGTACGATGCATCTTTACTTGAAGTCTTCAAAGTCTCAGATGATCTACGTCGAGGAAACACGGACTCAAGCTCACTCTTCACTAATACGGAATTAGTGAAGCTAACACACTAATCTATATGGCTAGTATAGAAGAGGATGATGGAGTAGGAATTTAGCTCACTTTAGTATTTAATTTCTCACTATTTTTCTTCTTGATCTCAAAATCTAGAGAGAAAAAATGAGATGAGGAAGAAGAAGATGAATGAATGAGATAAGTTTAGAAATGCAACCATGGGTTAGTATATTTCAAAACCTAACTCATGTAGAGAGTTAACCATGGCTATGCGTCATGGTTGGGTTAGAAAATATCTTAAGCAAAACAAAAAGGGTGGACTTTGTCAATGGTTATCAACAAGCTTCATGAAGCTTCCACCATGACACATTTCCACAATTTTGAATTACTTAAGAATTTAAACCCAAACATTATATGTAGCATGGTATAATTCTTGCATGTATAACTAGCATGTCACAATATTATATATCGCATATATAATATTTATGTAACAATAGAAAACAATACAATAAACATATATCACATTTATATTAAATGTATCATAAGTGAGAATAATAAATATTTAAGTGATCATAATATATTAATATATATATGTATATAAATATATTATCGAATCAACACTTGATCCGATAACGCGGCTATATCACATATAACCGGCCGATATCACATATCGCGAGAATAGAATACGGCATCACATACGCGTATCAATCTCGTTCCCGCACATATCGCATATGTGCTCCTACTCCATTTTGCCTGAGCCTGGAAACCTCTATGTAGGACTCTAAAGACTCGTCAATACGTCTGCAGTAGGTGATGATCACATCAAACACCAACAAGCCGCAAGCGGTCAGCTAAACGTAACGGCCACCCGGGAATTGAGCGATCAGAAGATCAACAAGAAAGTCTGCTCTAACTCCTGTAAATCCAATCAGTAACAATACCGTACAGTCCGGTCTCTTCTTCTGATATGTTGCATATCCGGTCTAGGGGTGGTAAATATCAGACCCCAATAACCGATAAGTCTGTTAGTTATATGTATGCCCTAGAGGCCTTTACTGTACATACATTGTATATTGTAGTGGATGCTTGGACATATATAGGGAGGACTTTCTTGCTCGATATGATAGTATGCTATCTGGTTACACTTTATCTTAACATGTACTCTGATTGTCTCTATGTCACATGTTGATAAAGCCCTTAGGATGAGTACTTGACTACCAGGACTATGATGCAGATCATACTAGTGGGGACAGAGTAGTCGCCAAGTACATCCTTCAATTGTTCCTAGTCGTAGGAGTACCGAGACAGGGCATCGATACTCCAGAGTAGACTAGTGTAGGCGCTTCATGACCCATATGATGGGCGATGGATGATCCCATATCCATTGGTGTTTGACATCAGAGAAGGTATACGGGTGCTCAGTGGAGACTGGGTACACTGGACGTACTCGCCGAGAACTCCCAGATGGTATTATACCTCACGTCAGATGGCAGTTCTCTGGTGACACTAGTACAGGTTAGTCTGTAGACCCGAGATCATCATAGAGTCTTGTGTGATTCCCACTATGCTTTGATTTCCATCATACCACGTCTAAGAGGGCGTGCAAAAAGGTGGCTTTTGGGTACAGTCCCGAATCACATGGAGGCAATGAGCGATAAGAGGGGTTTCGTCTCTCCCGGTATAAGGAGTTGATGTTGCGCTGTGTTCGATTGGCTATAACTGGAAATCCCTGGCCAGGGTTGCTGAGATTTACTGATAAGTGTTATCGGTAGTTTCTCGTACTATTATAAACATCATATCGACATGACTTATCAAGCTACTGGGGTCTGACGTTTACCACCCCTAGGCGAGATATGCGACATATCAGAAGAAGAGATCAGACTGTACGGGAGTGTTACTGGTTTGATTCATGGGAGAATGTACAGGCTTGCTTGTTGATCTTCTGATTGCTCAATACCTGGGTGGTTGTTACGTTTAGCTAACCGCTTGCAGCTTGTGGGTGTTTGATATGATCATCACCTACTGCCGGCGTATTGACGATTCTTTAGAGTCCTACACAGAGGTTTCCTGGCTCAGGCAAAACGGAGTAGAAGCACATATATGATATGTGCGGGACCGAGAACAATACGTGTATGTAATACCGTATTAGATTCTCGCAATATGAGATATCGGCCGGGTATATGGGATATAGCCGGGTCATCGGATCAAGTGTTGATTCGATGAACTGATACAGATTATATTAGTCGGTTATTTATGAAATAGCCGGATTATCGGATCAAGTGTTGATTTGATAATTTAATTTATAATTATATATTTGATATATTAAATTACATTAACTAATATAAGCTCACTAAAAGATTATTTTTCTCACTCGGGTAATACATTGATATATATATGAGATATATGTTAATTGTATTATTTTATTTTGTTACAAAATATATTATTTATGTGATATATAATATTGTAACAAGTTAAGATTACAAATGCAACATGTTTTGTGGAGTTTAAACATGGTTAGGGTTTGGATTAGGGTTAAACCTTCTTGAAGCTTTGCTTTTGTTTTTAACTAAAGATATTTTCTAAAGATATTTTGGTTGATATTTGTTAACCCAACCCAACCCTTCACCATGGTTAAGTCTCTAAATGGGTTAAGTTATCATACTTAACCCATGGTTGCATTTCTAACCTCACAAGTTTTCATTATTCAACACAAATGGTTTTCATCTTTTCCTTCCTCTTGATAAAGCTTTCTAGCTTTTGGTGATGTGATGAAAATGAGTGAGAAATAGAAAATAAATGAGAGCTAAATTCCTACTTCATCATCCTCATCTATTCTAGCCACTTAGATTAGGGTGTTTGCTTTGCTGATACTTGATTAGCAAAGCAAGAGCTTGGGTTTGAGTTTCTTCAAGGTAGATCATCTTATGTTATCGAAAATCGGAAGCAAGCTTGCATCTTTCTTTTGTGGAGCCTCTCTAGAGTCCGGATACTCGATGATCGCAGCGAAAGGACCTCAACACGGAGCTTTAGAAGTGAAGGAACGGACTACAAACGTTGTAATCCCTAACTCTTAGATGTAAACTTATTTACATGCTTTGTTTCACCTAAGATCTTGGTTAGGGTTGTTCGGCACGCCTAAATTTTGAATCGGGCATGGTTGATGCCTTGTAGAACCTTGTGAGAGTGCCTAGTAACCCTACAAAGTCGTGTCGATATGAGGCTCATAACAGGTCGAGAAGCTACTGATAATACTTACCAGTAGATCTCCATATCAGCCCTGGCCAGGGACTTCCAGTTATAGCCAATCGAACACAGCGCAACATCAACCACCAATACCGGGAGAAACGAAACCCCTCCTATCGCTCATTGCCTCCATGTGATTCGGGACTGTACC
Organism: Agapanthus africanus; assembly: GCA_030015575.1. Taxonomy (NCBI): domain Eukaryota; kingdom Viridiplantae; phylum Streptophyta; class Magnoliopsida; order Asparagales; family Amaryllidaceae; genus Agapanthus; species Agapanthus africanus. The sequence goes on from CM057349.1 coordinate 249,679,059, forward strand.
CAAAAGCCACCGTTTTGTACGTTCTCTTGAATGTGGTAAGGTGGAAATCAAAGAACAATGGAAATCACACAAAACTCTATCACGATCTCGGGTCTACAGACTAACACCAGTGTCACCAAAGAACTGCTATATAACGATAGGTATAATACCAACAAGGAGTTCTCGGCGAGTCCGTTCAGTGTACCCAGTCTCCACTGAGTACCCGTACACCATCTTTGATGTCAAACACCAATGGATGTGGGATCATCTATCGCCCATCATATGGGTCAAGATGCGTATACGCTAGTCTCCTCTGGAGTATCGATGCCCTGTCTCGATACACTCTCGACTAAGAACAGTTATAGGATGTACTTGTGGACTACCCTGGCCCCACTAGTATGATCTGCATCATAGTCCTAGTAGTCAAGAACATATACTAAGGGCTTTATCAACATGTGAGAGCAAGACAGTAACTCAATATAAGTCAACATGTTAAGACAAAAAGCAACCAGATAGAATACTATCATATCGAGAAAGAAAGTCCTCTCTATATATATCCAAGCATCCATTATAATATATATCATATCTACAACAATGGCCTCTAGGGCATATACATAACTAACATTGAGGTGGCCAGAGACCGAGCTCTTTGCAACCACAAGGAGCCTAGGAGACACATCCAAACAAAGACCCGAAGGACCGGTTCCTAGTTATAACACTATCATAGTAGATTATATCTCTAGATAGTTTAACTAGTTATGGTTTAGCACAAGATCTAGGTTTAAAATAGGTGTTGCATGCAAGAATTTTATTGTTTGCTACTTCCGCCTCCTCACAAGTGTTGTGAGGGTGTGCAACATCTACTAACAAGTTTTTCCTCAATAACTAGGTGTGGATTATCATTAAACCTTTTCTCAAGTGGTTATGCTTAAGTCCATCAGGATTAAAGTAGGCATCGCGGAGTTGGAACATCTATTTTGATGTGGTAATCAAAGACTTTGACTTCATCAAAAAGTAGATGAACCTTGTATATACAAGAAGGTTGTAGAGAATAAGGTTGTCCTCCACGTATTGTACGCAGATGGCATACTCTTGATAGGAAATGGTTTCCTATGCTACACCCGGTCAAGCTCCTCTTATCACGATGATTCTCCATGGAAGATCTGGATGATACCTACTACATCTTGTGGGTTATGATCTATGCTGATAGATCTAAGTGGATGTTGGGAGTGTCCCAAATCAAGGTACATTAACATCATACTAAAGGGGTTTAGTATGGAAGATTCTAAGCGTGATGGTTCGCACTGTGCTTTGATTTCATCCCTACCACGGCTTAAAGGAGTCGTGCAAATAGGTGGATTTTGGGTACAGTCCCGAGTCGCGTGGAGGCAATAAGCGATAGGAGGGATTTCGTCTCTCCCGGTATAGGGAGTTGATGTTGCGCTATGCTCGATTGGCTATACCAGCAAGTCCCTGGCCAGGGCTGATAAGATTTACTGGTAAGTGTTATCAGTAGTTTCTCAAAAGGTTATAGACCACACATCGGCATGATTTATCAAGTTACTGGGGTCTGACGATTCTGTTAGTAATATGTACGCCCTAGAGGCCATTATTGTACATATGATATATATTGTTGTGGATGATTGGACATATATAGGGAGGACTTTCTTGCTCGACATGATAGTATACTATCTGGTTGCACTTTATCTTAATATGTACATTCATTGTCTCTCTATTACATGTTGATAAAGCCCTTAGGATGAGTACTTAACTACCACGATTATGATGCAGATCATACTAGTAGGGCAATGGTAGTCGGTGTTGGCTATAGTGCCCTCAAGTCAATTTTGGATCACAGGAACGTGATTACAATGATTGATGGAGGACCTATACCGGTAGAACAGTCTTACTCGAGATGATAGTATGCTATCTGGTTTGTCTTTATCATCGTGTACATGCTTCAAGTGACATTACAGATCACTATTACATGTTGATATAGCCCATAGGATTCTTTCTTGACTACCAGCAGCATAATGGCGATCATATACGTGAGAGTTAGGTAGTCTATAAGCACATCCTTAAAGTGTCCCTAGTCGTGGGAGTTTCGAGACTGGGTATCGATACTCCGAGAGTGGACTACTGTATACGGATCGAGACCCCAACGAGGGGCGATGGCCGGTCTCACAAGCCATTGGTGTCAGTTGGTTCACCTAAGATAGTATACAGGTGCTCATTGGGTTATGAGTACACCGGATAGACTCGCCGGGAACATGCTAGTTGGTATTATACCTATCGTCATATAGCAGTTCCCTAGTGACATGTGTACAGGTTAGTCTATCGACCTGAGATCGTCATTTGTCTTGTTTGAGTTCCCACTGTGCTTTGATTACTACCCTACCACGGCTCAAAGGAGTCGTGCAAACAGGTTTTAGTTGGGTACAGTCCCGAGCCACATGGAGGCAGTGAGCGGATCGTCAGGGGTTTCGTCTCTCCCAGTATTGGGGGTTGATATCGCGCTGTGTTTGGAGAGCCATTACACAAAGTCCTTGGCCAAGACAAGTGAGATTTACTGGTAGGTATTTCAGTAGTTTTTCAGGGTGTTCTGGGCTACATTCCGACACGACTTATACCGCTATTAGGGGTCTGACGTTTACCATCCCCCTAAGCCCGATATGCGATACTCATAGACGAACGGACCGGACTGTACGGATATTGTCACTGTCAGGCTCAGTAGGATTTCAGGATGAGTTCGCTTGTCGGCCTCCCTTTCGCTCAATACCTGGGCAGCCATTACGTATAGCTAGTTCCACTGACGTGCTCATGGTTAAACCTACTGCCAGCGTATTTACGAGTCTTTAGAGTCCAACACAGAGAGTTTCCCTAATTCGGGAGAAACGTTGTAGAGGATGTATGGTTTTATGGTAGGGTTCGATCATATACGTACACTTGTGCACGGATCATGATCGGACGGATCATACTAGTGGGCTTTGGTTTAAGCCGGATCCTAGTATTAGATTATTGGATTGTTTTCGTCTCGTTGTATTCGTATTCAGTCGGAATACGGATACAGGTATGTATAAACAGATGAGGGGTATTCTTGTAATCCGTTACGAGTTTACTTTAGATATTGCCATTCTTTTTTTTGATTAAACATTTAGTTTAATGTTTAATTATGTGGAAATTGTGAGTTCAAGTTTTTTCCTTATGCATTTATTTGACGGTGCATGCACTTGGTGACTCATGGTATTGGATCTAGTGATCATTTATTTTGACATAAATTGTTTTTTGGTGATAGAATTATTGTGTGGGATATTTGTGGGGAGAAAGGGCAGCCACTAGATAGCTCATGGGATTTTTCTTTAGTTGAAAAGGAGCTCTCAAAATATCATACACAATAACTCAAGCCATTTTCTTCACTAGCTTCTTTCTTGAGCTCACACTTTCCACCATCGGCATCTTCTTCAACATCCACCCATCCTTCTCATGAGTTGAGAATCCATGGGTGTCATGAGACAAAGTATTTACACACTATCTCTACTTTATCTTGGGCACCTAGGCTGGCAAACAAGTTGCTCGAGTTGCTTCGGTTTAGAAGCGGGAGCCCATATAAAGAATCCTCGACATGGAGCCTCTTCGATGAGGGAGACCAAAGAGTGAACTCATCTGGGGCAGTCGCGACAAGCTTGGGATGATGGTTAAAGACTAAAGGAAACGGATCGATCGGTATAACCATCTCTAAACTCCTCTTTGCATGTTTGCTTGTATAGGGTATTTGGTTCGATCTTATGCGGGTTTTGTTTGCGCCAAAGTTTTTAAAGTTTTTGTTCCGCATTTGGCCACGGAAAGATGGCCGAGGCGTTGGGAAAATTCAACATGGTATCAGAGCCACCCAAACACCTTTAACTAGCTAGTTGCGACATTAGAATTCACGTTTTTTTGGGCATCGAAAACTATCGAAAGAACAGTCCTAAATTTTTGAGTTTTGAGATGTTTGCACACCCCACCGGCTCTCGGTTTGAACCGAGAAGCCGTGGGGTGCTACGTGGGCACCCCAGGGAGACCTCGGGGGGACCAAACAGCTTGGCCTACTCCCCAAGACCACCACATGGTGGTCTTGGGGGTGGGGACCCGAAACTGCCCCTGCATGGGCAGTTTCAGGTCTGCCTCACCCTATGGCCACCTCATGATGGCCTCGGAGGTGGGATACCACCTTTAGGCCCCCTGAATCGATGTTAATTTCGTGCTCTAACTCCCCGCGAAGGTTCGGGTGCGTTTCGTTTTGATTCGGACCTCCGAATTGGCTCAAAACTCGACTTTTTTGGATGTTTAGCGCACTTGGTTTTTGATCCTTAGTATATTTGGGATGTGCGCTAATTGTGTTTTGGAATTCTAATGCCATGGCTTCGTTTGCATGCGTGGATGTGTTAGTAACATTGTCAAATTACTATATGCTCAATTAGATGGGGTTTAGACACTTGATTCGGTTACTTGTTTCTGTGGATAAATCTGGTTATGGTTGTTGTGGATTCGTCGTGGTGGATAGCCTTGGGTGCAATAGTAATGTAGTTTAGTTTCATTTGTACATTTAATATTGCGGGACGAGCGTCCGACATGTGGACTATCGTCATTGCCTGTTTGTATATTATTTGTTTGGGGCACGACCGGGTTGAGGTCGATGTCACCGCTGTACATATTTTCTTTTCTGTACTAGGATTACTCCACGGTGGAGTGCACGGATAGCCAGGTTCTAGAGGGCAACGGCCCCGCATCTCATGACGTTGATATGGAGGGGGCCTCACTCTAGAATTGGCGGGCTATTCACCGCACTCGTAGGGGGTACAGGTTGACCCAAGGAGGAGTGCTCAAGTTACCGGATTCCGTGAAGTGCCGGGTGGCCCATTCACTTTGATGAAGGGGGCTGTCTCGCTTCTGGTTTTGGCGGGTAACTTGCCTCACTCGTAGGGGTCTAGGTTTTCATTGCACAGGCTATCCACCTAACTAGGGGAACGTCGGGTTTCACTTAAGGCTAAAAGGAAACCCGGGGCTCCCAGATTACTTGTATTGTTCTGTGATGCTTATTACTTTTCTGTGATGTTGCATTTATCACGTCTGGAGCGATTATTATATATTGTTATATATATACTAGTAGATATTGTATATATTTTACACTCGCTCTAGTCCAGTCCCCGCTCTATCGTTAGTTAAGTAACCTAACGGGTGATGACGGGACCCAGTGGCGAATGCGGATAGCATATACGTACATCATATTTTTGTTCTTTTGTGGTGTGATTAATTGATGGGACTGCATTGATTCAGATCAATGCAAGGAAAACAAACCTATTCGATGTTATTGGAACAATTTTCAAAAGCTGTTATTACAAGGACGTTCTTCTTTTGTTTTGCACAGTGGTATTCGGTTATGAATATCCAGCACCTCATTCGACGAGACAAGGGCCGAGATTTCTTCATCGGGAGTGACCCCTTGGGCAGAAGTTTGCGTCAGGGTAATAACTTCACTATAGTCGTTTACTTTTTTCTTTGCATCGCGGTATTTAGTGGGAATATCCTGCACCTCATTCTACGAGGAAAGAGCCGAGATCCCTTTGTAGGGTTCCTATTGACGGTAGCAAAGTTTCGGGAGGCAGCGTCCATGCCGTTTTCTAAAATTTGCCGTTTTAAGGAACCCTAAACTAGAATCGTTAACTAGAAAATAATACGGAAACAAATGTAAACTCTTTTACATCTAAGTGTTTGCGGAATACAACCTTTGTAGACCGGTCCTTCCCTTCTAAAGCTCCGAGTTGAAGCCCCTTCGCTGCGATCCAAGTCCCGGACTCTTGCATGGCTTCTTCAAGGTGAAAAGAACGATCTTGCTTGAATTCTTCGAGGCCGAAGATGATCTACGTCGAGGGGATACTAACTCAAGCTACTATTTCACTAATGAAAGATTAGTGAGGCTAACACCCTATACTAAAGTGTTAATCTAGTAGAGAATGAAGAAATAGGAAGTAGGCTCACCTTAGAATTATTTTTCTTACAATATTTTCTCACTTTGATCAAACCCTAGAGAGCTCTTTTGGTGTAAGGAAGAAGATGAAGAAAATGAAAAGAGAATGAAATGATCAAGTGAGTGAATAAACCATGGGTGAGTGTGTATCATATACTAACTCATGTAGAGACATAACCATGGCTAATTATAATGGTTAGGTTAATAAATATCTTAAGTAAAACAAAACTAGTGGACTTAGTCAATGCATCCATAAGCTTCATGCACTTTGCTAACAATCCACTAATTTTGGAATTACTTTAAATATTAAAACCTAACATTACAATTAGTATGGTGTAAGTCTCATACACCCATGTAGTGTATATCAACAACCATGATACATACAAATAAACAATGCACATCAATATATATCACATATATATTGCATGTACACATAAGTGAGAAAAGAATGCTTAAGTGAGCCAATGTTAGTTAATGTAAATTAGTATATCAAATATACAATTATACACTAAATTATCAAATCAACACTTGATTTAATAATCCAGCTATAACTCATATAACCGACTAACACTAAATGTACCAACTTATCGAATCAACACTTGATTCGATAACCCGGCTATATCTCATATAACCGACCGATACAAAAGTCACGAGAATAGAATACGGTATCACATAAACGCATTATTCTCGGTCTCGCACATATCACATATGTGCTCCTATTTCGTTTTGCCTGAGCCAGTAAAATCTCTATGTAGGACTCTAAAGACTCGTCAATACGCCGGCAGTAGGTGATGATCACATCAAACACCCACAAGCCGTCAGCGGTACTTGCTGGACGTAATAGCTACCCGGGTATTGAGCGATCAGAAGATCAGCAAGCAAGCCCGCTCCAACTCCTACAAAAGCCTGAAGGTAACACTTGCCATACAGTCCAGTCTCCTCGTCTGATATGTCGCATATCAAGTTTAGGGGTGGTAAACGTCAGACCCCAATAACCGATAAGTCATGACGATATGAGGCTCATAACGGGTCAAGAAACTACTGGTAACACTTACCAGTAAATCTCTAAATCAGCCCTGGCCAGGGACTTCCCTATTATGGCCAATCGAGCACAGCGCAACATCAACTCCCAATACCGGGAGAGACGAAACCCCTCCTATCGCTCATTGCCTCCATGTGACTCGGGACTGTACCCAAAAACCACCGTTTTGCACGTCCTCTTGGACGTGGTAAGGTGGAAATCAAAGCACAGTGGGAATCATACAAGACTCTATGACGATCTCGAGTCTACAGACTAACATGTATAAGTATCACAAGAGAACTACCATCTGACGTGAGGTATAATACCATCTGGGAGTTCTCGTCGAGTCCGTCCAGTGTACCCAGTCTCCACTGAGCACCCATATATCATCTCTGTTGTCAAACACCAATGGATATGGGATCATCCATCGCCCATCTAAATGGGTCGAGAAGGTATATGCTAATCTACTCTGATATATCGATGTCCCGTCTCGATACACCCACGACTAGGGACATTTGAAGGATGTACTTAACGACTACACTATCCCCACTAGTATGATCTGCATCATAGTCTTGGTAGTCAAATAAACATCCTAAGGGATTTACCAACATGTAACAGAGAGACAATTAGTGTACATGTTAAGATAAAGAGTAACCAGATAGCATACTATTATGTCGAGCAAGAAAGTCCTCCCTATATATGTCCAAGCCTCCACTACAATATACATCTCATGTACAGTAATGGCCTCTATGGCATACATATAACTAACAATCTCCCACTTGCTCTAGGGCCATCCTATAGCAGTAGTTGTAGTATCTCATACTGAACCATCCCATAAAAGTCTCTCTCTGGGAAAAGGCCTTTGTGAGTAGATCCGCCGTGTTGTTCTCAGAGTCTACTCTCTTAACCTCGATCCCCTGGAGATCAACCATCTCCATGATCAAGTGATACTGCCTTAGAATATGTCTGGATCACTGATGGGACGGGGGTTCCTAGGCCTAAGCCATAACTCCATTGTCACGCAATGGTAGGAACGAAGTTCATCTCATGAACTAATATACACCCAGACTTCCTCTTTAGTAGCATCTTTGGTAGAGATATATCAAGCCTTTATCTTCTAGTTTGTCACGGTATCTGGCTTGGAACTTTTCCAACATACCGTCCCTCCACTGAGGGTAAAGACAATGCCTGTAACTGACATTCAGTCGACCTTACCACCCTGGAATTTATCCAATGATTCTCCCCAGGATCGATTGATACCATCTCACTACACCTAGTGAGAATCCTAATATCCACTTAAATCTATCTCATAGATCCAAAACCCAGGATTTAGGTGGTATAACCTTGATCCTATAAGGAGAATCCTTATGATAAGAGGAGATTGACAGAGCGTAGCATAGGAAACTCCTTTCCTATCAAGAGTATGTCATCCACGTACAATACGAGGAAGACCACCTTACTCTCTACTACGTTTTTGTATATACAAGGTTCATCTACCATTTTGATGAAGTCAAACTCTTTGACTACCATATCAAAACAGATTTTCCAACTCTGCGATGCCTGTTTTAACCCATAAAGCAACTTGCATACGTTTCCGCTGCTCCCACTGTCTACAAAGCCCTCTGGCTGTGTACTTATAGATGCTCTCTTCTAAATCACTATTTAGAGAAGCAGTCATGACACCCAACCACCAGATATCGTAGTTATGGTATGTAGCAATGGAAAGTAGGATCTGGATGGACTTAAGCATAGCTACCAGAGAAAAGGTTTCATCTTAAACCACACCTGGTTGATGACGAGAACCTTTTACACCAAGTAATCTTCTCAAGATATACTTGCTCCTAATGGGGATTTAACCCTTCAGATAAAGCAACCAAAGTCCATACTTTGTTGGAGTATATGGATTCCATCTCAGATCGCTTAGCATCCAGCCATTCTCACAGAGTCCCTACTCTTGATGGCCTGATCGAAACTAGTTGGATCATCATCTTATCATGCAATCCTCGCCCCTACTGTCATCGAGAATACCGTAGTATTTCTCAAGTGGATGAGGAACCCTACTAGATCGGCGGAGAGGCTGAGGTTCGTTGGGAACTATTGAATGCTTCGGTTCTACCAAATCATCAGTTGTAGTTTGTATAGCTGGAACTCCTTCCAGTTCTATCTCATGACCACAAATTTGTTTCCAAAATAAATTCCTTTTCTAAAAAGGTGGCATGCCGAGAAATAAAACACTTTTTGTTCCTCGGTGTGGTAGAAGATATTCTCTTGTAAATGCTTGGGAATCCAACAAACTTCCACAGAACTGACCTTGCCTCGAGCTTTCCCGGATTTTGCTTTTAGACATAGGCCGGACAACCCCAAATCTTAACTCTCTTAAGACATGGGCTTTTCCCATACCATATCACATATGGAGTGGTAGGCACCTGATTTGGTTGGAACCCAAGTCAATATGTATGCAGCTTCACAAGTGCATAACCCCCAAAGGAAATAGGCAACTCAGTAGTACTCATCATAGAGCGCACTATATGTAATAGGGTACGATTGCTCCGTCCCGATACACCGTTGTACTGTGGTGTATACGGAGGAGTAATACTGAGAGAGAATCTCATTCTCCTTTAGAATAGTCCAGGGATTCCGTGCTCAAGTATTCTCCTCCCTGATCACATTAAAGGACATAATACTTATACCCGTTTTGGTTCTCTACTTCTAACTTACATTCCTTGAATATATCAAAAGCTTCAGACTTGTGTTTCAACAGGAACATATGTCCGAATCTTGAGAGATCATCAGTGAATGTAATGAAGTATAAAGAACCAGTCCTGGCATGTGTAGACAGGGGACTTACATACATCATCATGTATCAATCCCAAGAGTTCACTAACTCTTTCTATGTTTCCAATAAACGGAGCTATGGTCATCTTATCTTTGTGACATGACTGGCAAGTTTCACAAGATGTAAATTCAAACTGATTTAAATATGCATCTAAATGTAACTTAGGTAGTCGGGTCATATTGATATGACCTAGTCTACAATGCCTCAAGAAGGATTCGTTCATTTCTGAACTCTTCCTCTTTTGTGTGTTTTATACGTTAAGAACTGTGGTTTGATTTGGAACGTATATGCTTTTAGATAACGTGCCTGAACCGATCAACTCTTAATATAGGAAATGTTCAAAACATTATCCAACAATACAAAATTATATCCTTTTTACTAAATAAAGAGATTGATATGATGTTGTATATCAGGTTCGGTATCTAATAACATTCGTTCAGAATCAATGTACTTGATAATACAGGGTGATAACTGCCAACAACTTGGCTGCAACAATTGCACTGTTTCCAACACTTGAAACTTATCACCCGTCCAACACTTGCAACAATTGCACTGTAGCCCATGTAACTGCTTACATTTGCGGGATCCTGATCCGGTATCACATACCCAGGACGTAGAGAATGCTGAGAAATAGTTCTCGGTAATAAACATACCCGAAGAAGATGCATCATCATGCACTTTCTTCGTTTGGGCGGCACGGGAATTCTGGCAATCCCCTATTTCCTGCTCGGTCTTATAACAATTATAAGTTGGAGCGGGACAAACGTTCCCCAGCACAGTATAACAAACGGGTTTGGTCAATACATCCATATTATTATCTTGATTAAGACGTGACATGGTCGCTACTTGAAGAGAGAGAGAAGAAAACACTTTAGTGTATACTCTTGCAAGATCAGATTGGTTATTATTTTATCAATCAGGATGGCTCCTACTGTTTTTATCAAATCTTCCTTCAAACCCTAAAAGGAAAGACTACCCGGGATTAATTATACCCTACAATTTCGCCAATCTTTCAGCCAGGCCAGTGCCAGTACTTTGAGGGAGGTTCCCCGTGCTTTCGCACGGACCTAATTAAAATAAACCTCGTTTTCACAGAGGCATAACCCTATTGACACCTTTCTAGACACCTACTTGATCAGCTAATTGTCTTCTGTAAAAGTCTCCTAGTAGTAACTCTTATTCGCAGTGGGTATCGGGATCCAACTATCTCATAGAAGGTATGCAATCTTATTGCAAATTTCAACACTTGAAATTCCCGATAATATTTTGCCCCTAACGCCCTATGATCTTGAAAAAGGCCAACAAATCATAGGATGCTAGTCAAGTTCAACCCGTCATTTCCTGATTGAATCAAACCCACCCGCACGACCCTTGACAAAAGCCAACAAGGTCGTACGACTACCCTAATCCAATCTTCATCATATGCTTTAGCAAATAAGCATAAATAGCTACCGCACACTATGCCTTGACGCAGGCCAACAAATGTAGCACGAATACTATGAAGTATTTATCTGAAATGATGGAGGGCTACGACAGGTTTATAAGAAAACCTTTTGCGTAATAAACTTGATATCGTTGTAGAATCGAGTGATTTTAAAAAAGGAGTGTTTTTGAGGCCTTTACTAGTTTTGCTAAAGAGATCACTTCTGGTGAAGGGATCTCGGCTCTTTCCTTATCGAATAAGGTGCAGGATATTTTATAGATACCACTATGCAAAGCAAAAAACTATAAAAGCAATCAAAAGACAAAGCGAGTTTGTAGCATCTGCTAGTTTTGGTAAAGAGGTCACTCCCGGTGAAGGGATCTCAGCTCTTTCCTTATTGAATAGGGCGCTGGATATTCTATAAGGAATACCGCTATGCAAACAAGAACTAGAGCTACCAGTTTTGAAAATTTGATTTTACAACATCTTTTAGGTTTCTTTTTCTTTCATTAATCATATTAATGAAGTCCCATCATTTAAGCTTCCTAGGCATCACAGAAAATGAAACGAAAATACAACGTACGCTTATGCCATCCGCATTCGCCACAGTGTCTCATTATGCACCGTTAGGTTACTTAACTAACGGCATACCGGGACGGGACTAGAGCGGGTGCAAAACATAAGCAACGTCTGCTATATATCTCATATATAATGTATATACATTCGTCTCAGAATCCACAGTGATCACATCACAGAGCAGCAGAAGAAACATATGAAATATTGGATATACTAGGAGATCCGTATTTTATTTTGAGCCTGTATAAAACACGGATTCTACGGTCGCCATGAATAGCCAAACCCACATCCCTAGACCCCTACGAGAGCGGCAAGCAACCCTACCAATTCTAGAGTTAGGAGACCCGGACTCGACTCCTCGAGTTGGTCTCCCACTGGACTCTAGAACCTGATTACTTGTGCTCCCCTCCTTGGGTCCATCCTAATGCAGAAAAGTAAATACAACAATGGTGACATCATCCTCAACCTGGAAGTGCCCCAATAAAAGAATATTATAGACAATAAATTTTACATGAATGAAAATAAAAAACTCACATCTCACATAAAACCCCCGGCTATTCAAAAAACAACGATCCAATATAACATATACAGCAACACATAACATCACATGTCATCAACGTAAGTAAATATGCGTATCCCAATTGTCGTTGACATATAGCAACGAAACCGGCCATACACCACATATTACACTTACGGTCGCAGAAAAACTAGACGATGTTAAACATTCCGACGAATCAACAAACACCCACAGTTACCCAGAAAGCTCAACACTTGAGCGTAGTTTAAAATTATTCAGCACATGCTACAGTACAAATGGACCAGCCGTAGAAGGGTCAACCAACGCCTCACATGTGGCACCGCTGAACCACCACAAACTCAAGGGTTCAGTGGCGGTTCTGACGGTCACATAATCGAGTTAAGGTTTTGTTCTTCGAGAGGGTCCATCGCATAACTTGCATGATGTTTGAATGCTTTTTAACTACGGAAAAAATCCAACACATGGATAATTTTCCGGTAAGGGAAAAAGTGGGTATTTGATATCCATTTGAACATTTTAACACCGTCTAAAATAACCCGAAAATAGATAGAATTACGGCTACGAAACACTCCGAGTTGCCATTGCAGTAAGTTAATCATCACATGAAAAAGTAGCAAAATCAAACAACACCTGAAACACCAAAATCCAGAGAGAAAAACATGAAAAAAATTGGGACCAAAATTCCCCAATGGGGCCGGCCTCCTCGGAAAATGTGCCCATGTGCTCGGCCAAATTCCGAGCACATGGTCCCAATTTTCTGCCATGTTCTTATATTTGCTCAAATATGATTCTGCACTTGTTTGAAAAATTTTTGGAGCTCATTTGAAAATCGACAGAAACATGGATTTGGTATTTCATGTTTCGGAGTTTGTTTCGGTTTCATAATCTAACATTATCCGTCTAATTTTCTAGCTAGGCTCTGATACCACTGTAGGGTTCTTATCGACGGCAGCAAGGTTTCAGGAGGCAGCGTCCATGCCGTTTTCTAAAATTTGCTGTTTTAAGGAACCGTAAACTAGAATCGTTAACTAGAAAATAATACGGAAACAAATGTAAACTCTTTTACATATAAGTGTTTGCGGAATACAACTTTTGTAGACCGGTCCATCGCTTATAAAGCTCCGAGTTGAAGTCCCTTCACTGCGATCCAAGTCCCGGACTCTTGCATGGTTTCTTCAAGGTGAAAAGAACGATCTTGCTTGAAGTCTTTGAGGCTGAAGATGATCTACGTCGAGGGGATACTAACTCAAGCTACTACTTCACTAATGAAAGATTAGTGAGGCTAACACCCTATACTAAAGTGCTAATCTAGTAGAGGATGATGAAACAGGAAGTGGGCTCACTTTAGAATTATTTTTCTCACAATATTTTCTCACTTTGATCAAACCCTAGAGAGCTTTTTTGGTTTAAGGAAGAAGATGAAGAAAATGAGAAGAGAATGAAATGATCAAGTGAGTGAATAAACCATGGGTGAGTGTGTATCATATACTAAATTATGTGGAGACATAACCATGGTTAGGTTAATAAATATCTTAAGTAAAACAAAATTAGTGGACTTAGTCAATGCATCCATAAGCTTCATGAAGCTTCATGCACTTTGCTAACAATCCACTAATTTTGGAATTACTTTAAATATTAAAACCTAACATTACAATTAGTATGGTGTAAGTCTCATGCACCCATGTAGTGTGTATCAACAACCATGATACATACAAATAAACAATACACATCAATATATATCACATATATATTGCATGTACACACAAGTGAGAAAAGAATGCTTAAGTGAGCCAATGTTAGTTAATGTAAATTAGTATATCAAATATACAATTATACACTAAATTATCAAATCAACACTTGATTTAATAATCCGGCTATATCTCATACAACCGACTAACACTAAATGTACCAACTTATCGAATCAACACTTGATTCGATAACCCGGCTATATCTCATATAACAGATCGATACAAAATTCACGAGAATAGAATACGGTATCACATACACGCATTATTCTCGGTCCCGCACATATCACATATGTGCTCCTATTTCGTTTTTCCTGAACCAGTAAAACCTCTATCTAGGACTCTAAAGACTCGTCAATACGCCGGCAGTAGGTGATGATCACATCAAGCACCCACAAGCCGTCAACGGTACTAGCTGGACGTAACAGCTACCCGGGTATTGAGCGATCAGAAGATTAGCAAGAAAGCCCGCTCCAACTCCTGCAAAAGCCTGACGGTAACACTTGCCGTACAGTCCGGTCTCCTCGTCTGATATATCGCATATCAAGTTTAGGGGTGGTAAACGTCAGACCCCAATAACCGATAAGTCATGCGATATGAGGCTCATAATGGGTCGAGAAACTACAGGTAACACTTACCAGTAAATCTCTAAATCAGCCCTGGCCAAGGACTTCCCTGTTATGGCCAATCGAGCACAGCGCAACATCAACTCCCAATACCGGGAGAGACGAAACCCCTTCTATCGCTCATTTCCTCCATGTGACTCGGGACTGTATCCAAAAACCACCGTTTTGCACGCCCTCTTGGACGAGGTAAGGTGGAAATCAAAGCACAGTGGGAATCACACAAGACTCTCTGACGATCTCGGGTCTGCATACTAACCGATACAAGTGTCACTACAGAACTGCCATCTGACGTGAGGTATAATACCATCT
The DNA here is from genome assembly GCA_030015575.1 of Agapanthus africanus. NCBI lineage: Eukaryota > Viridiplantae > Streptophyta > Magnoliopsida > Asparagales > Amaryllidaceae > Agapanthus > Agapanthus africanus. Next base: position 249,694,119 of record CM057349.1, read on the forward strand.
GGGAGTTCTCGGCGAGTCCGTCCAGTGTACCTAGTCTCCACTGAGCACCCGTATATAATCTCTGATGTCAAACACTAATGGATATGGGATCATCCATCACCCATCTATATGGGTCTAGAAGGTATACGCTAGTCTACTCTGGTATATCGATGCCCCATCTCGATACACCCACGACTAGGGACATTTGAAGGATGTACTTAACGACTACACTGTCCCTACTAGTATGATCTGCATCATAGTCCTGGTAGTCAAATACACATCTTAAAGGCTTTACCAACATGTAACAGAGAGACAATCAGTGTACATGTTAAGATAAAGAGTAACCTGATAGCATACTATCATGTCGAGAAAGAAAGTCCTCCTTATATATGTCCAAGCCCCCACTACAATATACATCTCATATACAGTAATGGCCTCTAGGGCATACATATAACTAACACCCTTCACCGGGAGTGACCTCTTTAGCAAAAGTTTTCGCTACTATATATTTGTAAAAAGCTATCTGGTTCCTTCAACGATATCAAGTTCATTACGTTAAAAGCTTTTCGTCAAAAACCATTCGTAGCCCTCCGTCATTTCAGACGAGTAGCACTTAGTTTTATGCTATATTTGTTGGCCTTAGTCAAGGCATAGTGTATGGTAGCTACTTGTTACTTTTCTATTGCATTGATGGATGCGTTGGTTTGGGATAGTCGTATAGCCTTATTGGCCCTAGTCAAGGGCGAGTACGGGTGGGTTCAAATTAACCTGGACAATGACAGGTAGAACTTGACATGTGACTTATGATTTGTTGGCCTTAGTCAAGGTCATAAAAGCATGGGGTAAAAATCACATCGGGAGTTTCAAACATACAGGAAACTTACTAGGCATGCGCATACCTTCTGGAGTGTGATAACGTGAGTAGATTCCATCAGGTTATCATGTGATGATAGTTGGATCCCGATACCCACTGATGAGTTGGTTTACTCCTCGGGTGATTTTAGATGATCCCGACTAATTCTTCTTTCAGGTTTGGAGGAGAATTTGAGGATACAGTGGGAGACATCCTGATTAGATGAAGTGATTAACCATTCTGATCTAGGTTAGAATGCACGCAGAGTGTTTCTTTTCTCTCTCTCTCTCTTTGGAAGCGACTATGTCCCGACCCTAGACTATAACTCAGTAACCAAGTTGTAGGGTTCCTTGGCACCCAAATGAGGTCTCACAAGGCATCAACCATGCCAATATCAAAAATTCTAGATGCCGAGAAACCCGACTACGGATCGTTTGCTAGAAATCTAGGCGAAAAAGCTAACTAGTTAACACTTAACTAAGGGAATACGGAAATACAACCTTTGTAGATCCGGTGCTCCACCTCCATAGCTCCGCAACGAAGTCCTCTCCGCTGTCCAAATCAAATCCGGGCTCTAGCGTCGGCTTCGTCGGAGAATGGGCAAGCTAGGTCGTCGATGTCCATGCCGAAGATGATCTACGTCGAAGCATCGCAAGATCAAGCTCTCACTTCACCAAGTCAAGAAACTTGTGAAGGAAACACACTCTACTACTTGGCAAGAGGTAGAAGATGAAGAAATAGGAAGTGGGTAGACTTTAGATTTGGATTTCTCACTCATATCATCAATCCACCATTGATGTAGTCTAGGTTTTTCTTCTTGAGTTGAAGGAAGAAGAAGAAGAAAATGATATGATAAGATTATTAAAAAAGAAAAGAATAATCCATTCTTATCATAACATAACCCAAGTTAAGTGTAGAGAATTGACCAAGGTTAAAGAATGGTTAGGGTCAAGGAGATGAGACAAAAATGGTGACTTAATGAAAGCTTCATGAAGCTTCATGTTGAAAACAAAACTAGCCACCATTTTTCACTTCTTTTCCTTTTCTCATTTATCTTTTAAATGCAAATGAAAAGATAAATGAATGAATAAAAGAAATCCCTAATCATTTACTTAACCTAGGTTTAATTCATTACACTTAACAAAAAAGATATGTATCATCAAACATGATACAATCAAGTGCACAAAAATCATATCGCATATGCAATGCGCACACCCGAGTGAGAAAATCCATTTAAAGTGAACCAATACTAGTTAATGCAAAGTAATATATCAAATATACAATTATGCATTAAATCATTAAATCAACACTTGATTCAATGATCCGGTCATGTCGCACACAACCGACTGGTATTCAATGTATCGGCTTATCGAATCAATACTTGATTCGATACCTAGGTTATATCGCATACAACCATTCGATACATTTATCGCGAGAATGGAATACGGTATCACATACACGCATTATTCTCGGTCCCGCACATATCTCATATGCGCTCCTATTTCGTTTCGCTTGAGCCAGGAAACCTCTGTGTAGGACTCTAAAGACTCGTCAATACGCCGGCAACAGATGATGATCATATCAAACACCCACAAGCCGCAAGCGGTCTGCTAAACGTAACGGCCACCCGGGTATTGAGCGATCTGAAGATCGACGAGCAAGCCCGCTCACACTCCAGTGAATCCAACCAGTAACACTACCGTACAGTCCGGTCTGATCGTCTGATATGTCGCATATCTCGCCTAGGGGTGGTAAACGTCAGACCCCAATAGCTCGATAAGTCGTGTCGATATGAGGTCTATAACTATTCGAGAAACTACTGGTAACACTTACCAGTAAATCTCAGCAACCCTGGCCAGGGATTTCCTGTTATAGCCAATCGAACACAGCGCAACATCAACTCCCTATACCGGGAGAGACGAATCCCCTCCTATCGCTCATTGCCTCCATGTGACTCGGGACTGTACCCAAAAACCACCGTTTTGCACGCCCTCTTGGACGTGGTAAGATGGAAATCAAAGCACAGTGGGAACCACACAAGACTCTATGACGATCTCGGGTCAACAGACTACTCTGTACCAGTGTCACCAGAGAACTGCCATCTGACGTGAGGTATAATACCATCTGGGAGTTCTCGGCGAGTCCGTCCAGTGTACCCAGTCTCTACTGAGCACCCGTATATCATCTCTGATGTCAAACACCAATGGATATGGGATCATCCATCGCCCATCTGTATGGGTCGAGAAGGTATACGCTAGTCTACTCTGGTATATCGATGCCCCGTCTCGATACACCCTCGACTAGGGACTTTGAAGGATGTACTTATGGACTACCATGTCCCCACTACTATGATCCGCATCATAGTCCAGGTAGTCAAGTACAGATCCTAAGGGCTTTACCAACATGTAACAGGGAGACAATCAGTGTACACGTTAAGGTAAAGAGCAACCGGATAGATACTATCATGTCGAGCAAGAAAGTCCTCCCTATATATGTCCCAGCATCCACTACAATATACATCCTATGTATAGTAATGGCCTCTAGGGCATACATATAACTAACAATCTCCCACTTGCACTAGGGCCATCTGTAGCAGTGGTTGCAGTATCTCATACTCAACCATCCCATAAACAAAATCTCTCTTTGGGAACAGGCCTTTGTGAGTGGATCCGCTGTGTTGTCCTCAGAGTCTACTCTCCTGACCTCGATCCCCTGGAGATCAACTATCTCCATGATCAGGTGATACTGCCTTAGAATATGTCTGGATCACTGATGGGACCGGCGTTCCTTGGCATAAGCCACAACTCCATTGTCACACAATGGGAGGAACTAAGTTCATCTCATGAACCTATATACACCCAAACAGCCTCTTTGGTAGCATCTTAAGTAGCGATGTATCCTGCCTTCATCGTCTAGTATGTCACGGTATCTAGCTTGGAACTCTTCCACCATACCGTCCCTTTACTGAGGGTAAAGACAATGCCTGTGACTGACACTCAGTCGTCTTTATCACCCTGGAACACTTCCAGTGATTCTCCCCAGGATCGATTGATACCATCTCACTACAACTAGTGAGAATCCTAACATCCAATTAGATCTATCTCATAGATCCAAAACCCAGGATTTAGGATGTATCATCTTGATCCTATATGGAGAATCATTGTGATAAGCGGAGATTGATCGAACGTAGCATAGGAAACTCCTTTCTTATCAAGAGTATGTCATCCACGTACTCTACGAGGATCACCACCATACTCCCTACTACCTTTTTGTTTATACAAGGTTCATCGACCATTTTGATGATGTCAAACTCTTTGACTACTTCATCAAAACAGATGTTCCAACTCCGCGATGCCTGCTTTATCCTATAAAGCATCTTGCACACGTTTCCGCTGCTCCCACTGTCTACGAAGCCCTCTGGCTGTGTACTTATAGACGCACTCTTCTAAAACAACATTTAGAAAAGCTGTCATGACACCCAACCACCAGATATCGTAGTCATGGTCTGTAGCCATGGCAAGTAGGATCTGGATGGACTTAAGCATAGCTACTTGAAAAGGTTTCATCATTATCCACACCTGGTCAATGATACAAAGCTTTAACAAGTCTAGCTTTGAAAGTCTCAACTTTTCCATCTACACCAAGTAATCTTCTCAAGATATACTTGCTCCTGATGGGGATTTAACCCTTCAGATATAGCAACCAAAGTCCATACTTTGTTGGTGTATAAGGATTCCATCTCAGATCACTAAGCATCCAGCCATTCTTATAGAGTCTTACTCCTGATGGCCAGCTCGAAACTAGTTGGGTCATCATCTCATGATGCAATCCTCGCTCCCACTGTCATAGAGAAACAGAAGTATCTCTCAGGTGGGTGAGGAACCCTACTAGATCGGCGGAGAGGCTGAGGTTCGTTGGTAACTATTGAATCCTTTGGTTCTTTCAAATCATCAGCTGCAGTTTGTATAGCTGGAACATTTCCAGTTCTACATAACAGTCCTTGCCTCGAGCTTGTCCGGATTTTGCTTTTAGACATAGCCCGGACAACCCCAAATCTTAACTAGCTTAAGAGATGGGCTCTTCCCTTTCCATATCATATATGAAGTGGTAGGCAACTGATTTGATTCGAACCCTATTCAATAGGTATACAGCTTCTCAAGTGCATAACTCCCTAAAGGAAATAGGTGACTCAGTAATACTCATCATAGAGCACACCATATCATATAGGGTGTGATTGCTCCGCCCCGATATACCATCGTTCTATGGTGTATACGGAGGAGTAATGCTGAGAGAGAATCTCATTCTTCTTTAGAATAGTCCAGGAATTCCGTGCTCAAGTATTCTCCTCCTTGATCACATCAAAGGACATAATACTTTTACCCGTTTTGGTTCTCTACTTCTAACTTATATTCTGTGAATATCTCAAAAGGTTCGGACTTGTGTTTCAACAGGAACATAGGTCTGAATCATGAGAGATTATCAGAGAATGTAATGAAGTACAAAGAACCGGTCTTGGCATGTGTAGACAGGGGACCTACATACATCAACATGTATCATCCCAAGAGTTACCAACTCTTTCTCTGTTTCCAATAAACAGAGCTAGTGTCATTATATCTTTGTGACATGACTGGCAAGTTTCACAAGATGTAGATTCAAACTGATTTAAATATGCATCTTTATGTAACTTTAGCCAGTCGGGTCGCATTGATCTGACCTAGTCTACAATACCTCAAGAAGAATCCGTTCATTTCTGAACTCTTCCTCTTGTGTGTGTTCCATATACTAAGAACTGTAGTTTGATTTAGAACATCAACGCTGTTAGATAACGTGCCTGATACGATCAACTTTTGATATAGGAAATGTTCAAAACATTATCCAACAATACAAAATTTTATCATTTCTTTACTGATAAAGAGACTGATATGATTTTGTATATCAGGTTCGGTATCTAACAACACTCGTTCAGAATCAATGTATTGGTAATACAGGGTGACAGTGACCAACAGACTTGGCTGCAACACTTGCCCCGTTTTCTGCCTCATGAAACTTATCACCCGTTCTCAGTTCTCTACCTTTCTGTAGCCCTATGTAACATATTACATATCAGGGATCCTGATCTGGTATCACATACCCAGGACGTAGAGGATAAAGAGAAACAGTTCTTTGTAATGAACATACCCGAAGATGATGCATCAGCATGCACTCTCTTCGTTTGGGCGGCACGGGAATTCTGGTAATCCCCAATTTCCTGCTCTGTCTTATAACAATTATAAGTTGGAGCGAGACCAACGTTCCCCAGCTCAGTATAACAAGCGGGTTCGGTCAATATTCCGTATTATTATCTTGATTAAGGCGTGATATGGTCGCTACCTGGAGAGAGAGAGAAGAAAACACTCAGCGTGCGCTCTTGCAAGAATAGATTGGTTATTATTTTATCTAATCAGGATGGCTCCCACTGCTTTTTATCAAATCTTCCTTCAAACCCTAAAAGGAAAGACTAGCCGGGATTAATTACACACTACAAGTTCGCCAATCTTTTAGCCAGGCCAGTGTCGGTACTTTGAGGGAGGTCCCCCGTGCTTTCGCACGAACCTAATTACAGTAAACCTAGTTTTCCCAGAGGCGTAACCCCGTTGACACCTTTCTAGACACCTACTTGATCAGCTAATTGTAATGTATAAAACTCTCCCAGGAGTAACTCTTACTCGCAGCGGGTATCGGGATCCAACTATCTCATAGAAGGTATGCAATCTCATTGCAAATTTCAACACTTGAAATTCCCGATAATATTTTGCCCCTAGCGTCCTATGACCTTGACGCAGGCCAACAAACCATAGTCCGCTAGTCAAGTTCAACCCGTCATTTCCTGATTGAATTAAACCCACCCGCACGACCCTTGACGCAGGCCAACAAAGTCGCACGACTACCCTAATCCAATCACATCATATGCTTATGCAGATAAGCACCAGTTAGCTACCGCACACTACGCCTTGACGCAGGCCAACAAACGTAGCACGAATACTAACTACTACTTATCTGAAATGACGGAGGGCAACGACAGGTTTTTCTGAAAACCTATTGCGTAATGAACTTGATATCGTTGTAGAATCAAATGAATTTTGAAATGGAGTGTTTTTGAGGCTTTTCCAGTTTTGCTAAAGGAGTCACTCCCGGTGAAGGGATCGTCGGTCCTTTCCTCGTCGAATGAGGTGCGGGATATATCGTATATATCACTGTGCAAAGCAAAAACACTTAAAAGCAATCAAAAGACAAACCGAGTGTGTAGCATCTGCCAGTTATTGCTAAAGGAGTCACTCCCGGTGAAGGGATCTCGGTCCTTTCCTTATCGAATAAGGTGCAGGATATATCACATATACCTCTGTGCAAAGCAAGAACTGTAGCTACCTGTTTTATTTTGAAATTCGATTCTACAACATCTTAGGTTTCTTTTATTTCATTAATCACATTAATGAAGTCCCATCATTTAAGTACCTAAACATCACAGATAAATACGACGTACACTTATGCCATCCGCATTCGCCTCGATGTCCCCTCGTGCACCGTTAGGTTAGGTAACTAACGGCAGAGCGGGGCAGGGCTAGCGCGGGTGTAAAACATAAGTAACGTCTATATAATATATCATATATACTATATACTGTATCTATCACAGAACATCACATGATCACATCACAGATATCGCAGCAGAAGAATCATATGAAATATTGGATATACTAGGACGTCCGTGTTTTCAATACGAGCCAGTATAAAACACGGATTCCACGGTCGTGATGAATAGCCAAACCCACACCCCTAGACCCCTACGAGAGCGGCAAGCAACCCTACTAATTCTGGAGTTAGGAGACCCGGACTCGACTCCTCGAGTTGGTCTCCCACTGGACTCCAGAACCCGGTTACTTGTGCCCTCCTCCTTGGGTCTATCCTAGTGCGGAAAAGTAAATAATATACAAACGGTGACTACTTCCGCAACCTGGAAGCGCCCCAATAAAAAGAATATTACATACAAGTTTTTACATGAATGAAAATGAAAAACACTCATCTCACATAAAACCCCCGGCTATTCAAACACGACGATCCAATATAACATATCCAGCAACACATAATATCACATGTCATCAAAGTAAGTAAATATGCGCATCCCAATTGTCGTTGACATATAGCAACGAAACCGGCGATATCACATATTACACTTACGGTCACAGAAAAGAAAGTGTAAAACTACAACAGTTGGAATCCGCAACCACCTCAGACATCGCATGCCTGACCAAATGAATTACTTAGACATCGCATGCCTAACAATTATAAACCCCGCATTTTAGTCTCATAATCGAAAACTCTTTTCAATATCAAGTCGGGTAATTCAACAAGATTCCCGACATCCTGATCGAATGCTCGTCGCAAACTTTAGTAGACGGCCGCACCCCCGATACTGTCGACGAAGTGCACCAAGGCGGAACACCGCTACCGCGAGCACCCGAACGGATGCTTTCGGCGACGGGGTTCTCCTACAGTCACTTGGTCGGGGCTATGGGGCGAGGCTGTCTATTAAGTTTACCCGGCGCGTATCCGCGTACGCTACGTGATTGCGACGGACTTTTGATCACATCAAAATTCCGTGGCAACCGATCAAGTGAGACTAAACTGCTATGTTTATAACATTCATTTAGTTATCTCATAACTATTTGTGAATTCCAATTATTGTATCCCATTCCGGATAAATAGAAAATGTTAAACTTTCCGATCGAACAATCGAACACCCAAGTTTTCCCGATACTGCTCAACACATGAAATAAGTCTAACAACATTCAGTTCGTGCCTCAGTACCGACGGTCCAGCCGTAGAAGGGTCAAGCCAACGCCTCACATGTGGCACGCCGTACTGCCCCAAACCCGAAGGTTCAAAGGGCAGTTCAAGACGGTCACATAATCGAGTTAAAGTTTGTTGTCTTCTAGAGGGTCCATCGCGTTACTTGCACTACTTCGAACGTCGTTAAACTACGGAAAAATCCAACACTTGGAAATTTCCCGACAGGGGAAAAATTGGGTATTTATATCCGGTCGAACTTTTTAACATATTTTAAAATTTATCCGGAAAGCCAAATAGACAAAATTTGATACCCCGATCGAAACACCGAATCCCCAAAACAACTCCAGAAAATTCAACTCTTGAATAAAATATTAAAAATACCCAGAGAACTCAGCACAGCAAACTAATAATTACTGTGCAAATTTTGGTCAACGATGCAACAGTGTTGCCGCGGAACCGCCGCGCCACGTGGGCTAAGGCCGCGGTTCCGCGGCTGTTTGATGGAATTACGACCAAATTTTTTTACCGTAATTCTTAGAAAACTCTGCTTATTTTTCTGCATATTTTTAATTTAGAAAAATCCACGATTTTAGAAAAAGTACAGAGAGCAAGTTTGTGATCGGGTTTCGGGTTCGTTCGGACTTCAAATTCCGTCTGGACTTCGCCTATGGCTCTAGCTAGGCTCTGATACCACTGTAGGTCAGGCAGCCACCCCATCCAATGGGGTCGCCGTGGCACCAACGGGTCCCTCAGCCGCGACTTTTTACGCATGCCCCCTCGCGAGGACTACAACCCGCCGGAACACCTTCCGGTCTCGGGACACCCTGGGGGTAAGAGCCTATGCTTCGCCACACTGTCACATAGTGAGAACCCCCCATAGGTCGACATCCAATGCCTAGTAGCTCTGATACCACTGTAGGGTTCCTAGGCACCCTAATGAGGTCTCACAAGGCATCAACCATGCCAATATCAAAAATTCAAGGTGCCGAGAAACCCGACTACGGATCGTTTGCTAGAAATCTAGGCGAAAAAGCTAACTAGTTAACACTTAACTAAGGGAATACGGAAATACAACCTTTGTAGATCCGGTGCTCCACCTCCATAGCTCCGCAACGAAGTCCTCTCCGCTGTCCAAATCAAATCCGGGCTCTAGCATCGGCTTCGTCGGAGAATGGGCAAGCTAGGTCGTCGATGTCCATGCCGAAGATGATCTACGTCGAAGCATCGCAAGATCAAGCTCTCACTTCACCAAGTCAAGAAACTTGTGAAGGAAACACATTCTACTACTTGGCAAGAGGTAGAGGATGAAGAAATAGAAAGTGGGTAGACTTTAGATTTGTATTTCTCACTCATATCATCAATCCACCATTGATGTAGTCTAGGTTTTTCTTCTTGAGTTGAAGGAAGAAGAAGAAGAAAATGATATGATAAGATTATTAAAAAAGAAAAGAATAATCCATTCTTATCATAACATAACCCAAGTTAAGTGTAGAGAATTGACCAAGGTTAAAGAATGGTTAGGGTCAAGGAGATGAGACAAAAATGGTGACTTAATGAAAGCTTCATGAAGCTTCATGTTGAAAACAAAACTAGCCACCATTTTTCACTTCTTTTCCTTTTCTCATTTATCTTTTAAATGCAAATGAAAAGATAAATGAATGAATAAAAGAAATCCCTAATCATTTACTTAACCTAGGTTTAATTCATTACACTTAACAAAAAAGATATGTATCATCAAACATGATACAATCAAGTGCACAAAAATCATATCGCATATGCAATGCGCACACCCGAGTGAGAAAATCCATTTAAAGTGAACCAATACTAGTTAATGCAAAATAATATATCAAATATATAATTATGCATTAAATCATTAAATCAACACTTGATTCAATGATCCGGTCATGTCGCACACAACCGACTAGTATTCAATGTATCGGCTTATCGAATCAATACTTGATTCGATACCTAGGTTATATCGCATACAACCATTCGATACATTTATCGCGAGAATGGAATACGGTATCACATACACGCATTATTCTCGGTCCCGCACATATCTCATATGCGCTCCTATTTCGTTTCGCTTGAGCCAGGAAACCTCTGTGTAGGACTCTAAAGACTCGTCAATACGCCGGCAGCAGATGATGATCATATCAAACACCCACAAGCCGCAAGCGGTCTGCTAAACGTAACGGCCACCCGGGTATTGAGCGATCTGAAGATCGACGAGCAAGCCCGCTCACACTCCAGTGAATCCAACCAGTAACACTACCGTACAGTCCGGTCTGATCGTCTGATATGTCGCATATCTCTCCTAGGGGTGGTAAACGTCAGACCCCAATAGCTCGATAAGTCGTGTCGATATGAGGTCTATAACTATTCGAGAAACTACTGGTAACACTTACCAGTAAATCTCAGCAACCCTGGCCAGGGATTTCCTGTTATAGCCAATCGAACACAGCGCAACATCAACTCCCTATACCGGGAGAGACGAATCCCCTCCTATCGCTCATTGCCTCCATGTGACTCGGGACTGTACCCAAAAACCACCGTTTTGCATGCCCTCTTGGACATGGTAAGATGGAAATCAAAGCACAGTGGGAACCACACAAGACTCTATGACGATCTCGGGTCAACAGACTACTCTGTACCAGTGTCACCAGAGAACTGCCATCTGACGTGAGGTATAATACCATCTGGGAGTTCTCGGCGAGTCCGTCCAGTGTACCCCGTCTCTACTGAGCACCCGTATATCATCTCTGATGTCAAACACCAATGGATATGGGATCATCCATCGCCCATCTGTATGGGTCGAGAAGGTATACGCTAGTCTACTCTGGTATATCGATGCCCCGTCTCGATACACCCTCGACTAGGGACTTTGAAGGATGTACTTATGGACTACCATTTCCCCACTAGTATGATCCGCATCATAGTCCAGGTAGTCAAGTACAGATCCTAAGGGCTTTACCAACATGTAACAGGGAGACAATCAGTGTACACGTTAAGGTAAAGAGCAACCAGATAGCATACTATCATGTCGAGCAAGAAAGTCCTCCCTATATATGTCCCTGCATCCACTACAATATACATCCTATGTATAGTAATGGCCTCTAGGGCATACATATAACTAACACAAGTTAACCGGACCTTCTTAAAACACTGGCTTTTGGATTGTCAGAGTTGCATACTTCATTGCCACTCCTACTTTTACCCTTTGCTTTTCTCCGGAACATTCTATATCACTACGAAGATCCACACTTATTGGATATGACCATCGTATAGTTACATACGAACTCAAAGAAACTTGTTTCAGATTCGAGGATGGTTTCCGGTTCGGGAGAAAATGAATAGGACTATTCAGTTGTCTTTTCCTTTTACCTTCTCTCAGCTTGTAAAGGGCTTATAGGATTTAGGAGAGAGTACACCTATTGCGCTTATTGGATAGTCTTCTTCCAAACCATAGGCAGGTGCCAAAAAATAGGGAATGAAGAAAACCAATTAGCCTAAGTGTGGTGTATAGAAGGTAATAAGTAAAGACAAATAAAGGGATTAGAAAGAGGGCAAAGTAAAATGCGACTACTATCATTCATGACCAAACCACGTATTTCATCGCCACTCCTACTTCACCTTTGTATTTCTCCATAACACTCCGTATCACTATGAAGATCTACAGTTATTGGATAATCCATCATATGGTTATATACGAACTCGAAGGAACTCAATCCAGTTCGAGGATGGATTCTGGCTCAGGAGAAAAAGAATAAGGTTTATTCAGTTATCTTTATCTTTACCTTCTCTCAGGTTGCGAGGGCTCCTAGGATTAGGAGAGTACACTTATTACGCTTATTGGATAGTCTTCTTCCAAACCATAGGTTGGTGCTGAACGGTAGGGAAGAAGAAAACCATTTAGCCTAAGGATGGTGTACAGAAGGTAATGAGTAAAGACAAATAAAGGGATTTTGAGAGATGGCAAAGAAATATACGGTTACAGTCATGAATATAGATAATGGAAGAGGCATTACTAGGAATACCCGGATACCCCTTCCAAACATTTTCATTTTTCAGTTTCACTATGCGTTGTTAATTGAAAACTGATTTCCCAATTAGATCCTTACTCCAGGGTATGTATTTACCAGGTCCGATTCTCACATCTGTATGGTTTTACAGATGATGAGTGGGAGTAAGTTATTGGGAATTAGGTGATCATCCTAATTATATCGGGATTCGTTATAATTGGTGATATTTGAGGAAATCGCCTGGGTTTTTGCCGGACGGCAAATATTGGGTTTTGAATATCCGTTGTTATGCACCAATTTCAAACTGATATATCTGTACGTTTATTTCATAAAGTGAGATATAACCTTTTGAAATTATGTACATGATATTTACCTATATCAGTTGATGGTTAGGTAAGGAGCATTAAACAACGGTGTAATTCTTCATAACCATAGTACAGTTTTCAACCTACGACACATAGGGTTTGAGGTATTCAACTCAAGGGACTTATACAAAATATTGTATGTTGTCCAGTGTCCATTAGAACAGAGGGGTTGGTCCTCATACTATATTCTATTTTCTTATGACTTCTCCAGTTTTAGACAAGCGTTTCGTAGAAATACAAGGTCCAAGTTTTGAGAAGTTATAGGTACAAGAATAAAGTAGAGAACCATGTGTTGTAAGTATCAGGATTCTTTAAGGTAATCGAAGATGTAGATACTTGTATTAGGTATTCAGATGATAGTAATGGTTTTGAGAACTTGTTTCTCTTTCAGATTACTCATATCTGGATGCATTCCTAAGTTGAGTAATACTGATCGGCCTCTCTCCATTTAGTTGACAAGCACTGGAGATAGCTGCGTGATTTGAATCTGGTTCCAATTAAATCAGTGCCTCTGTTTCTATATTGAATATAGAATGGTTTATATCTTAACGATGTTAAGGTATATGGAGTTGTCCAGCTTATGCTTAAAACCAGACTCTGGATAACTCAAGGCATGTTTCTGTAATGGCAGTTTATGGGTTAACCCGGGCTATGACGAGGGTTAACTTTCTACCATCTAGAAGATCAATAGTGATATTGTTCTTGAATTGCAACAGTTTTAGTAAAATGGACCTTTTCAGAAAACAGTAGTGTGAGTATGGTAGAACTGGAAGTGATTCCAGAACAACAAACGATTACTGAAAATTTAATAAGAACCTAAAGATACAATCGGGTTTGACATTCTATTAGCCACTCCGCAGATATGGTGGGTAACCTTAGGCACCCGAGAGGTACTCCGGTATCCTCAAGGACGGCGACAGGGAGGTTCTTGTTTATCCAGACTTGCCATTGCTGTTGTTCTAGACTGTGAGACCCGGCAGGAGGATAAGTATAGCGTCGATCTAAACTAGCTTTAGAAGTGCACATGTATATGACTATGCCAGAGGGTTGTCGTAGTCAGTGAGAGCAACGGAAGCGTAGTGGACAAGTTGCTTATGTCTATTTATAGACTAAAGCAGTTATAGCGGAGATAAATCATCTATTTTTGATGTAACAATCATAGGCTTTGACTTCATCAGAATAGGAGATGGATCTGTTAAGAAGGTAGTAGGGTGTGATTGTTAGTGTATATGCCCTAGGGGCCATTATTATATCATACTAGCTTGTATATTACTTAATGGAAGCATAGGATATTCACAGTTATATTAACAGTCTTGCTAAACATGGTAGTATGCTACTTGATTTTATCTATCTTAATATGTGTGTACGTATTTATAGAGCCCTTAGGATCTTGCTTGACTACCAGCGTTGTGATGGCAGTCACACTAGTGGGGGCTGGGTAGTCTACAAGCACATCCTTTTTCAGGTCCCTAGTCGTAGGATTATCGAGACAGGGCATCGATACTCCGGAGTAGACTAGTGTGTACGCTTCTCATCCCAGTTGGGGAGATGGTCTATCCCACAGCCATCAGTACGTCGTACTGGAGATAGTATACAGGTGCTCATTGGGTTACGGGTACACCGGACAAGACTCGCAGGGAACTGTTGGTTGGTATTATACCCATCGTCAGTTAACAGTTCCCAGGTGACATGAGTACAGCATAGTCCGCAGACTTGACACTGCTACTTCACCTCGAGTGTGTCCCACTGTTCTTAGATTGCTACCCTACCACGGCTCAAAGGAGTCGTGCAAACAGGTAGCAGTTGGGTGCAGTCCCGAGCACTTGGAGGCAGTAGTGGTTAGACAGGATTCGTCTCTCTCGGTATTGGGAGTTGATATCGCGCTGTGTCTGGAGAGCCATTACGCAAAGTCCCTGGCCAGGGCAAGCGAGATTTACTGGTAGGTTTTCCAGTAGTTTCTCAAGGTGTAATGGGCTTCGCTCTGACATGACTTATACCGCTTTTAGGGGACTGATGCTTGCCGCCCCTAGGCCCGATATGCGATAGTCCTAGACGAACAGACCGGACTGTATGGAGATTGTCACATCAGGCTTAGTAGGAGTTCGGATGGGTTTCCTCATCGGCCTTCTTATCGACATCTACCTGGGGACCGTTACGTACAGCTAGTGCCGCTTGCGGTCTGTGGTTAAACCCACTGCCAGTGTAGTAGTCGAGTCTTTAGAGTCCCACACAGAGAGTTTCCCTGCTCCGGGCGAAACGATATAGAGGTCGTATGGTTTTACGACATGGTTCGGACACGCACGTGCATTTATGCACGTACGATGTTCGGACAGTTTTTACTTGCGGGCTTTGGTTTAAGCTAGATTCTAGTATCGGATTATTGGATTTATACAGTCTAAAGTTTTTCCGTGTTTTCACGGATAGGAGGGGCGTTCTCGTAAATTGTCGAGAAGCTTCTAGAAGGATGATGACTTGGAGGCTAAGGTGGCATTTGCATTAAATGATTTAATAACTCATGATGTGATTCATACAAAGGAGTTAGTGTTGCATTTAATGTTTAATGACTCATGTGATGAATCACACAAAGTGAATAAATGAAGCATGGTTGATAAATCATTTGATTTATTCATTTAATAAATCATTATGCTTCATATATTCAAGATGAGATATTATTTCATTTCATTCTTACTCTCACCTTCTCTCTCCTCAAGCTCTCTCTCTTCAAACCCTGATCCTAACCTCTCATGTGTTGAGATCAAGGATTAGCAAGACTCATTAATCCATAATCATACTCTATATTCCCTAAGTGACTTTGATTAGCAATTAGAGTAACCTAGTTACCTCAAGATTAGAGGCAAAGCTTGGAGTAGAAGCTCTCGGGTGGATCGTCTATTACAAAGAGGAGGCCGACGAGGAGGTGGTTAATGAGAAGAAGAAGGACTTGGTTCATTAGGTATAATCTTCTTTCATAGTAGCTAATTACTCCTATGTTAGTGTTAGTTATAGTTTAGCAAAGATCCTTTCGGTTAGTCGAAGTTAGTTTAAAGAAAAAGATTGTTTTTCATATTTCCGCCTCCCCGCAACTCGTGGGGTGTACAACGTCGACTTACACTAGTATCAGAGCCTCGCTAAATCATAACTAACTTGTTAGCAAAGTCGTTAGAAATTCGATCGCAAAACGAACCGGAAAAAACATCATTTTTACCAAGTTTCTGTCGATTTTAAAACGGGGTCTAAAAATTTTTCAGGGACCTCTAAAATTACATGCTGGAAAATATAAGAATACTGGAGAAATTTGGGTTCCTGAATCGGCCAAACAGCCGCGGAACCGCGGCCGATCCATGCGATCCGCCGCGGATCCGCGGCCGAGTTGAAGCCGATTCACCCCAAAATTCCCCAGAACTCTTCTGTGATGATTTTGTTCTATCTGGAATGTTTATTTTCTGCTCAAGTCTTAGGTGCATAGAGAAGTTTTTGGAGTAGAATCTATTGTGTTTGCTCGATCGAAATTCTACGATGTTTGGCTAATTAGATTATATCTTTGATTGTATAATGTGTTCATAAACCTCCCCTAACTGCTAGTATGTCGGTTGGCAGGGGGTTGCACATTTTTGTAATGATTTTACTGTTTGTGTTAATGAACTTGATTGGATTGTTGTGATGATTAGACGGGGTTTGAGATGGGTTTTTTTAATATTCATTCATTCGATGTAAATTATAATATGATGTAATATTCTTTTGCGGGGCACATCCATATTGCGGTTGTAGCCACCGTTGTATTATTTCATTTACTGTTTTTGCTCCTAGGATAGACCCAAGGTGGGGTGCACAAACTACCGGGTACTTTGAAGTGTTTAGTGGCCTACTCACGTTGTTGAGGGAGACCGCTTCACTTCGGGTACTTGGCGGGTAGTTTGCCGTACCCGTAGGGGTCTAGGGTGGGGTAATGGCTATTCATCACAACTGTGTAATCCTTCTTTCGTTGCAGGCTCAAAAGAAACGCGGATTGCTTGTATATCCAATAATGTTCATCTATGGTCTGGAATGCCTATTATTGCGTCTGACGAATGTACAATATCTATATATGATAGCTATTTAGACGTCACTTATATTTTACACCCGCGCTAGCCCAGCCCCCGCTCTGTCGTTAGTTAAGTAACCTAACGGGTGATGATGGGACCCAGTGGCGAATGCAGATGGCATAAGAGGGCGTTGTATTTTCATTGTTTTCTGCAATGATAGGTTAATTGATGGGATGCATTATATTAATGCAAAGAAAATAAACCAAAGTTGAATCATTGGAACAGTTTAAAAGAAACCACTCGGTTATTTTAAAATAGAGGATATTTTTTAAATTGCGGAGCTTTAACCACTCCTTTTAAAAGCTATCAGGTTCCTTCGATCATATCAAGTTCACTACGTTAGCTGTTTCGCCAAAACCATTCGTAGCCCTCCGTCATTTCATTTGGGTATTCAGTAGTATTCAAGCTATGTATTTTGACCAACGCCAAGGCATAGTGTTTGGTAGCTGCTGGGTATTCATTTGTTGCATAGATAGATGAGTTAGATTGGGACAGTCGTATTATCATTTGGCCAACGTCAGGGGTATGTACGGATGGGTTCAAATTAACAAAATAATGATGGGTAGAACTTGACATGTGACTTATGACATTTTGACCAACGCCAAGGTCATAAGAGCATGGGGCAAAAATTTATATCGGGAATTTCTAAAGAAACTGAAATTTGCAAAGAGATGCATACCATTTGGAGTTTGATGAATGTTGGTAGGATTCCTTCAGCATTATCACACGATGATATTTGGATCCCGATCCTACTGTGAGTATATGCTACTCATCAGGAGATTCGTCACTTAATGATCAATGCTATAAACCAAGTAGGTGCCGAGAAAGGTGTCAGCGGGGCTACGCCCCCAGAGAAAAGAGGTTATTTAATTAAGGAACTTCGCGAAAATGTTGGAAAACCTCCCTCGAAGTACCGACACCCGGCCTGGCTGAACGGTTAAGCAAGTATTGTACGGTGAGAATAGTCCTGGCTAGTTCTTCTTTTTGGTTTAAGGAGGGATTCGAGAAACAGTGGGAGCCATCCAGTTTAGATAAACTAAAAACCACTCTAAACTTGCAAGAGCATCATGCTAAAGTGTTCTCTTTCTCTCTCATTGCAGCGACCCAGAACATGACAGGACTTAAGTTACTACTATAAAAAAATATATTGACAGGGCCAAACTATAAAGATTGGCTGCGGAATGTCAAGATAGCTTTGACTTATGACAAATTGGGGTATGTCCTTACCACTAAGGCACCTGCTATCCCTGGTCCTAAATCCAGTAATGCGGATAAGGAAATCCACAAGACCTGGGAGTTAGATTGTGCGAAGGCCAAGTGCTTCGTGCTTGCCTCGATGAATAATGAACATCAGAAGAGGCACGAGGATATGGATCTTGAATATTTCTCCATACAAAGGATCTGTATGGGGAGCAATCTCGTATAGCAAGATACGAGACCTCAAAGAACTTGTTTCAGGCGAGGTTGACGGTCGGATCAACTGTAGGAGAACATGTCCTAAAGATGATTGGCTATATAGAAGAGCTCGCAGACCTTGGGATGACTTTGGAGAATGAGCTCTATACAGACTTGATTCTCCAGTCCCTTCCTTCCACCTATGCTCAGTTTATTCTGAATTTCAACATTCAAAGAAAAGAAGTTGAATTTCCAGAACTCCTTAATATGTTGAGGAGTGCAGAGGGCACCTTGCAGAAGGCAAGGGAAACACCCGCTATATTTGTTCGCGGTGCTTCTTCTTCCGGTTCCAAGGCTAGGGCCAAAGGAAGGAAGAATAAGGCCGCCACCAAACCTAGAGGAGGTGTTAGTAAGGTGGGAGTGAAGGGAAAGAAAAAGATTGCGGTGCCAGTAGTGGCAAAGGACGAGTGCTTCCACTGTCGTAGGAAAGGGCACTGGAAAAAGGATTGCAAAGCTTGGAATGCCAAGAACCAGGAACCGAAGCAAGTTGTGGCTTCGACTTCAGGTGTGTTTGTGATTGAGAATTGTCTGTCAATCAACTCTACTTCCTGGGTATTGGATACCGGATCAGGATCTCATATATGCAATTCATTACAGGCACTGAGAAACCGTAGAGTGCTGAAGGTTGGTGATATGACCCTAAAGGTTGCTAACGGAGCTAGCGTGGGAGCTGTGTCCATAGGGGATTATCACCTTGGATTGACGAGTGGACATATTTTGGTTTGCATAACTGTTTTTGTGTACCTAGTTTAACGTGTAATATCATATCAGTTTCCTTGTTATCAAAAGAAGGTTATGATTTCACGTTTGTAAGCGATGTTGTTAACATCCACCATAATCATGGTTTGATTGGGTTCGGTACACTGGATAACGGTATATATGTCTTAAACCAATTATAGATTTTCAATGTCCAGAACACACTAAAAAGAAAGTCTCCAGATATAAATAAGGCTTTCTTATGGCATTATAGACTAGGTCATATCAATGAGACAAGGTTAACTAAGTTATATAGAGAAGGATATTTTGATTCATTCGAATATCAATCTTATGCCACTTGTCAATCATGTCTCAAAGGAAAGATGACAAAGACTCCATTCACTGGACATGGAGTAAGAGCGAGCGAGCTCTTAGGACTCATACACAACGATATATGTGGTCCAATGTCTACACATGTAAGAGGTGGTTTTTCCTATTTCATTACTTTTACGGATGATTACTCTAGGTACGGATTTATTTTCTTGATGAAACATAAATCCGAGGCTTTTGAGAAATTCCAAGAGTATAAGAATGAAGTAGAAAACCAAACCGGCAAAAGTATCAAGACACTGAGATCTGATCGAGGCAGTGAATATGTAGGGTTCCTAGGCACACTAATGAGGTCTCACAAGGCATCAACCATGCCAAATTATAATTTTTTCATGTGCCTACAAACCCTAATACGGATCGTTGACTAGAGGTAAGGCGATACAACAAGCTAGTTAACAACTTAAGTAAGAGTGAACCGAAAATACAACCTTTGTAGATCCGGTCCTCCACCTCCATAGCTCCGCGTTGACATCCCTCCGCTGCGATCATCGGATCCCGGACTCTAGTAATGGTTTCGTCGAAGAAATGATCGGGCTAGGTCGTCGACTTTGATACCGAAGATGATCTACGTCGAGGCAACACAAGATCAAGCTCCAACTTCACCAAGCTATGAAACTTGTGAAGAAAACACCCTATACTACTTGGCAAGTGGTAGAGGATGAAGAAATAGGAAGTGGGTTCACTTTGGATTTGGATTTCTCACTTGGAATCATCACTTGACATTTTTCAAGAAAGCTTTTCCTTTTCTTCACTTGAAGAAGAAGAAGATGAAGAAGAAAAAAGAATTATCAATAATTAAAAAACAAGTGATGGTTATCAAAATGCAACCATGGTTAAGTGTAGAGAATAAACTAGGGTTAGGTGAATGGTTAGGTTAAGCAAAAGAAACAAAAATGGTTGAACTTTTCAAAGCTTCATGAAGCTTCAAAGAAAAGACAAAGCAAGCAACCATTTCCATTTCCTTGCTAAAATGAATAAAGAGAATAAATAAATTAGTAAATCAAAACCCTAACCATCAACATAACCATGGTTTAATCATACACACCCAAGTTTGCATGTATCATCAAACATGATACAAACTAGTGCACAAAACTATATCATATATACAATGTGCACATCAAGTGAGAAAATCTATCTTAAGTGAACCAATACTAGTTAATGTAAAGTAATATATCAAATATATAATTATACATTAAATCATTAAATCAACACTTGACTTAACGATCCGGTCATATCGCATATGACCGACTAATATCCAATGTATCGGCTTATCGAATCAATCCTTGATTCGATAACTAGGTTATATCGCATACAACCAATCGATACATTCATCGTGAGAATAGAATACGGTATCATATACACGCATTATTTTCGGTCCCGCACATATCTCATATGCGCTCCTATTTCGTTTCGCTTGAGCCAGGAAACCTCTGTGTAGGACTCTAAAGACTCGTCAATACGCTGGCAGCAAGGGATGATCATATCAAACACCCATAAGCCACAAGCCGTCTGCTAAACGTAACGGCCACCCGGGTATTGAGCGATCAGAAGATCGATGAGCAAGACCGCTCATACTCCTGTGAATCCAACCAGTAACACTTACCGTACAGTCCGGTCTCATCGTCTGATATGTCGCATACCTCGCCTAGGGGTGGTAAACATCAGACCCCAATAGCTCGATAAGTCGTGTCGATATGACGTCTATAACAGTTCGAGAAATTACTGGTAACACTTACCAGTAAATCTCAGCAACCCTGGCCAGGGATTTCCGGTTATAGCCAATCGAACACAGCGCAACATCAACTCCCTATACCGGGAGAGACGAATCCCCTCCTATCGCTCACTGCCTCCATGTGATTCGGGACTGTACACAAAAACCACTGTTTTGCATGCCTTCTTGGACATGGTGAGGTGGAAATCAAAGCACAGTGGGAATCACACATGACTCTATGACGATCTCGGGTCTACAGACTAACCTGTACCAGTGTCACCAGAGAACTGCCATCTGACGTAAGGTATAATACCATCTGGGAGTTCTCGGCGAGTCCGTCCAGTATACCCAGTCTCCACTGAGCACCCGTATATCATCTCTGATGTCAAACGCCAATGGATATGGGATCATCCATCGCCCATCTGTATGGGTCGAGAAGATATACGCTAGCCTACTCTGGTATATCGATGCCTCGTCTCGATACACCCATGACTAGGGACCTTGAAGGATGTACTTATGGACTACCATGTCCCCACTAGTATGATCTGCATCATAGTCCAGGTAGTCAAGTACACATCTTAAGGGCTTTACCAACATGTAACAGAGAGACAATCAGTATACACGTTAAGGTAAAGAGTAACCAGACAGCATACTATCATGTCGAGCAAGAAAGTCCTCCCTATATATGTCCCAGCATCCACTACAATATACATCCTATGTATAGCAATGGCCTCTAGGGCATACATATAACTAACAATCTCCCACTTGCACTAGGGCCATCTGATAGCAGTGGTTGTAGTATCTCATACTCAACCATCCCATAAAAGTCTCTCTCTGGGAAAAGTCCTTTGTGAGTGGATCCGCCGTGTTGTCCTCTGAGTCTACTCTCCTAACCTCGATCTCCTTGGAGATCAACCATCTCCATGATCAGGTGATGCTGCCTCAGAATATGTCTGGATCACAGATGGGACGAACGTTCCTTGGCATAAGCCACAACTCCATTGTCACACAATGGGAGGAACTAAGTTCATCTCATGAACAAAAATACATCCAGACTGCCTCTTTGGTAGCATCTTAAGTAGCGATGTATCCAGCCTTTATCGTCTAGTATGCCACGGTATCTAGCTTGGAACTCTTCCAACATACCGTCCCTTTTTTAAGGGTAAAGACAATGCCTGTGACTGACATTCAGTCGTCCTTATCACCCTGGAACACTTCCAGTGATTCTCCCAAGGATCGATTGATACCATCTCACTACATCTAGTGAGAATCCTAACATCCATTTAGATCTATCTCATAGATCCAAAACCCAGGATTTGGTAGGTATCACTTTGATCCTATATGGAGAATCCTTGTGATAGGCGGAGATTGACCGAGCGTAGCATAGGAAACTACTTCCCTATCAAGAGTATGTCATCCATGTACTCTACGAGGATCGTTACCATACTCCCTACTACCTTTTTGTATATACAAGGTTCATCCACCATTTTGATGAAGTCAAACTCTTTGACTACTACATCAAAACAGACGTTCCAACTCCGCGACGCCTGCTTTATCCTATAAAGCAACTTATGCACGTTTCCGCTGCTCCCACTGTCTACGAAGCCCTCTGGTTGTGTACTTATAGACACCCTCTTCTAAAATATCATTTAGAAAAGCTGTCATGACACCCAACCACCAGATATCGTAGTCATGGTATGTAGCCGTGGCAAGTAGGATCTGGATGGACTTAAACATAGATCCTTAGAAAAGGTTTCAACATAATCCATACCTGGTCGATGACGAAAACCTTTAACAAGTCTAGTTTTGAAAGTCTCAACTTTTCCATCTACACCAAGTAATCTTCTCAAGATATACTTGCTCCTGATGGGGATTTAACACTTCAGATATAGCACCTAAAGTCCATACTTTGTTGGTGTACATGGATTCCATCTCAGATCTCTAAGCATCCAGCCATTCTTACAGAGTCCCACTCCTGATGGCCAGCTCGAAAATAGTTGGGTCATCATCTCATGATGCAATCCTCGCTCCCACTGTCATAGAGAAACCGTAGTAACTCTCAGGTGGGTGAGGAATCCTACTAGATCGGCGGAGAGGCTGAGGTTCGTTGGTAACTATTGAATCCTTTGGTTTAATCAAATCATCTGCTTTAGTTTGTATAGCTGGAACCTTTCCAGTTCTACATAACAGATCTTGCCTCGAGCTTGTCCGGATTTTGCTTTTAGACATAGGCCGGACAACCCCAAATCTTAACTAACTTAAGATATGGGCTCTTCCCTTTCCATATCACATATGAAGTGGTAGACAACTGATTTGATTTGAACCCTATTCAATAGGTATGCAGCATCTTAAGTGCATAACTCCCAAAAGGAAATAGAAAACTCAGTAGTACTCATCATAGAGCGCACCATATCATATAGGGTGTGATTGCTCCGCCCCGATATACCATCGTGCTTTGGTGTATACGGAGGAGTAATGCTGAGAGAGAATCTCATTCTCCTTTAGAATAGTCCAGGAATTCTATGCACAAGTATTCTCCTCCCTGATCGCATCAAAAGACATAATACTTATCCCCTCATTTTGGTTCTCTACTTCTAACTTATATTCCGTGAATATCTCAAAAGGTTCGGACTTGTGTTTCAACAGGAACATATGTCTGAATCTTGAGAGATCATCAGAGAATGTAATGAAGTACAAAGAACCGGTCCTGACATGTGTAGACAGGGGACCTTACATACATCATCATGTATCAGTCCTAAGAGTTCACTAACTCTTTCTCTGTTTCCTGTAAACGGAGCTATGGTCATCTTATCTTTGTGACATGACTGGCAAGTTTCACAAGATGTAAATTCAAACAGATTTAAATATGCATCTATGTGCAACCTAGCTAGTCGGGTCGCATTGATATGACCTAGTCTACAATACCTCAAGAAGGATCCGTTCATTTCTGAACTCTTCGTCTTGTGTGTGTTCCGTATACTAAGAACTGTAGTTTGATTTAGAACATCAATGCTTTTAGATAACGTGCCTGAACCGATCAACTTTTGATATAGGAAATGTTCAAAACATTATCCAACAATACAAAATTATATCCTTTCTTTACTAATAAAGAGACTGATATGATTTTGTATATCAGGTTCGGTATCTAATAACATTCATTCAGAATCAATGTATTGATAATACAGGGTGACAGTGACCAACAGACTTGGCTGCAACACTTGCCCATTTTTCTATCTCATGAAACTTATCACCCTTTCTCAGTTCTCTACCTATTTGTAGCCCTATGTAACAGATTACATATCTGGGATCCTGATCCGGTATCAAATACCCAGTACGTAGAGGATATAGAGAAACAGTTCTGTATAATGAACACACCCGAAGATGATGCATCAGCATGCACTCTCTTCGTTTGGGCGGCACGGGAATTCTGGTAATCCCCAATTTCCTGCTCTGTCTTATAACAATTATAAGTTGGAGCGGGACCAACGTTCCCCAGCTCAGTATAACAAGCGGGTTCGATCAATAATCCGTATTATTATCTTGATTAAGGCGTGATATGGTCGCTACCTGGAGAGAGAGAGAAGAAAACACTCAGCGTATGCTCTTGCAAGATCAGATTGGTTATTATTTTATCTAATCAGGATGGCTCCCACTGTTTTTATCAAATCTTCCTTCAAACCCTAAAAGGAAAGACTAGCCGGGATTAATTACACGCTACAAGTTCGCCAATCATTCAGCCAGGCCAGTGTCGGTACTTTGAGGGAGGTCCCCCGTGCTTTCGCACGAACCTAATTAATGTAAACCTCGTTTTCCCAGAGGCGTAACCCCGTTAACACCTTTCGAGACACCTACTTGATCGGCTAATTGTAATGTGTAAAATGTAGGATTCCTAGGCACACTAATGAGGTCTCACAAGTCATCAACCATGCCAAATTATAATTTTTCATGTGCCAAAGAAACCCTATACTAGATCGTTAACTAGAGTTTAGGGGAAACGAAATACTACTAAACTACTTTAGTGTTAAGTGAACGGAAATACAACCTTTGTAGATCCGGTCCTCCACCTCCATAGCTCCGCGTTGACGTCCCTCCACTGCGATCATCGGATCCCGGACTCTAGTAATGGTTTCGTCGAAGAAATGATCGGGCTAGGTCGTCGACTTCGATGCCGAAGATGATCTACGTCGAGGCAACTCAAGATCAAGCTCCAACTTCACCAAGTCATGAAACTTATGAAGAAAACACACTATACTACTTGGCAAGTGATAGAGGATGAAGAAATAGGAAGTGGGTTCACTTTAGAATTGGATTTATCACTCTTTTTCTCATGTTGCCATTAATGGTAACAAGCTTTCTTTTTGTTGAAGAAGAAGAAGAAGAAGAAAAAGAATATGATAAGAATCATGAAAAATAGAAAATAAGTGATCCTTATCATATTTGCAACCATGGTTTAGTGTAGAGAATGAACTAGGGTTTAGTTGAATGGTTAGGGTTAAGGACAAAACAAAAATGGTAGACTTTTCAAAGATGCTAGAAAAGCTTCATGAAGCTTCAAGCAAAACAACAAAAGAAAGTCGCCATTTCTATTTGCCAAAAACAAATGAATAAATAAATAAGTGAAATGAAACCCTAACCATTCACTAAACATGGTTTAAGTCTTACACAAACCCAAGTTTGCATAGATCATCAAACATGATACAAACAAGTGCACAAAAATATATCACATATACAACTTGTGCACATCAAGTGAGAAAATCCATCTTAAGTGAAAAAATACAAGTTAATGTAAAGTAATATATCAAATATATAATTATACATCAAATCATTAAATCAACACTTGATTTAATGATCCGGTCATATCGCATATAACCGACTAATATCATGTGTATCAATGTATCGAATCAAAACTTGATTCGGTAACCCGGCTATATCACATATAACCTGCCGATGATACAAATCGCGAGAATAGAATCCAGTATCACATACTGGTATTATTCTCGGTCCCGCACATATCTCATATGCACTCCTATTTCGTTTCGCTTGAGCCAGGAAACCTCTGTGTAGGACTCTAAAGACTCGTTAATACGCCGGCAGCAGGTAATGATCATATCAAACACCCACAAGCCGCAAGCGGTCTGCTAAACGTAATGGCCACCCGGGTATTGAGCGATCAGAAGATCGACGAGCAAGCCCGCTCATACTCCTGTGAATCCAACCAGTAACACTTACCGTACAGTCCGGTCTCGTCGTCAGATATGTCGCATATCTCGTCTAGGGGTGGTAAACGTCAGACCCTAATAGCTCGATAAGTCGTGTCGATATGAGGTCTATAACAGTTCGAGAAACTACTGTTAACACTTACCAGTAAATCTCAGCAACCCTGGCTAGGGATTTCCGGTTATAGCCAATCGAACACAGCGCAACATCAACTCCCTATACCGGGAGAGACGAATCCCCTCCTATCGCTCATTGCCTCCATGTGACTCGGGACTGTACCCAAAAACCACCGTTTTGCACGCCCTCTTGGACGTGGTAAGGTGGAAATCAAAGCACAGTAGGAATCACACAAGACTCTATGACGATCTCGGGTCTACAGACTAACCTGTACCAGTGTCACCAGAGAACTGCCATCTGACGTAAGGTATAATACCACGACTAGGGACCTTAAAGGATGTACTTATGGACTACCATGTCCCCACTAGTATGATCCGCATCATAGTCCAGGTAGTCAAGTACACATCCTAAGGGCTTTACCAACATGTAACAGAGAGACAATCTGTGTACACATTAAGGTAAAGTGCAACCAGATAGCATACTATCATGTCGAGAAAGAAAGTCCTCCCTATATATGTCTAAGCATCCACTACAATATACATCCTATGTATAGTAATGGCCTCTAGGGCATACATATAACTAACAATCTCCCACTTGCACTAGGGCCATCTGATAGCAGTGGTTGTAGTATCTCATAACTTGATTCGGTAACCCGGCTATATCACATATAACCTGCCGATGATACAAATCGCGAGAATAGAATCCAGTATCACATACTGGTATTATTCTCGGTCCCGCACATATCTCATATGCGCTCCTATTTCGTTTCGCTTGAGCCAGGAAACCTCTGTGTAGGACTCTAAAGACTCGTCAATACGCCGGCAGCAGCTGATGATCATATCAAACACCCACAAGCCGCAAGCGGACTGCTAAACGTAACGGCCACCCGGGTATTGAGCGATCAGAAGATCGATGAGCAAGCCCGCTCATACTCCTGTGAATCCAACCAGTAACACTTACCGTACAGTCCGGTCTCGTCGTCCGATATGTCGCATATCTCGCCTAGGGGTGGTAAACGTCAGACCCCAATAGCTCGATAAGTCGTGTCGATATGAGGTCTATAACAGTTCGAGAAATTACTGGTAACACTTACCAGTAAATCTCAGCAACCCTGGCCAGGGATTTCCGGTTATAGCCAATCGAACACAGCGCAACATCAACTCCCTATACCGGGAGAGTCGAATCCCCTCCTATCGCTCATTGCCTCTATGTGACTCGGGACTGTACCCAAAAACCACCGTTTTGCATGCCCTCTTGGACGTAGTAAGGTGGAAATCAAAGCACAGTGGGAATCACACAAGACTCTATGACGATCTCGGGTCTACAGACTAACCTGTACCAGTGTCACCAGAGAACTGCCATCTGACGTAAGGTATAATACCATCTGGGAGTTCTCGGCGAGTCCGTCCAGTGTACCCAGTCTCCACTAAGCACCCGTATATCATCTCTGATGTCAAACACCAATGGATATGGGATCATCCATCGCCCATCTGTATGGGTCGAGAAGGTATACGCTAGTCTACACTGGTATATCGATGCCCTGTCTCGATACACCCACGACTAGGGACCTTGAATGATGTACTTATGGACTACCATGTCCCCACTAGTATGATCCGCATCATAGTCCAGGTAGTCAAGTACACATCCTAAGGGCTTTACCAACATGTAACAGAGAGACAATCAGTGTACACGTTAAGGTAAAATGCAACCAGATAGCATACTATCATGTCGAGCAAGAAAGTCCTCCCTATATATGTCCAAGCATCCACTACAATATACATCCTATGTATAGTAATGGCCTCTAGGGCATACATATAACTAACAATCTCCCACTTGAAAGGTTCCTAGGCACCCTAGTGGGTTCTCACAAGGCATCGAACATGCCAAATTAAAATTTTTAGTGCCGAGAAACCCTAGACTACGGATCTTTAACTAGATGTTTAGGCGAAATAGAAAGCTAGTTAACAGTTAACTACTATGATACGGATATACAACCTTTGTAGATCCGGATTTCCACCTCCACGGCTCCGCAACGTCATGTCCTTGCTGTCCATCATGAATCCTCGACTCGATCATCGGCTTCATCGGGAAAGCAAGCGGAATAGCTCGTCGGCTTTGTGTCAAAGACGATCTACGTCGAGGTTGCACAAACTCAAGCTCCGACTTCACAAACTTGTGAAACTTGTGAAGTAAACACCCAAAACAACTTGGCAAGAGGTAGAGGGTGAAGAAATAGGAGGTGGGTTCACTTTGGATTTGGATTTAACTCACTAAAGCTCAAGTTGCCATTGGAGTAGCAAGCTTGAAGAAGAAGAAGAAGATGAGCTCTAGAAAAATTATGATAAATATATACTTAAAAATAAATATAAAACAAATACTTATCATAACTTAAACTAGGGTTAAGTGTAGAGAATTAACCATGGTCACTTTGATGGGTTAGGGTTAAGCATGAAGATAAGGATGGTTAGCATAGTCAAAGTTTCATGAAGCTTCAATAAAATGACAAAGAAAGCCACCATTCTCATCTTATTGTTTTCCAAATAAATAAATAAATAAATAAGTAAATAAATGAAAATGCAAAACCCTAATTATCATATTAACCATGGATTAATTTTATACACTTAACTAAATGATCAAGTATCATCAAACATGATACAGAAAAGTGCACGAAAGTATATCACATATACAATGTGCAATCCAAGTGAGAAAAATCCGTTTAAAGTGAACCAATACTAGTTAATGCAAAGTAATATATCAAATATATAATTATACATTAAATCATTAAATCAACACTTGATTCAATGATCCGGTTATATCGCATACAACCGACTAGTATGCAATGCATCGATTTATCGAATCAATGATTCGATAACTAGGTCATATCGAATATAACCAATCGAAACATATATCGCGAGAATGAAATGCGGTATCACATACACGCATTATTCTCGGTCCTGCACATATCTCATATGCGCTCCTATTTCGTTTTGCTTGAGCCAGGAAACCTCTGTGTAGGACTCTAAAGACTCGTCAATACGCCGGTAGCAGATGATGATCATATCAAGCACCCACAAGCCGCAAGCGGTCTGCTAAACGTAACGGCCACCCGGGTATTGAGCGATCAGAAGATCGACGAGCTAGCCCGCTCACACTCCTGCGAATCCGACCAGTAACACTTACCATACAGTCAAGTCTCTTCGTCAGATACGTCGCATATCAAGTCTAGGGGTGGTATACGTCAGACCCCAATAACCCGATAAGTCATGCTGATATGAGGCTCGTAACGGGTCGAGAAACTACTGGTAACACTTACCAGCAAATCTCTGATCAGCCCTGGCCAGGGACTTACCTGTTACGGCCAATCGAGCACAGCGCAACATCAACTCCCAATACCGGGAGAGACGAAACCCCTCCTATCGCTCATTGCCTCCATGTGACTCGGGACTGTACCCAAAGACCACCGTTTTGCACGCCCTCATGGACGTGGTAAGGTGGAGATCAAAGCACAGTGGGAATCACACAAGACTCTATGACGATCTCGGGTCTACAGACTAACCTGTACAAGTGTCACCTGAGAACTGCCATCTGACGTGAGGTATAATACCATCTGGGAGTTCTCGGCGAGTCCGTCCAGTGTACCCAGTTTCCACTGAGCACCCGTATACCATCTCTGATGTCAAACACCAATGGATATGGGATCATCCATCGCCCATCACATGGGTCGAGAAGCGTATACGCTAGTCTACTCTGGTATGTCGATGCCCCGTCTCGAGATACCCACGACTAGGGACCTTGAAGGATGTACTTATGGACTACCATGTTCCCACTAGTATGATCTGCATCATAGTCTAGGTAGTCAAGTACAAATCCTAAGGGCTTTACCAACATGTAACTATAAGACAGTATAAAGAGACTAGTGTACATGTTAAGATAAATGGCAACCAGATAGCATACTATCATGTCGAGCAAGAAAGTCATCTCTATATATGTCCAAGCATCCAATAATATACATCATCTGTACAATACTGGCCTCTAGGGCATACATACAACTAACAATCTCCCACTTGCACTAGGGCCAGCTGCTGTAGTATCTCATACCGAGCATCCCGAAGAGTCTCTCAAACTGTATCTGGGGAATGGCCTTCGTGAGTGGATCCGCCGTGTTGTTCTTCGTGTCAACTCTCCTGACCTCGATCTCCCGGCGATCAACTATCTCCCGGATCAGGTGATACCGCCTCAGAATATGCCTGGACCGTTGATGGGACCTGGGTTCCTTGGCCAAAGCCACCGCTCCATTGTTATCGCAATACAAAGGTATTGGATGCTCAATGGATGGAACCACTCCAAGTTCAGTAATGAACTTCTTGATCCAGACAGCCTCTTTAGCAGCATCGTTGGCAGCGATGTATTCAGCCTCCATCGTCGAGTCTGCCACGGTTTCCTGCTTGGAACTCTTCCAGCTAACCGCCCCTCCGTAAAGGGTAAAGACAAAACCCGACTGCGACTTAGAGTCGTCCTTATCACTCTGGAAGCTCGAATCGGTAAAGGACTCCACTTGGAGTTCTCCGTTACCATACACCAAGAACATATCTCTAGTCCTTCGCAAGTACTTGAGAATGCTCTTCACAGCTGTCCAGTGACTCTCTCCAGGATCAGCTTGATACCTGCTCACTACACTTAGTGAGTATGCTACATCGGGTCTAGTACATAGCATCGCATACATGATAGAGCCTACCGCCGAAGCATAGGGTATCCCTTGCATGCGAGCTCTTTCCAAATCAGTCTTGGGAGACATCTCTTTGGAGAGAGTGACTCCAGAGATCGTGGGTAAGTTCCCACGCTTGGACTCTTCCATACTAAACCTCTTTAGTACGGTGTCAATGTACCTGGATTGGGACAATCCCAAAATCCGTTTGGATCTATCTCTATAGATCCTGATTCCCAATATGCAGGAGGCATCACCAAGATCTTTCATTGAGAATCTATGTGATAAGAAGAGCTTGACCGATTGCAGCATAGGAATATCATTTCCTATCAAGAGTATGTCGTCCACGTACAATACGAGGAAGACAACCTTACTCTCTGCCACCTTCTTGTAGATACAAGGTTCATCTGGATTTTTGACGAAATCAAACTCTTTGATAACGACGTCAAAGCAGATGTTCCAACTCCGCGATGCTTGCTTTAATCCATAAATGGATTTAAGCAGCTTGCACACCTTCCCGCTGCTCCCACTGTCTACGAAGCCCTCTGGCTGAGTCATGTACACGCACTCTTCTAAATCACCATTTAGAAAGGCGGTCTTAACATCCATTTGCCAGATTTCGTAGTCATGAAAGGCAGCAATGGCAAGCATGATTCGGATGGATTTAAGCATAGCCACTGGAGAAAAGGTTTCGTCATAGTCCACACCTGGTCTTTGACGAAAACCCTTTGCTACAAGTCTAGCTTTGAAAGTCTCCACTTTCCCATCTACACCAAGTTTCTTCTTAAAGATCCACTTGCTCCCAATGGGTTTTACCCCTTCAGGAGCAACTTCCAAAGTCCATACTTTGTTGGTGTACATGGAATCCATCTCGGACCGCATAGCATCCAGCCATTTCACTGAGTCCCCACTAGTGATGGCCTGCTCGAAGCTAGTTGGGTCATCATCCTCCATGATGCAATCCTCACTGCCACCATCAATGAGAAAACCGTAGTATCTCTCAGGTTGGCGAGGAACCCTACTAGATCGGCGGAGTGGCTGGGGTTCATTGGGAACTTCGGAATCCTCGGGTTCAACCAAATCTTCTGTTGTTGTCTGTGTCGCTGGAACCTCTTCCAGTTCTACCTCAATGCCACTTATCTGTTTCATAAGAAAACCTTTTTCTAAGAAAGTGGCATGTCGAGAAACAAACACCTTTTGTTCCTCGGGGTGGTAGAAGATATACCCTTGTGAATTTTTGGGATATCCTACAAACTTACATAAGACAGATCTTGCCTCGAGTTTGTCCGGATTTTGTCTTTTGACATAGGCTGGACAACCCCATATCTTAATGTAATTAAGATGTGGTCTCTTCCCTTTCCATATCTCATATGGAGTGGTAGGCACTGATTTGGTAGGAACTCTATTCAATAGGTCCATGGCTGTCTCAAGCGCATGTCCCCAGAAGGAAATAGGTAACTCAGCTGCACTCATCATTGAGCGCACCATATCTAATAGGGTGCGGTTTCTCCGTTCAGATACACCGTTGTGCTGTGGTGTATATGGAGGAGTCAGCTGAGAGAGAATCCCATTCTCTTTTAGGAAGCCCAGGAATTCATTGCTCAAGTATTCACCTCCTCGATCAGATCGAAGGATTTTAATACTTTTTTCGGTTTGGTTCTCAACTTCTTGTTTATATTCCCTAAATTTCTCAAAAGCTTCTGATTTGTGTTTCATCAGGAACACATACCCGAACCTAGAGAGATCGTCAGTGAATGTAATGAAGTATGAAGAACCATCCCTGGCATGTGTAGACATGGGACCGCATACATCACTATGTATTAGTCCTAAGAGTTCGGTAACTCTTTCTCCGTGTCCCGTAAACGGAGTCTTGGTCATCTTGCCTTTGAGACATGACTGGCAAGTGTCATAGGATGAAAATTCAAACGGATTTAAATATCCATCTTTATGCAACTTAGCTAGTCGTGTCGCATTGATGTGACCCAGTCTACAATGCCATAAGAAGGATTCATTGAGTTCAGAACTCTTCCTCTTGTGTGTGTTTGTTATACTCAGAACTGTTGATTGATTTAGAACATAAATGCCATTGCACAACGTGCCTGATCCAACCAACTTTTGGTTACGGAAAATGTTCATAACATTGTCCTGTAATACAAAATTATATCCCTCTTTACTTAATAAAGAAACCGATATAATGTTGCATATCAGGTTCGGCATGTAATAGCATTCGTTCAGAACCAATGTATTACCAGTTGGTAATACAAGGTGATATTCCCCGACAGTCTTAGCTGCAACAATTGCGCCATTTCCAACTCTTATGTCTTTATCACCTTCTCCAAGTTCTCTACCTTTCCTAAGCCCATGTAACTGATTACATATATGGGATCCTGACCCGGTATCCAATACCCAGGACGTAGAGCAAATGGAGAAACAGTTCTCAGTAACGAACACACCCGAAGAAAATGCATCATCATGTACTTTCTTCATTCGGGTGGCATGGGAATCCTGGTATTCCCCTATATCCTGTTCAGTCCTATAACTCTTATAGGAAAGAACGGAACCAACGTTCCCCAGCACAGTATAACATGCGGGTTCGGTCAATACATCCATTTTATTATCTTTATTAAGGCATGAAATGGTCGCTACCTGGAGAGAGAGAGAAGAAAACACTTTAGCGTATGCTCGTGCAAGATCAGATTGGTTATTATCTTATCTAATCAGGATGGCTCCCACTGCTTTTTATCAAATCTTCCTCCAAACCCTAAAAGGAAAGACTAGCCGGGATTAATTACACACTACAAGTTCGCCAATCTTTCAGCCAGGCCAGTGTCGGTACTTTGAGGGAGGTCCCCCGTGCTTTCGCACGAACCTAATTACTGTAAACCTCGTTTTCCCAGAGGCGTAACCTCGTTAACACCTTTCTAGACACCTACTTGATCGGCCAATTGTAATGTATAAAACTCTCCCAGGAGTAACTCTTACTCGCAGCGGGTATCGGGATCCAACTATCTCATAGAAGGTATGCAATCTCATTGCAAATTTCAACACTTGAAATTCCCGATAATATTTTGCCCCTAGCTCGCTATGACCTTGACGCATGCCAAACAACCCATAGTCTGCTAGTCAAGTTCAACCCGTCATTTCTTGATTGAATTAAACCCACCCGCACGACCCTTGACGCATGCCAAACAACGCCGTACGAATACCCTAATCCAATCGCATCATATGCTGGCAGATAAGCACTAGTTAGCTACCGTACACTACGCCTTGACGCATGCCAAACAACCGCAGCACGAATACTAACTAATACTTATCTGAAATGACGGAGGGCTACGCAGGTTTTCATAAAACCATAAGCGTAATGAACTTGATATCGTTGTAGAATCAAATGAAGTTTTAAAATGGAGTGATTTTGAGGCTTTTCTAGTTTTGCTAAAGGAGTCACTCCCGGTGAAGGGATCTCGGTCCTTTCCTCGTCGAATAAGGTGCGGGATATATCATATATATCGCTATGCAAAGCAAAATCGCAAAAGCAGTCAAAAGCAAACCGAATGTGTAGCATCTGCCAGTTATTGCTAAAGGAGTCACTCCCGGTTAAGGGATCTCGGTCCTTTCCTCGTCGAATGAGGTGCGGGATATATCATATATATCGCTGTGCAAAGCAAAAACTGTAGCTACCCTTTTTATTTTAAAATTCGATTCCACAACATCTTAGGTTTCTTATCTTTCATTAATCACATTAATGAAGTCCCATCATTTAAATACCTAAACATCACAGATAGATATGACGTACACTTATGCCATCCGCATTCGCCTCGATGTCCCCTCGTGCACCGTTAGGTTAGGTAACTAACGACAGAGCAGGGCAGGGCTAGCGCGGGTGTAAAACATAAGTAACGTCTATATAATATATCATATATACTATATACTATATCCATCACAGAATCACATCACAGATACCGCAGCAGAATAAACATATGAAATATTGGATATACTAGGACGTCCGTGTTTTCAATACGAGCCAGTATAAAACACGGATTCCACGGTCGTGATGAATAGCCAATCCCACACCCCCAGACCCCTACGAAAGCGGCAAGCAACCCTACCAATTCTAGGGTTAGGAGACCCGGACTCGACTCCTCGAGTTGGTCTCCCACTGGACCCCAGAACCCGGTTACTTGTGCTCCCCTCCTTGGGTCTATCCTAGTGCAGAAAAGTAAATAATATACAAAGGGTGACAACTCCCGCATCCTGGAAGTGCCCCGAATAAAAGAATATTACATACAAGTTTTTACATGAATGAAAATGAAAAACACTCATCTCACATAAAAACCCCCGGCTATTCGAATACGACGATCCAATATAACATATCCAGCAACACATAACATCACATGTCATCAACGTAAGTAAGTATGCATACCCCAATTGTCGTTGACGTATAGCAACGAAACCGGCGATATGAACATACTACACTTACGGTCACAGAAAAGAAAGTGTAAAACTACAACAATTGGAATCCGCAACCTCTTTAGACATCACATGCCTAACAGTTATAAACCCCGCATTTTAGTCCCATCATCGAAAACTCTTTTCGATATCTTGTGAAACTAAACTGCTAGATCTATAACATTCATTCAGTTATCACATAACTGTTTGTGAATTCCAATTATTGTATCCAATTCCGGATAAATAGAATATATCAAACTTTCCGATCGAACATTCGAACACCCAAGTTTTCCCGACACCGATCAACACATGAAATAGGCTCAAAGACATTCACTTCATACCTCAGTACCGACGGTCCAGCCGTAGAAGGGTCAAGCCAACGCCTCACATGTGGCACGCCGTACTGCCCCAAACCCGAAGGTTCAAAGGGCAGTTCAAGACGGTCACATAATCGAGTTAAGGTTTGTGTCTTCTAGAGGGACCATCGCGTTACTTGCACTACTTAGAACGTCTTTTAACCACACAATAATCCAACACTTGGATATTCCGGCAGGGGAAAACCTGGGTATTTATATCCGGTCGAACTCTTTAACATATTCTACAATTATCTGGAAAAACTCTAAAAGACGAAATTTGATAATCCGATCGAAATACAGATTCCCAATAGTACCCCAGAATACTCTTCTGTAAAGTCACAATAAAAATATCCCAGAAAACACAGCATTTAATTATATGAGTTACTGTGAAGAAAAAATTGCATAAAGGAACAGTACCGCCGCGGAAGGGCCGCACATGCCTAGCATGTGCCGCGCTTCCGCGGTGGAAAATTTGAATCAAGTCCTCGTATTTCACAGTAATTCATATAACACCCTGCTTGATTTTCTACATATTTTTAATTGACAAAAATCCGAATTTTTAGAAAAAGTCCAGAGAGCATTTTTAGGTTTTGGATTTCGGTTCGATCGGGTTTCAAACGTCGTCGGGACTTCGCCTAAGGCTCTAGCTAGGCTCTGATACCAGTGAAAGGTTCCTAGGCACCCTAGTGGGTTCTCACAAGGCATCGAACATGCCAAATTAAAATTTTTAGTGCCGAGAAACCCTAGACTACGGATCTTTAACTAGATGTTTAGGCGAAATAGAAAGCTAGTTAACAGTTAACTACTATGATACGGATATACAACCTTTGTAGATCCGGATTTCCACCTCCACGGCTCCGCAACGTCATGTCCTTGCTGTCCATCATGAATCCTCGACTCGATCATCGGCTTCATCGGGAAAGCAAGCGGAATAGCTCGTCGGCTTTGTGTCAAAGACGATCTACGTCGAGGTTGCACAAACTCAAGCTCCGACTTCACAAACTTGTGAAACTTGTGAAGTAAACACCCAAAACAACTTGGCAAGAGGTAGAGGGTGAAGAAATAGGAGGTGGGTTCACTTTGGATTTGGATTTAACTCACTAAAGCTCAAGTTGCCATTGGAGTAGCAAGCTTGAAGAAGAAGAAGAAGATGAGCTCTAGAAAAATTATGATAAATATATACTTAAAAATAAATATAAAACAAATACTTATCATAACTTAAACTAGGGTTAAGTGTAGAGAATTAACCATGGTCACTTTGATGGGTTAGGGTTAAGCATGAAGATAAGGATGGTTAGCATAGTCAAAGTTTCATGAAGCTTCAATAAAATGACAAAGAAAGCCACCATTCTCATCTTATTGTTTTCCAAATAAATAAATAAATAAATAAGTAAATAAATGAAAATGCAAAACCCTAATTATCATATTAACCATGGATTAATTTTATACACTTAACTAAATGATCAAGTATCATCAAACATGATACAGAAAAGTGCACGAAAGTATATCACATATACAATGTGCAATCCAAGTGAGAAAAATCCGTTTAAAGTGAACCAATACTAGTTAATGCAAAGTAATATATCAAATATATAATTATACATTAAATCATTAAATCAACACTTGATTCAATGATCCGGTTATATCGCATACAACCGACTAGTATGCAATGCATCGATTTATCGAATCAATGATTCGATAACTAGGTCATATCGAATATAACCAATCGAAACATATATCGCGAGAATGAAATGCGGTATCACATACACGCATTATTCTCGGTCCTGCACATATCTCATATGCGCTCCTATTTCGTTTTGCTTGAGCCAGGAAACCTCTGTGTAGGACTCTAAAGACTCGTCAATACGCCGGTAGCAGATGATGATCATATCAAGCACCCACAAGCCGCAAGCGGTCTGCTAAACGTAACGGCCACCCGGGTATTGAGCGATCAGAAGATCGACGAGCTAGCCCGCTCACACTCCTGCGAATCCGACCAGTAACACTTACCATACAGTCAAGTCTCTTCGTCAGATACGTCGCATATCAAGTCTAGGGGTGGTATACGTCAGACCCCAATAACCCGATAAGTCATGCTGATATGAGGCTCGTAACGGGTCGAGAAACTACTGGTAACACTTACCAGCAAATCTCTGATCAGCCCTGGCCAGGGACTTACCTGTTACGGCCAATCGAGCACAGCGCAACATCAACTCCCAATACCGGGAGAGACGAAACCCCTCCTATCGCTCATTGCCTCCATGTGACTCGGGACTGTACCCAAAGACCACCGTTTTGCACGCCCTCATGGACGTGGTAAGGTGGAGATCAAAGCACAGTGGGAATCACACAAGACTCTATGACGATCTCGGGTCTACAGACTAACCTGTACAAGTGTCACCTGAGAACTGCCATCTGACGTGAGGTATAATACCATCTGGGAGTTCTCGGCGAGTCCGTCCAGTGTACCCAGTTTCCACTGAGCACCCGTATACCATCTCTGATGTCAAACACCAATGGATATGGGATCATCCATCGCCCATCACATGGGTCGAGAAGCGTATACGCTAGTCTACTCTGGTATGTCGATGCCCCGTCTCGAGATACCCACGACTAGGGACCTTGAAGGATGTACTTATGGACTACCATGTTCCCACTAGTATGATCTGCATCATAGTCTAGGTAGTCAAGTACAAATCCTAAGGGCTTTACCAACATGTAACTATAAGACAGTATAAAGAGACTAGTGTACATGTTAAGATAAATGGCAACCAGATAGCATACTATCATGTCGAGCAAGAAAGTCATCTCTATATATGTCCAAGCATCCAATAATATACATCATCTGTACAATACTGGCCTCTAGGGCATACATACAACTAACACCACTTGCACTAGGGCCATCTGATAGCAGTGGTTGTAGTATCTCATACTCAACCATCCCATAAAAGTCTCTCTCTTGGAAAAGGCCTTTGTGAGTGGATCCGCCGTGTTGTCCTCTGAGTCAACTCTCCTTACCTAGATCACCCTGGAGATCAACCATCTCCATGATCAGGTGACACTGCCTTAGAATATGTCTGGATCACTGATGGGACGGACGTTCCTTGGCATAAGCCACAACTCCATTGTCACACAATAGGAGGAACTAAGTTCATCTCATGAACAAATATACATCCAGACTGCCTCATTGGTAGCATCTTAAGTAGCGATGTATCCAGCCTTTATCGTCTAGTATGCCACGGTATCTAGCTTGGAACTCTTCCAACATACCGTCCCTTTACTAAGGGTAAAGACAATGCCTGTGACTGACATTCAGTCGTCCTTATCACCCTGGAACCTTTCCAGTGATTCTCCCCAGGATCGATTGATACCATCTTACTACTACTAGTGAGAATCATAACATCCAATCACTTCTATCTCATAGATCAAAACTCAGGATTTAGGAGGTATCACTTTGATCCTATATGGAGAATCCTTGTGATAAGTGGAGATTGACCGAGCGTAGCATAGGAAACTCCTTCCCCATCAAGAGTACGTCATCCACGTACTCTACGAGGATCACCACCGTACTCCCTACCACCTTTTTGTATATACAAGGTTCATCTACCATTTTGATGAAGTCAAACTTTTTGACTACGACATCAAAACAGACGTTCCAACTCCACGATGCCTGCTTTATCCTATAAAGCATCTTGTACACGTTTCCGCTGCTCCCACTGTCTACGAAGCCCTCTGGCTGTGTACTTATAGATGCTCTCTTCTAAAACATCATTTTAGAAAAGCTGTCATGACATCCAACCACCAGATATCGTAGTCATGGTATGTAGCCGTGGCAAGTAGGATCTGGATGGACTTAAGCATAGCTCCTTAGAAAAGGTTTCATCATGACCCACACCTGGTCAATGATGCAAACCTTTAACAAGTCTAGCTTTGAAAGTCTCAACTTTTCCATGTACACCAAGTAATCTTCTCAAGATATACTTGCTCCTGATGGGGATTTAACCCTTCAGATAAAGCAACCAAAGTCCATACTTTGTTGGTGTATAAGGAATCCATCTTAGATCACTAAGCATCCAGCCATTCTTACAGAGTCCTACTCCTGATGGCCAGCTCGAAACTAGTTGGGTCATCATCTCATGATGCAGTCCTCACTCCCACTGTCCTAGAGAAACCAAAGTATCTCTCAGGTTGGTGAGGAACCCCACTAGATCGGCGGAGAGGCTAAGGTTCGTCGGGGACTATTGAATCCTTTGGTTCTATCAAATCATCAGCTGTAGTTTGTATAGCTGGAACCATTCCAGTTCTACATAACTGACCTTGCCTCGAGCTTGTCCAGATTTTGCTTTTAGACATAGGCCGGACAACCCCAAATCTTAACTAACTTAAGAAATGGGCTCTTCCCTTTCCATATCACATATGAAGTGGTAGGCACTGATTTGATTCGAACCTAATTCAATAGGTATGCAGCTTCTCAAGTGCATAACCCCCAAAAGGAAAAAGGTAACTCAGTATTACTCATCATAGAGCGCACCTTAACATATAGGGTGTGATTGCTCCGCCCCGATATACCATCGTGCTATGGTGTATACGGAGGAGTAATGCTGAGAGAGAATCTCATTCTCCTTTAGAATCATCCAGGAATTCCGTGCTTAAGTATTCTCCTCCTTGATCTCATCATAGGACATAATACTTGTACCCGTACTTTGGTTCTCTACTTCTAACTTATATTCTGTGAATATCTCAAAAGGTTCGGACTTGTGTTTCAACAGGAACATATGTCTGAATCTTGAGAGATCATCAGAGAATGTAATAAAGTACAAAGAACCGGTCTTGGCATGTGTAGATAGAGGACCTTTATATATCAACATGTATCATCCCAAGAGTTTACCAACTCTTTCTCTGTTTCTAATAAACAGAGCTGAGGTCATTATATCTTTGTGATATGACTGGCAAGTTTCATAAGATGTAAATTCAAACTGATTTAAATATGCATCTAAATGTAACTTCAGCCATTCCGGTCGCATTGATATGACCTAGTCTATAATGCCTCAACAAGGATTCATTCATTTCTGAACTATTCCTCTTGTGTGTGTTCTGTATACTAAGAACTGTAGTTTGATTTAGAACTTCAACGCTTTTAGATAACGTGCCTGAACCGATCAACTTTTGATATAGGAAATGTTCAAAACATTATCCAACAATACAAAATTATATCCTTTCTTTACTAATAAAGAGACTGATATGATTTTGTATATCAGGTTCGGTATCTAATAACATTCGTTCAGAATTAATGTATTTGGAATACAGGGTGACAGTGACCAACAGACTTGGCTACAACACTTGCACCATTTTCTGTCTCATGAAACTTATCACCCGTTCTCAGTTCTCTACCTTTCTGTAGCCCTATGTAACAGATTACATATCTGGGATCCTGATCCGGTATCAAATACCCAGGACGTAGAGGATACAGAGAAACAGTTCTTTATAATGAACACACCCGAAGATGATGCATCAACATGCACTGTCTTCATTTGGGCGGCACGGGAATTCTAGTAATCCCCAATTTCCTGCTCTGTCTTATAACAATTATAAGTTAGAGCGGGACCAACGTTCCCCAGCGTAGTATAACAAGCGGGTTCGGTCAATATCCGTATTATTATCTTGATTAAGGCATGATATGGTCGCTACCTGGAGAGAGAGAGAAGAAAACACTCAGCGTGCGCTCTTGCAAGAATAGATTGGTTATTATTTTATCTAATTAGGATGGCTCCCACTGTTTTTTTTATCAAATCTTCCTTCAAACCCTAAAAGGAAAGACTAGCCGGGATTAATTACACACTATAAGTTCGCCAATCTTTCAGCCAGGCCAGTGTCGGTACTTTGAGGGAGGTCCCCCGTGCTTTCGCACTAACCTAATTAATGTAAACCTCATTTTCTCAGAGGCGTAACCCCGTTGACACCTTTCTAGACACCTACTTGATCGGCTAATTGCAATGTGTAAAACTCTCCCAGGAGTAACTCTTACTCGCAGCGGATATCGGGACCCAACTATCTCATAGAAGGTATGCAATCTCATTGCAAATTTCAACACTTGAAATTCCCGATAATATTTTGCCCCTAGCAGCTATATGACCTTAACATAGTCAACAAATCATAAGTGCTAGTCAAGTTCAACCCGTCATTTCCCGATTGAATTAAACCCACTCGCACGACCCTTAATATAGTCAACAAAGTCGCACGACTATCCTAATCCAATCGCATCATATGCTTATACAGAAAAGCACTAATCAGCTACCGCACACTACGCCTTAACATAGTCAACAAACGTAGCACGAATACTAACTAGTACTTATCTGAAATGATGGAGGGCTACGACAAGTTTTTCTGAAAACCTATTGCGTAATGAACTTGATATCGTTGTAGAATCTAATGATTTTAAAATGGAGTGTTTTTAAGGCTTTTCTAGTTTTGCTAAAGGGGTCACTCCCGGTAAAGGGATCGTCGGCCCTTTCCTCATCGAATAAGGTGCTGGATATATCATATATACCGCTGTGCAAAGCAAGAACTATAGGAGCAATCAAAAGACAAACCGATGGTTGTAGCATCTGCCAGTTATTGCTAAAGGAGTCACTCCCGGTGAAGGGATCTCGGTCCTTTCCTTATGGAATAAGGTGCTGGATGTTCTACAAGGAACACCGCGATGCAAAGCAAGAACTGTAGCTACCTGTTTTTGAAAATTCGATTCCACAACAACTTTAGGTTTCTTTTTCTTTCATTAATCACATTAATGAAGTCCCATCATTTAAGTTACCTAAACATCACAGAAAAATACGACGTACACTTATGACATCCGCATTCGCCTCGATGTCCCCTCGTGCACCGTTAGGTTAGGTAACTAACGACAGAGCGGGGCAGGGCTAGCGCGAGTGCAAAACATAAGTAACGTCTATATAATATATCATATATACTATATACAGTATCCATCACAGAACATCAAATGATCACATCACAGATAACGCAGCAGAAAATATCATATGAAACATTGGATATACTAGGACGTCCGTGTTTT
This sequence comes from Agapanthus africanus, assembly GCA_030015575.1. NCBI lineage: Eukaryota > Viridiplantae > Streptophyta > Magnoliopsida > Asparagales > Amaryllidaceae > Agapanthus > Agapanthus africanus. The sequence continues at coordinate 249,737,406 of CM057349.1, forward strand.
CAATACGAGCCAGTATAAAACACGGATTCCACGGTCGCGATGAATAGCCAAACCCACACCCCTAGACCCCTACGAGAGCGGCACGCAACCCTACCAATTCTAGAGTTAGGAGTCCCGGACTCGACTCCTCGAGTTGGTCTCCCACTGGACTCCAGAACTCGGTTACTTGTGCCCTCCTCCTTGGGTCTATCCTAGTGCGGAAAAGAAAATAATGTACAAATGGTGACATCTTCCGCAACCTGGAAGTGTCCCAATAAAAGAATATTACATACAAGTTTTTACATGAATGAAAATGAGAAACACTCATCTCACATAAAAAAACCCGGCTATTCAAACACGACGATCCAATATAATATATCCAGCAACACATAACATCACATGTTATCAACGTAAGTAAATATGCCCATCCCAATTGTCGTTGACATATAGCAACGAAACCGGCGATATCACATATTACACTTACGGTCACAGAAAAGAAAGTGTAAAACTACAACAGTTGGAATCCGCAACCTCCTCAGACATCGCATGCCTGACCATATGAATTCCTTAGACATCGCATGCCTAACAATTATAAACCCCGCATTTTAGTCTCATTATCGAAAACTCTTTTCAATATCAAGTCGGGCAATTCAACAAGATTCCCGACATTTTGATCGAATGCTCGTCGCAAACTTTATTAGGCGGCCGCACCCCCAATGCCGTCTACGAAGTGCACCAAGGCGGAACACCGCTGCCGTGAGCACCCGAACGGATGCTTTCAGCGACGGGGTTCTCCTACAGTCACTTGGTCGGGGCTATGGGGTGTAGCTGTCTATTAAGTTTACCCGGCGAGTATCCGCGTAAGCTACGTGATTGCGACGGACTTTTGATCGCATCAAAATTCCGTAGCAACCGATCAAGTGAGACTAAAGTGCTATGTTTATAACATTCAAATCAGTTATCTCATAACTCCTTGTGGATTCCAAATATTGTATCACATTCCAGATAAATAGAAAATGTTAAACTTTCCGATCGAACAGTCAAACACCCAAGTTTTCCCGAATGGTTTTCAACACTTGAAATAAGTATAAAAACATCCATTTCATGCCACAGTACCAACGGTCCAACCGTAGAAGGGTCAAGCGAACGCCTCACATGTGGCACGCCGTACTGCCCCAAACCCTAAGGTTCAAAGGGCAGTTCAAGACGGTCACATAATCGAGTTAAGGTTTGTTGTCTTCTAGAGGGTCCATCGCGTTACTTGCACTACTTAGAACATTCTTAAACTACGGAAAAATCCAACACTTAGAAATTTCCCGGCAGGGGAAAAAGTGGGTATTTATATCCGGTCGAACTTTTTAACAGTTTCTAAAATATCCGGAAAAACATAAACGAAGTTAAATTATCCGATCAAATTAACGAGTACCCAATAAAACCCTAGAAAACTCAACACTTGAGTGGAATTAAAAAATTCCCATAAAAAATTGCCAAGAAAGGACCTAAGAATAAATATATGAAATTTCAGGGACTAAGTCCAAATTTTGGCCGCGGAACCGCCGCCAAAACCATGGTTTCTGTTGGAGATAGTGCCCTCAGAGTCAATTATTGGATCACAGGCACGTGATTGCGATGATTGAGGGAGGACCTATCCCGGTAGAACAGTCTTACTCGAGATGATAGTATGCTATCTGGTTTATCTTTATCATCGTGTACTGCTTTAGGTGACCTGACATGTCGCTATTACACGTTGATAGAGCCCCTAGGATTCTTGCTTGACGACCAGCAGTATGATGGCGATCATATACGTGGGAGCTGGTAGTCTATAAGCACATCCTTAAAAGGTCCCTAGTCGTGGGAGTTTCGAGACTGGGCATCGATACTCCATTAGTAGACTAGTGTATACAGTCGAGACCCCGACGAGGGGCGGTGGCCGGTCTCACAAGCCACTGGTGTCAGTTGGTTCACCTAAGATGTATACAGGTGCTCATTGGGTTATGAGTACACCGGACAGGACTCGCCGGGAACCTGCTAGTTGGTCTTATACCAGACGTCAGATAGCAGTTCCCAGGTGACATGTGTACAGGTTAGTTCATCGACCTGAGATCGTCATTTGTCTCGTGTGAGTTCCCACTGTGCTTTGATTACTACCCTACCACGGCTCAAAGGAGTCGTGCAAACAGGTTTTAGTTGGGTACAGTCCCGAGCCACATGGAGGCAGTGAGCGGATCAGCAGGGGTTCGTCTCTCCCGGTATTGGGGGTGAGGTCGCGCTGTGTCTAGGAGAGCCATTACGCAAAGCCCTCGGCCGAGGCAGGAGATTTACTGGTAGGTATTCCAGTAGTATCTCAGGGCGTTCTGGGCTACGCTCCGACACGACTTGTACCGCTTTTGGGGGTCTGACTTTTACCAACCCCCTAGGCCCGCCATGCGATACTCATAGACGAACGGACCGGACTGTACGGATATTGTCACTGACAGGCTCAGTTGGGTGTCGGGGTGAGCTTCCTCATCGACGTCCCTTTTGGTCAATAGCTGGTGGCCCGTCATGTATTGGCTTATACCTCTGACGTGCCAGTGGTTAAATCCACAGCCATAGTATTGACGAGTCTTTAGAGTCCACCACACTTTCAGTTACTCAAGCTTTCGGGCGAAACGCTGTAGGGGCCGTATGGAGATATGGCAGGGTCCGATCAGATACGTGCGGTATTGCACGGATCAGGATCGGACAGTTTTGTACTAGTGGCCGTATAGTTATATGGCAGGGTTCGATCAGATACGTGCGGTATTGCACGGATCAGGATCGAACGGTTTTTTACTAGCCGGCTTTGGTTTAAGCCGGTACTAGTTTAGTACAGTGTAGATTTTGTCTCATTGCATTTGTATCCGGTCGGAATACAGATGCAGGTGTGTATGCACAGTATCGGGGTTTTCCTGTAATTTATTACGGGACCAGTTTTCTGGAGTTGCCAGTTTGCATTCCGTTCCGGCCGGTTTTCCTTTGTTCTTTCCCGGCCGGACTTTTCCGATGGAGGGGGTAATTTGCAGTTTTGCAAATTACTTTTGTGGAGGGGGTTTCTTGCAAAAGTATTGATTATGATAGCTTTCATATCTTTTGCTCCATGCTTTTGAATTGAGAGATTTGAAAGGTTATGGAGTGAATAGGAGAATAAGCATGGTTGATGTTTTCTTGTCTAGGATGTGGTCACCATTCTTGTGCTCCTACACTCACCTCCCTCTTGCTTTCATATAGTTCTTTCCTCCACCTTATTCTTGACTTGAAAAAGATGATAAGTTTTTCAAAAGAAAGGAGAGAAGAAGAAAAAGAAAGAGAGAAAGAAAAAGAATGAGAGAGTTCATCTATGTTATGGGAGGAATTCTTCATCTCCTTCTTCTTCTTGTTTCGGAAAAATGAAAGCACCATTTTTCCTAACCCCAATCCTCCATCATGGCAACAAACCCCAATGTGAGACTATGATTCTACACTACACTTCTTACAGCATATCTTGAGCATGTCGAGTTGCCGGCTTCATGCTCGAGTTGCCTCGGTATTGAGGCGGGAGCCCGTAAAAGACGAAGGCGATGTGGTGCCCTTTCCGGCGAGGAGGCGACGATGTGGAGCCAAGACTTTCCGCAGGAGATCAGGATGATGAAGAGAAGACGGAGGACTCGGATCACTCGGTATACTTTTCTCACCCCATCTCTAGATAGCTAGTATAGGTTAATGGTTAACGATCCGGGTTTTCTTTGTCCGCGGTAGCGCCGGTTTCCGAGCGAGGGAAAAATTTTGATTCCGCAATTTGGCCTCGAGTAAGACGGCCGGGGCGCTGCCGTGGCGCAACATGGTATCAGAGCCACGCCATTAACCTTACCTAGCTTGTTCTAATGTGTTTTGCATTTCCGATCGACCGAAATCCCAAAAACCACATTTTCCTTTGCATCAGTTTTCTGTTGGATTTTTTTTTGTGTCAGAAAATTTTTCAGATTGTCGAAAACTATTGTACAAGACATTATAAGACTACTGTAAAATTTCGACAGTGTCAGTCGTACAGTGGAGCGCGGAAGGGCGGCCAAACCCACCTTCGGGCCGCGCTTCCGCCGCGGTCTCCTGTGCTCAACTTGTCAAAATTTTACAGTGGGCTTTTGGGCTTATTTTATGGGTTTTGGGATATTAAATTTGGGCCCAGGTTTTCTGTAACTGCTACAGTATTGGTTGGGGGCCCACTAGTTAATTCTTGGTCAATCGGAAAATTTTAAACACATTATTTCATAGTATTTACATTATATCTGCGACCGTGAATGTCACTCGATCGGTAAATCCGGTCTAACTGCTATAGCCCGGTTAGACGGATTTGCGAACTTGACTTTCACGTTGATGTTCTATGTTTATGCTGTGATGTTGCGGATCGGTCGTGGGGATAGCCTGGATGCAATGCTAGTACAGTTTTTGTTGTATTATGTACATTTGATATTGCGGGGCGAGCGTCCGACATGTGGACTGCCGTCACTGCCTGTTTGTATTATTCTTTTTGGGGCACGACCTGGTTGCGGTCGATGTACCCGGTGTATGTATATTTTACTTTCTGTACTAGGGTTACCCTGCGGTGGGGTGCACGGATAGCCGGGTTCTGGAGGGCAACGGGCCCGCATCTCAGGGCATTGAGACGGAGGGGGCTTCAGTCTGGAATTGGCGGGCTATTCGCCGCACTCGTAGGGGGTACAGGTTGACCCAGGAGGGGTGCCCAAGTTACCGGATTCCGTGAAGTGCTGGGTGGTCCATTCACGGTGCTGAAGGGGGCTGCCTCGCTTCAGGTTTTGGCGGGTGACTTGCCGCGCCCGTAGGGGTCTATGTTTTCATTGCACAGGCTATCCACACGACCAGGGGAACGTCGGGTTTCAGCAGCGGCTCTGTGAAACCCGGGGCTTCCAGATATCTGTTTTGTTCTGTGATGCTGTACATTTCTGTGATGTTGCATTTTATTCACGCCTTGAGCGAAATATAATATATTGGTATATATATTAGTAGATGTTGTATATGTTTTACATCCGCGCTAGTCCAGTCCCCGCTCTGTCGTTAGTTAAGTAACCTAACGGGTGATGACGGGACCCAGTGGCGAATGCGGATGGCATATACGTACGTCAGTATATTTTCGTTCTTTGTGGTGTGATTAATTGATGGGACTGCGTTGATTCGGATCAATGCAAGATAAACAAACCTTTTCTGATGTTGTTGGAACACTTTTTCAAAAAAAAAAGCTGTTATTGCAAGGACGTTCACTTTTGTTTTGCATCGTGGTATTCATTTGGAATATCCTGCTCCTCAGTCGACGAGGCAAGGGCCGAGATCCCTTCACCGGGAGTGACCCCTTGGACAGAAGTTTGCATCAGGGCATTAACTTCACTATAGCCGATTACTTTTGCTTTGCATCGTGGTATTCAGTTGGAATATCCTGCACCTCATTCTACGGGGAAAGAGCCGAGATCCCTTCACCGGGAGTGACCTCTTTTGTAAAGGTTTTCGTCACTATATTTTATAAAAAGTTGTGCAGTTCCTTCAACGATATCAAGTTCATTACGTTAAAGGTTTTTTGCCAAAAACCATTCGTAGCCCTCCGTCATTTCCTACAGGTATTATTTGGTATTCGTGCTGCGTTTGTTGACCTAGTCAAGACGTAGTGTTCGGTAGCTAAGTGGTACTTGTTTGTTGCATAAGTGGGATTGGTTAAGACAGTCGTGCGGCCTTGTTGACCTAGTCAAGGGCACGTACGGGTGGGTTTAATGCAATCCAGAAAAATGACGGGTTGAACTTGACTGGCGGTTTATGGTTTGTTGACCTAGTCAAGGTCATAAACCGCTTGGGGTAAAAATCTTATCGGGAGTTTCAAAAGAACTGAAACTTGCCAGGCATGCGCATACCTTCTGGAGTGTGGTGACTTGAGTGGATTCCGTCAAGTTATCATGCGATGATAGTTGGATCCCGATTCCCACTGATGAGTTAGTTTACTCCTCGGGTGACCCCGACTAGTTCTTCTTTCAGGTTTGGAGGAGAATTTGAGGTACAGTGGGAGGTTTCCAGATTAGTTAAAGTGATAACCATTCTGATCTAGGTTAGAGTGCACGCTGAGTGTTTCTTTTCTCTCTCTCTGGCAGCGACCATTGACCCGACCCTGGACTATGACTCAGTGACCAAGTTGACCGAACCTTCTTAACACTGGCTTTTGGATTGTCAGAGTTGCAGACCTCATTGCCACTCCTACTTTTACCCTTTTCTCCAGGACACCCCGTATTACTACGAACGTCCACTTCCATTGGACAAAACCATCGTATGGTTATATACGAACTCGAAGGACTTCGAGGATGGTTTCTGGTTCTGGAGAAAACGAATAGGATTATTCAGTTGTCTTTTCTTTTCACCTTCTCTCATTGCGAGTACTCCTTGGTTTAGGAGATAGTACGCCTATTACGCAAATTGGATAGTCTTCTTCCAAACCTTAGGCTGGTGCCGAACGGTGGGGAATGAAGAAAACCAATTAGCATAATGATGGTGTGCAGAAGGTATTAAGTTAAGACAAAGCAAGGGATTAGTAAGAGGGCAAAGTAAGTTGCGACTGCTATTCACGACCAAACCAAGTATTTCTTCGCCAACCCTAAATCACCTTTGTATTTCTCCAGGACACTCCGTATCACTACGAAGATCCCATTTTATTGGATACTCCATCGTATGGTTATATACGAACTCGAAAGGAACTTGTTCCAGTTCGGGGATGGATTCTGGTTCAGGAGAAATAGGAATAAGGTTCATTCAGGTGTCTTTTATCTTCACCTTCTCTCGCATTGCGAGTGTTCCTAGGATTGGGACAGTACACCCTTTATGCTTTTTGGATAGTCTTCTTCCAAACCATAGGCTGGTGCCGAACGGTAGGGAAGGAAGAAAACCATTTGGCCTAAGGGGGTGTACAGAAGGTAATGACTAAAGACATATAAAGGGATTTGGACAGATGGCAAAGAGATATACGGTTGCAGTTGTGAATCTGGATAATGGAAGAGGCATTACTAAGAATACCGGAATACCCCACCGAAGCATTTCAATGTTTCAGTTTCACTGTGTAATGTTAAAAGAAAACTGATTTCCCGATTAGACACTTACTCCAGGGTATGTATTTACCAGGTTGGATTCTCACATCTGTATGGTCTTACAGATGATGAGTGGGAGTAAGTTATTGGGAATTAGGTGATCATCCTCATCATATCGGGATTCGTTGTAATCGGTGATATTTGAGGAGATCACCTGGGCTGTTTGCCGGTCGGCAAATATTTGGTTTTGAATATCCGCTGTTGTGCACCAATTTCAAATTGATATATCTGTACGTCTATTTTCATAGAGTGAGATATACCTTTTGATATTATGTCGATGACATTTACCTATATCAGTGGATGGTTAGGTAAGGAGCATTAAACAGCGGTGTAATTCTTCTTAACCATAAGTACAGTTTTCAACCTACGACACACAGTGAAAGAGTTGTTAGACTCAGCGGACTTATACAGAGTGTTGTATGTTGTCTAGTGTCCATTCGGACAGAGGGGTTGGTCCTTATACTATATTCTGTTTACTTTTAACTTCTCTAGTTCTTAGACATGTGTTTCGTAGGAACACAGGGTCTAAGTTTTTGAGGAGTTATAGGTATTTGAATAGAGTAGAGAACCAGGTATTGCAAGTATCGGGATTCTTCAAGGTGATCGAAGATGTAGATACTTGTGTATGGTATTCAGTTGATAGTAATGAGAACCTGCTTCTCTTTCAGGTTACTCATAATTGGAAGCATTCCTAAGTTGAGTAACGCTGATCAGCCTCCTTCCATTTAGTTGACATGCACTGGAGACAGCTGCATGATTTGAATCTGGTTCAATTAAATCAGTGCCTCTGGTTCTATATTGGATATAGAACAGTTCATATCTTAACGATGTTAAGGTACGGGGAGTTGTCCGGCTTATGCTTAAAACCAGACTCCGGATAACTCAAGGCACGTTTCTGTAATGGCTGTTTGTGGGTTGACCCACGCTATGACGAGGGCTGACTTTCTACCATCTGGCAGATCAATAGAAATATTGTTCTAGACTCGCCACAGTTTTATTAAAAATGGATTTTTTCAAAAACAGCAGTGGGAGTATGGTAGAACTGGAAGCGATTCCAGAACCGCAAACGATTACTGAAGATTTGATAAGGAACCTAAAGATTCGATCTGTTTTGACATTCCATTGGCCACTCCGCAGATAAGGTGGGTAACTTCAGGCACCCGAGAGGTACTCCAGTAGCCTCAAGGACGGTGACAGGGAAGTTCTTGTTTACCCACACTTGCCATTGTTGTTGTTCCAGGCTGCGAGACCCGGCAGGAGGATGAGTATAGCGTCGTTCTAAACCAGCTTTAGAAGTGCACGTCTATATGACTCTGGCAGAGGGTTGTCGTAGTCAGTGGGAGCAGCGGAAGCATTGGTGGACTTCTTGCTTATGTCTATTTATAGACTAAAGCAGATATAGCGGAGTTAGATCATCTGTTTCTGATGTGACAGTCATGGGTTTGACGTCATCAGAATAGGGGATGGATCTATTCAGAAGGTAGTAGGAAGTGATATTCCTATACTACGATCGGTTATACTTTGGTCGTCACACAGTGGTTTCTCCACAAGGGACTTGGATATTATATCAGACATACTGGTTACTAGATCTATGGTTTTAGATCTAGATTTGGGTGGTTTCCCAATCTGGGTACCTTGACAGCATTCTATGAGTATTTAGAATGGACGACTCCTGGCATGGTAGTGTACCTGCAGGTAATGGAGTCACCCTCTCTAAAGGTGTCTTACAGACTAAAGGGGAGAGGGATACGCATGATTGACAGATCACTTGCTTAGGCAATTGAGTCAATCATGAGATGTCAAGTACCACACCAGATGTTGTTCTTGCACTAGATGCAATAAGTTGATATTGATCCAATCCTGGAGGAACAGTCGGAAGCAGTTTTAGAACATAAGTGAATGTTCTAGGGATATGATAACGGCTGCCTCCTTTAGGAGACGGTTATCATTCCAGGCTTCCAAGGTGACATGGACGACAAGGAGGTTGTCAGAGTTATAGTTTTCCCTCTAACGAGCGGCAGTATTTTGGACAGGTGATCCAAGGCAGATACTGAGGGAGGCATGGCGCAGGATACTGATTAAGTTCAGTGGATGATACAGTCTAAGAAGTTTGGATTTGGAGTTCATTTATGAGCTTGGTCCCATCAGACATCCAGACACTCTAAGACAAGTATTGCTCATTTCGGGAGATGGCTTTCTCCGCGAACTTGAGATATAGAGAGACATAGAAAGAAACATCACAGCGGATCCACTCACTGAGGCTATTCCTCGAACGCAATAGTTTCGCAAACGAGCTTTGTGAGACTGACCAGTAGAGGAGTTGGGTGTTCGGTATCACACGGGCTGTGAGTATGCGGCATCGCAATAATTAGCCTTGAGTGCAAGTGGGAGATTGTTGGAGATAGTGCCCTCAGAGTCAATTATTGGATCACAGGCACGTGATTGCGATGATTGAGGGAGGACCTATCCCGGTAGAACAGTCTTACTCGAGATGATAGTATGCTATCTGGTTTATCTTTATCATCGTGTACTGCTTTAGGTGACCTGACATGTCGCTATTACACGTTGATAGAGCCCCTAGGATTCTTGCTTGACGACCAGCAGTATGATGGCGATCATATACGTGGGAGCTGGTAGTCTATAAGCACATCCTTAAAAGGTCCCTAGTCGTGGGAGTTTCGAGACTGGGCATCGATACTCCATTAGTAGACTAGTGTATACAGTCGAGACCCCGACGAGGGGCGGTGGCCGGTCTCACAAGCCACTGGTGTCAGTTGGTTCACCTAAGATGTATACAGGTGCTCATTGGGTTATGAGTACACCGGACAGGACTCGCCGGGAACCTGCTAGTTGGTCTTATACCAGACGTCAGATAGCAGTTCCCAGGTGACATGTGTACAGGTTAGTTCATCGACCTGAGATCGTCATTTGTCTCGTGTGAGTTCCCACTGTGCTTTGATTACTACCCTACCACGGCTCAAAGGAGTCGTGCAAACAGGTTTTAGTTGGGTACAGTCCCGAGCCATATGGAGGCAGTGAGCGGATCTGCAGGGGTTCGTCTCTCCCGGTATTGGGGGTGAGGTCGCGCTGTGTCTAGGAGAGCCATTACGCAAAGCCCTCGGCCGAGGCAGGAGATTTACTGGTAGGTATTCCAGTAGTATCTCAGGGCGTTCTGGGCTACGCTCCGACACGACTTGTACCGCTTTTGGGGGTCTGACTTTTACCAACCCCCTAGGCCCGCCATGCGATACTCATAGACGAACGGACCGGACTGTACGGATATTGTCACTGACAGGCTCAGTTGGGTGTCGGGGTGAGCTTCCTCATCGACGTCCCTTTTGGTCAATAGCTGGTGGCCCGTCATGTATTGGCTTATACCTCTGACGTGCCAGTGGTTAAATCCACAGCCATAGTATTGACGAGTCTTTAGAGTCCACCACACTTTCAGTTACTCAAGCTTTCGGGCGAAACGCTGTAGGGGCCGTATGGAGATATGGCAGGGTCCGATCAGATACGTGCGGTATTGCACGGATCAGGATCGGACAGTTTTGTACTAGTGGCCGTATAGTTATATGGCAGGGTTCGATCAGATACGTGCGGTATTGCACGGATCAGGATCGAACGGTTTTTTACTAGCCGGCTTTGGTTTAAGCCGGTACTAGTTTAGTACAGTGTAGATTTTGTCTCATTGCATTTGTATCCGGTCGGAATACAGATGCAGGTGTGTATGCACAGTATCGGGGTTTTCCTGTAATTTATTACGGGACCAGTTTTCTGGAGTTGCCAGTTTGCATTCCGTTCCGGCCGGTTTTCCTTTGTTCTTTCCCGGCCGGACTTTTCCGATGGAGGGGGTAATTTGCAGTTTTGCAAATTACTTTTGTGGAGGGGGTTTCTTGCAAAAGTATTGATTATGATAGCTTTCATATCTTTTTCTCCACGCTTTTGAATTGAGAGATTTGAAAGGTTATGGAGTGAATAGGAGAATAAGCATGGTTGATGTTTTCTTGTCTAGGATGTGGTCACCATTCTTGTGCTCCTACACTCACCTCCCTCTTGCTTTCATATAGTTCTTTCCTCCACCTTATTCTTGACTTGAAAAAGATGATAAGTTTTTCAAAAGAAAGGAGAGAAGAAGAAAAAGAAAGAGAGAAAGAAAAAGAATGAGAGAGTTCATCTATGTTATGGGAGGAATTCTTCATCTCCTTCTTCTTCTTGTTTCGGAAAAATGAAAGCACCATTTTTCCTAACCCCAATCCTCCATCATGGCAACAAACCCCAATGTGAGACTATGATTCTACACTACACTTCTTACAGCATATCTTGAGCATGTCGAGTTGCCGGCTTCATGCTCGAGTTGCCTCGGTATTGAGGCGGGAGCCCGTAAAAGACGAAGGCGATGTGGTGCCCTTTCCGGCGAGGAGGCGACGATGTGGAGCCAAGACTTTCCGCAGGAGATCAGGATGATGAAGAGAAGACGGAGGACTCGGATCACTCGGTATACTTTTCTCACCCCATCTCTAGATAGCTAGTATAGGTTAATGGTTAACGATCCGGGTTTTCTTTGTCCGCGGTAGCGCCGGTTTCCGAGCAAGGGAAAAATTTTGATTCCGCAATTTGGCCTCGAGTAAGACGGCCGGGGCGCTGCCGTGGCGCAACAGTTTCGCCGCGGTTCCGCGGTCAAATTATTGACTTAGAGGACCGTACTTCACAGTAATTCTTAATTTTTCCTGCTTGTTTTTCTGAGAATTTTTAATTCACAAAAATCCACTGTTTTGAAAAATGTACAGAGAAGGGTTTTGTCGGGGTTTACGGGTTCGATCGGACTTCTAACTTCGTCTACAATTCGCCTAAAGCTCTAGCTAGGCTGTGATACCACTGTAGGATTCCTAGGCACACTAATGAGGTCTCACAAGGTATCAACCATGCCAAATTATAATTTTTCATGTGCCAAAGAAACCCTATACTAGATCGTTAACTAGAGTTTAGGGGAAACGAAATGCTACTAAACTACTTTAGTGCTAAGTGAACGGAAATACAACCTTTGTAGATCCGGTCCTCCACCTCCATAGCTCCGCGTTGACGTCCCTCCGCTGCGATCATCTAATCCCGGACTCTAGTAATGGTTTCGTCGAAGAAATGATCGGGCTAGGTCGTCGACTTCGATGCCGAAGATGATCTACGTCGAGGCAACTCAAGATCAAGCTCCAACTTCACCAAGTCATGAAACTTGTGAAGAAAACACCCTATACTACTTGGCAAGTGGTAGAGGATGAAGAAATAGGAAGTGGGTTCACTTTAGAATTGGATTTCTCACTCTTTTTCTCATGTTGCCATTAATGGTACCAAGCTTTCTTCTTGTTGAAGAAGAAGAAGAAGAAGAAAAAGAATATGATAAGAATCATGAAAAATAGAAAATAAGTGATCCTTTAATATTTGCAACCATGGTTTAGTGTAGAGAATGAACTAGGTTTAGTTGAATGGTTAGGATTAAGGACAAAACAAAAATGGTAGACTTTTCAAAGATGCTAGAAAAGCTTCATGAAGCTTCATGCAAAACAACAAAAGAAAGTCACCATTTCTATTTGCCAAAAACAAATGAATAAATAAATAAGTGAAATGAAACCCTAACCATTCACTAAACATGGTTTAAGTCTTACACAAACCCAAGTTTGCATGTATCATCAAACATGATACAAACAAGTGCACAAAAATATATCACATATACAACTTGTGCACATCAAGTGAGAAAATCCATCTTAAGTGAACAAATACTAGTTAATGTAAAGTAATATATCAAATATATAATTATACATCAAATCATTAAATCAACACTTGATTTAATGATCCGGTCATATCGTATATAACCGACTAATATCAAGTGTATCAATGTATCGAATCAACACTTGATTCGGTAACCCGGCTATATCACATATAACCTGCCGATGATACAAATCGCGAGAATAGAATCCAGTATCACATACTGGTATTATTCTCGGTCCCGCACATATCTCATATGCGCTCCTATTTCGTTTCGCTTGAGCCAAGAAACCTCTGTGTAGGACTCTAAAGACTCGTTAATACGCCGGCAGCAGGTAATGATCATATCAAACACCCACAAGCCGCAAGCGGTCTGCTAAACGTAATGGCCACCCGGGTATTGAGCGATCAGAAGATCGACGAGCAAGCCCGCTCATACTCCTGTGAATCCAACCAGTAACACTTACCGTACAGTCCGGTCTCGTCGTCTGATATGTCGCATATCTCGCCTAGGGGTGGTAAACGTCAGACCCTAATAGCTCGATAAGTCGTGTCGATATGAGGTCTATAACAGTTCGAGAAACTACTGGTAACACTTACCAGTAAATCTCAGCAACCCTGGCTAGGGATTTCCGGTTATAGCCAATCGAACACAGCGCAACATCAACTCCCTATACCGGGAGAGTCGAATCCCCTCCTATCGCTCATTGCCTCCATGTGACTCGGGACTATACCCAAAAACCACCGTTTTGCACGCCCTCTTGGACGTGGTAAGGTGGAAATCAAAGCACAGTAGGAATCACACAAGACTCTATGACGATCTCGGGTCTACAGACTAACCTGTACCAGTGTCACCAGAGAACTGCCATCTGACGTAAGGTATAATACCACGACTAGGGACCTTAAAGGATGTACTTATGGACTACCATGTCCCCACTAGTATGATCCGCATCATAGTCCAGGTAGTCAAGTACACATCCTAAGGGCTTTACCAACATGTAACAGAGAGACAATCTGTGTACACATTAAGGTAAAGTGCAACCAGATAGCATACTATCATGTCGAGCAAGAAAGTCATCCCTATATATGTCCAAGCATCCACTACAATATACATCCTATGTATAGTAATGGCCTCTAGGGCATACATATAACTAACATAAAACTCTCCCAGGAGTAACTCTTACTCGCAGTGGGTATCGGGATCCAACTATCTCATAGAAGGTATGCAATCTCATTGCAAATTTCAACACTTGAAATTCCCGATAATATTTTGCCCCTAGCGTGCTATGACCTTGACGCATGCCAAACAACCCATAGTCCGCTAGTCAAGTTCAACCCGTACATTTCTTGATTGAATTAAACCCACCCGCACGAACCTTGACGCATGCCAAACAACGCCGCACGAATACCCTATTCCAATCGCATCGTATGCTAGCAGATAAGCACTAGTTAGCTACCGTACACTACGCCTTGACGCATGCCAAACTACCGCAGCACGAATACTAACTAGTACTTATCTGAAATGACGGAGGGCTACGACAGGTTTTTTCTGAAAACCTATTGCGTAATGAACTTGATATCGTTGTAGGATCGAATGAATTTTGAAATGGAGTGTTTTTTAGGCTTTTCTAGTTTTACTAAAGGGGTCACTCCTGGTGAAGGGATCATCGGCCCTTTCCACGTCGAATGAGGTGCGGGATATAACAAATATATCACTGTGCAGAGCAGAAACTATAGAAGATGTCAAAAGACAAACCGAGTGTGTAGCATCTGCCAGTTATTGCTAAAGGAGTCACTCCCGGTGAAGGGATCTCGGCCCTTTCCTTATCGAATAAGGTGCAGGATAAATCTTATATACCGCTGTGCAAAGCAAGAACTGTAGCTACCTGTTTTATTTTTGAAATTCGATTCCACAACATCTTAGGTTTCTTTTCTTCCATTAATCACATTAATGAAGTCCCATCATTTAAGCACCTAAACATCACAGATAAATATGACGTACACTTATGCCATCCGCATTCGCCTCGATATCCCCTCGTGCACCGTTAGGTTAGGTAACTAACGGCAGAGCAGGGCAGGGCTAGCGCTGGTGTAAAGCATAAGTAATGCCTATATAATATATCATATATACTATATACAGTATCCATCACAGAACATATCACATGATCACATCACAGATATCGCAGAAGAAGAATCATATGAAACATTGGATATACTAGGACGTCCGTGTTTTCAATACGAGCCAGTATAAAACACGGATTCCACGGTCGCGATGAATAGCCAAACCCACACCCCTAGACCCCTACGAGAGCGGCATGCAACCCTACCAATTCTAGAGTTAGGAGACCCGGACTCGACTCCTCGAGTTGGTCTCCCTCTGGACTCCAGAACCCGATTACTTGTGCCCTCCTCCTTGGGTCTATCCTAGTGCGGAAAAGTAAATAATATACAAAGGGTGACATCTTCCGCAACCTGGAAGTGCCCCAATAAAAGAATATTACATACAAGTTTTTACATGAATGAAAATGAAAAACACTCATCTCACAGGAAAAAACCCCGGCTATTCAAACACGACGATCCAATATAACATATCCAGCAACACATAACATCACATGTCATCAACGTAAGTAAACATGCGTATCCCAATTGTCGTTGACATATAGCAACGAAACCGGCGATATCACATATTACACTTACGGTCGCAGAAAAGAAAGTGTAAAACTACAACAGTTGGAATCCGCAACCTCCTTAGACATCACATGCCTAATCAAATGAATTCTTTAGACATCGCATGCCTAACAATTATAAACCCCGCATTTCAGTCTCATTATCGAAAACACTTTTCAATATCATGTCGGACAATTCAACAAGATTCCCGACATTTTGATCGGATGCTCGTCGCAAACTTTAGTAGACGGCCGCACCCCCGATACCGTCGACTAAGTGCACCAAGGCAGAACACCGCTACCGCGAGCACCCGAACGGATGCTTTCGGCGACGGGGTTCTCCTACAGTCACTTGGTCGGGGCTATGGGGCGTGGCTGTCTATTAAGTTTATCCGGCGAGTATCCGTGTACGCTACGTGATTGCGACGGACTTTTGATCGCATCAAAATTCCGTGGCAACCGATCAAGTTGTAAGTATACGGCGGCGCCCCGGCCGTCAATCCAACGGCCAAATGCGGAAGCGGTGATAAACTTTAATTTTTCTTGAACTGGCAAACCGCCGCGCACTAATACCCGGATCGAACCATTAACTAGTCCTAGCTAACTACAAGATGGGGAAGAGAGATATACCGACTGATCCAAGTCCTCCGGTCTTCTCGTCGTCGTCCCGATCTCCTGCGGAAGCTCCGGTCTCCACATCGTCACCGGAAGTGCACCACATCGCCTACTTCTTTTACGGGCTCCCACCTCAATGCCGAGGCAACTCGGGCACGAAGCTGGCTAGTCGACGTGCCCAAGATTTGCTGTAGAATGTTGTAGTAGGCATGTCTCTTTGGGGTTTATGAGGTTGCCATTTTGGAGGAATTTGTACACTAGAATTTCATGGATGCTTGATGGAGAAATTGAGCATGCAATGGGAATGTGTGAGCTCGGCCAAGCAATTGAGCTCACTGGAAAAGTGAATAAAACATCTCTCCCTCACTGTGAAAAGAATGAGCTCCCTTTTTAAACTCATTCATTTCAAAAGAAATTAATCACTCATCATCACAAAACAAAACTCCAGCACACACTAATGAGGGGGGGCCCACGAAATACAAGAAGGAAATTATCCCACCAAAAATAAACCTCACTCCATTCCCAAACAGTGGCCGGCCCCAGCAAAGATGTGGGTGGAAAAAAGGGATGATTGATTTTTCAAAGGAGAAAAAGAAAAATCAAAAAGAATAATGGTCACACCAAATCAAAACCCATACACAACCACCTTCCACCAACCTCATCATCAACAACCATGATGAGCCAAAGTCAAGCCATGATGGAAAAGAAAGAGTCAAAGGATGGGCTCCATCATGAAACCATCATGATACAAATATAAGCAAAGAACCCCCTCCACAAACACTCATTTGCAACAATGCAAATAAGCCCTCCTCCACCATCCTTCGGCCAATGAACGATACAAAGGAAATCGGCCGAAACGAAAAGCAAACTGGCAACTCCAGAAAACTGGTCCCGTAATAAATTACAGGAAAACCCCGATACTGTGCATACACACCCGCATTTGTATTTCGACCGAAATACAAATGCAATGAGACAAAATTCACACTGTACTATACTAGGATCCGGCTTATACCAAAGCCGGCTAGTATCATCCGTTCGATCCTGATCCGTGCAATACCGCACGTATCTGATCGAACCCTGCCATATAACCATACGGCCTATAGTACAAACTGTCCTATCCTGATCCGTGCAATACCGCACGTATCTGATCGGACCTTGCCATATCTCCATACGGCCTCTACAACCTTTCGCCCGAAAGCTGAGTAACAGAATGTGGGGGACTCTAAAGACTCGTCAACACCTTGGTTGTGGATTTAACCACTAGCACGTCAGAGGTATAAGCCAATACGTAACGGGCTACCAGGTATTGACTAAAAGGGATGTCTGTGAGCGAACTCAGCCTGACAACCCTACTGAGCCTGTCAGTGACAATATCCGTACAGTCCGGTCCGTTCGTCTATGAGTATCGCATGGCGGGCCTAGGGGGTTGGTAAAAGTCAGACCCCCAAAAGCGGTACAAGTCGTGTCGGAGTGTAGCCCAGAACACCTGAGATACTACTGGAATACCTACCAGTAAATCTCCTGCCTTGGCCAAGGACTTCGTGTAATGGCTCTCCTAGACACAGCGCGACCTCACCCCCAATACCGGGAGAGACGAACCCCTGAAGATACGCTCACTGCCTCCATGTGGCTCGGGACTGTACCCAACTAAAACCTGTTTGCACGACTCCTTTGAGCCGTGGTAGGGTAGTAATCAAAGTACAGTGGGAACTCACACGAGACAAATGACGATCCCCAGGTCGATGAACTAACCTGCACACATGTCACCAGGGAACTGCCATCTGACGTCTAGTATATGACCAACTAGCATGTTCCCGGCGAGTCCTATCCGGTGTACTCATAATCCAATGAGCACCTGTATACATCTTAGGTGATCCAACTGACACCAGTGGCTTGTGAGACCGGCCACCGCCCCTCGTCGGGGTCTCGAATGTACACACTAGTCTACTCTGGAGTATCGATGCCCTGTCTCGAAACTCACACGACTAGGGACCATTTAAGGATATGCTTATAGACCCCAGCTCCCACTTATATGATCGCCCTCATACTGCTGGTGGTCAAGCAAGAATCCTAAGGGCTCTATCAACGTGTAATAGAAACTTGTCAGGTCACCTAAAACAGTACACGATGATAAAGGTAAACCAGATAGCATACTATCATCTCGAGTAAGACTGTCCTACCGGGATAGGTCCTCCATCAATCATTGCAATCACGTACCTGTGACCTAATAATTGACTCTGAGGGCACTATCTCCAACAATCTCCCACTTGAACTCAAGGCTAATTATTGCGATGTCGCATACTCACAGCCCGTGTGATACCGAACACCCAACTCCTCTACTAGTCAGTCTCACAAAGCTCGTTTGCGAAACTATTGTGTTCGAGGAATAGCCTTAGTGAGTGGATCCGCTTTGTTGTTTCTTTCTATGTCTCTCTATATCCCAAGTTCGCGGAGAAAGCCATCTCCCGAAATGAGCAATACCTGTCTTAGAATGTGTCTGGATGTCTGATGGGACATAGCTCATAAATGAACTCCAAATCCAAACTTCTTAGACTGTATCGTCAACTGAACTTAATCAGTATCCTGCGCCATGCCTCCCTCAGCATTGCCTTGGACCACCTGTCCAAAATACTGCCCCTCATCAGAAGGAAAACTATAACTCTGACAACCTCCTTGTTGTCCAGGTCACCTTGGAAGCCTGGAATGATAACTGTCTCCCGAACGAGGCTTTCGTTATCATATCCCTAGAACATCCACCTGTGTTCTAGAACTGCTTCCGACAGTTTCTCCAGGACTGGATCAATGTCAACTTATTGCATCTGGTGCAAGAACAACATCTGGTGTGGTACTTGACATCTCATGATTGACTCAATTGCCTAAGCAAGTGATCTGCCAATCATGCACATCCCTCTCCCCTTTAGTCTGTAAGACACCTTTGGAGAGGGTGACTCCATTACCTGCAGGTACACTACCGTGCCAGGAGTCGTTCATTCTAAATACCCTTAGAATGCTGTCTAAGTACCCAGATTGGGAGACTACCCAAATCTAGATCTAAAACCATAGATCTAGTAACCAGTATGTCAGACATAAAGTCCAAGTCCTTTGTGGAGAAATCACTGTGTGACGACCAAAATATAACCGATTGTAGTATAGGAGTTTCTTTTCCTACTCTGTGTATGTCATCCAAATACCAGGATATCACACCCTACTACCTTCTCAATAGATCCATCCCCTATTCTGATGAAGTCAAACCTATGACTGTCACGTCAGAAATAGATGATCTATCTCCGCTACATCTGCTTTAGTCTATAAATAGACATAAGCTACCTGTCCACCAATACTTCCGCTGCTCCCACTGACTACGACAACCCTCTGGCAGAGTCATATAGACGTCCACTTCTAAAACTAGTTTAGAACGACGCTATACTCATCCTCCCGCCGGGTCTCGCAGCCTGGAACAACAGCAATGGTAATTGTGGGTAAACAAGAACTTCCCTGTCACCGTCCTTGAGGCTACCGTAGTACCTCTCGGGTGCCTGAAGTTACCCACCTTATCTGTGGAGTGGCCAATGGAATGTCAATCCAGATTGAATCTTTAGTTTCCTTATCAAATCTTCAGTAATCGTTTGTGGTTCTGGAATCACTTCCAGTTCTACCATACTCCCACTACTGTTTTTCTGAAAAAATCCGTTTTTAATAAAACTGTGGCGAGTCTAGAACAATATTGCTATTGTTCATAGAGATGGTAGAAAGTCAACCCTCGTCATAGCCTGGGTCAACCCACAAACAGCCACTACAGAAACGTGCCTTGGGTTATCCAGAGTCTGGTTTTAATCATAAGCCGGACAACTCCCCGTACCTTAATGATGTTAAGATATGAACTGTACTATATCCCATATAGAAACAGAGGCACTGATTTAATTGAACCAGATTCAAATTATGCAGCTGTCCCCAGTGCATGTCAACTAAATGGAAGGAGGCCGATCAGCGTTACTCAACTCAGGAATGCTTCCAATTATGAGTGACCTGAAAGAGAAGCAAGATCTCTTTATCATTACTATCAACTGAATACCATACACAAGTATCTACATCTTCGATCTCTTTGAAGAATCCCGATACTTGCTATACCTGGTTCTCTACTCTATTCAAATACCTATAACTTCTCAAAATTCGGACGCTGTGTTTCCACGAAACACCTGTCTAAAAACTAGAGAAGTCATAAGTAAAACGAATATAGTACGAGGACCAACCCCTTTGTCCTGATGGACCCTGGACAACATACAATACTCTGTATAAGTCCCTTGAGTATGATAACTCATTCACTGTGTGTCGTAGGTTGAAAACTGTACTTATGGTTAAGAAGAATTACACCGCTGTTCAATGCTCCTTACCTAACCATCCACTGATATAGGTAAATGTCATAGACATAATTTCAGAAAGGTATATCTCACTCTATGAAAATAGACGTACAGATATATCAATTTGAAATTGGTGCATAACAGCGGATATTCAAAACCAAATATTTGCCGACCGGCAAACAACCCAGGTGACTTCCTCAAATATCACCGATTACAACAAATCCCGATATAATGAGGATGATCACCTAATTCCCAATAACTTACTCCCACTCATCATCTGTAAAACCATACAGATGTGAGAATCGTACCTGGTAAATACATACCGTGGAGTAAGTATCTAATCGGGAAATCAGTTTTCCTTTAACAGTACACAGTGAGACTGAAACATTGAAATGTTTCGATGGGGTATCCTGGTATTCCTAGTAATGCCTCTTCCAGATTCACGACTGTAACCGTATAATTCTTTGCCACCTCTCCAAATCCCTTCATATGTCTTTAGTCATTACCTTCTGCACACCCCTCAGGCCAAATGGTTTTCTTCCTTCCCTACCGTTCGGCACCAGCCTATGGTTTGGAAGAAGACTATCCAATAAGCATAATGGGTGTACTGTCCCAATCCTAGGAACACTCGCAATGAGAGAAGGTGAAGATAAAAGACACCTGAACAAATCTTATTCCTATTTCTCCTGAACCAGAATCCATCCCCGAACTGGAACAAGTTCCTTTCGAGTTCGTATATAACCATACGATGGAGTATCCAAATAAACTGTGGATCTTCGTAGTGATACGGAGTGTCCTGGAGAAATACAAAGGTGATTTAGGATTGGCGAAGGAATACTTGGTTTGGTCGTGAATAGCAGTCGCAATTTACTTTGCCCTCTTACTAATCCCTTACTTTGTCTTAACTTAATACCTTCTGTACACCATCGTTATACTAATTGGTTTTCTTCATTCCCTACCGGTCGGCACCAGCCTATGGTTTGGAAGAAGACTATCCAATTTGCGTAATAGGTGTACTATCTCCTAAACCAAGGAGTACTCGCAACCTGAGAGAAGGTAAAAGGAAAAGACAACTGAATAGTCCTATTCGTTTCCTCCAGAACCTGAAACCATCCTCGAATTCCTTCGAGTTCGTATATAACCATACGATGGTTTTGTCCAATGGAAGTGGACGTTCGTAGTAATACGGGGTGTCCTGGAGAAAAGGGTAAAAGTAGGAGTGGCAATGAGGTTTGCAGCTCTGACAATCCAAAAGCCAGTGTTAAGAAGGTTCGGTCAACTTGGTCACTGAGTCATAGTCTTAGGGTCGGGTCGGGTCAATGGTCGCTGCCAAAGAGAGAGAGAAAAAAAACACTCAGCGTGCACTTTAACCTAGATCAGAATGGTTACCAATTTATCTAATCTGGAAACCTCCCACTGTACCGTCAAATTCTTCTCCAAACCTGAAAGAAGAATTAGTCGGGGTCACCCGAGGAGTATACTAACTTATCAGTGGGAATCGGGATCCAACTCTCATCGCATGACAACGTGACGGAATCCGCTCACAGTATCACACTCCAGAAGGTATGCGCATATCTGGCAAGTTTCAGTTCTTTTGAAACTCCCGATGTGATTTCTGCCCCATGCTCTTATGACCTTGGCGAAGGTCAACAAATCATAAGTCACATGTCAAGTTCTACCCGTCATTATCCAGGTTAATTTGAATCCACCCGTACAAGCCCTTGACGAAGGTCAACAAGGCTATACGACTGTCCCAAACAAACGCATCTATCTATGCAGCAGAAAGGTAACAAGTAGCTACCATACACTATGCCTTGACGAAGGTCAACAAACATAGCATGAATACTACGTGCTACCCGTCTGAAACGACGGAGGGCTACGAATGGTTTCTGGCGAAAACCTTTAACGTAATGAACTTGATATCGTTGAAGGAACGGATAGCTTTTAAAAATATAGTGACGAAAACCTTTGCTAAAGAGGTCACTCCCGGTGAAGAGATCTCGGCTCTTTCCCCGTAGAATGAGGTGCAGGATATTCCAACTGAATACCACGGTGCAAAGCAAATGTAATCGGCTATAGTGAAGTTATTGCCCTGACGCAAACTTTTTGTCCAAGGGGTCACTCCCGGTGAAGGGATCTCGGCCCTTGCCTCGTCGACTGAGGAGCAGGATATTCCAACTGAATACCACGATGCAAAACAAAAGAGAACGTCCTTGCAATAACAGCTTTTTGAAAAATGTTCCAACAACATCAGATTAGGTTTGTTTTTAACTTGCATTGATCCGAATCAACGCAGTCCCATCAATTGATCACACCAAAAAGAACGAAAATATACTGATGTACGTATATGCCATCCGCATTCGCCACTGGGTCCCGTCATTACCCGTTAGGTTAGCTAACTAACGACAGAGCGGGGACTGGACTAGCGTGGATGCAAAACATATACAACATCTACTAATATATATACCAATATATTATATTCGCTCAAGGCGTGATAAAATGCAACATCACAGAAATGTACAGCATCACAGAACAATACAGATATCTGGGATCCCCGGGTTTCACAGAGCCGCTGAAACCCGACGTTCCCCTGGTCGTGTGGATAGCCTGTGCAATGAAATCCTAGACCCCTACGGGCGCGGCAAGTCACCCGCCAAAACCTGAAGCGAGGCAGCCCCCTTCAGCACCGTGAATGGACCACCCAGCACTTCACGGAATCCGGTAACTTGGGCACCCCTCCTGGGTCAACCTGTACCCCCTACGAGTGCGGCGAATAGCCTGTCAATCCTAGAGTGAAGCCCCCTCCGTCTCAATGCCATGAGATGCGGGCTTGTTGCCCTCTAGAACCCGGCTATCCGTGCACCCCTCCACGGGGCAATCCTAGTACAGAAAGTAAAATATACATACAACGGGTACATCGACCGCAACCTGGCCGTGCCCCAAAATAATAATACAATCAGGCAGTGACGGCAGTCCACATGTCGGACGCTCGCCCCGCAATATCAAATGTACATAATACAACCACAACTGTACTAGCATTGCATCCAGGCTATCCCCACGACCGATCCGCAACATCACAGCAAAAACAGAACATCAACGTGAAAGTCACGTTCGCAAATCCGTCTAACTGGGCTATAGCGGTTAGACCGGATTTACCGATCAAGTGACATTCACGGTCGCAGATATAATGTAAATACTGTGAAATAATGTGTTTAAAATATCCGATCGATCAAAATTTAACAAGTGGGCCCCCAAGTACTACTGTAGCACATCAAGAAATTCTGGGCCCAAAATTAATATTCCAAAACCCATATTTTAAGCCCACAAAGACACTGTAGAAATTTGGTGCAGGGATCTCCACAGTGCGCGGCGGAACCGCGGCGAGAAGGGGGTGTTTGCGGCGGTTCCGCGCTCCCACAGTGGAATCACTTCATCGAATTTTTACAGAGCTCTTATATTTTCCAGTACATCAATTTTTTTACAGCCTGAAAAATTTTTGGAGACCAAAAAATTTCAACAGAAACTGATGCTAACAAAAATGTAGATTTTGGAATTTTGGTCGATCGGAAATGCAAAACACATTAAACCAAGCTAGACTAAGTTAATGGCGAGGCTCTGATACCACTGTAAGTACACGGCGGCGCCCCGGCCGTCAATCCGACGGCCAAATGCGGAAGCGGTGATAAACTTTAATTTTTCTTGAACTGGCAAACCGCCGTGCACTAATACCCGGATCGAACCATTAACTATTCCTAGCTAACTACAAGATGGGGAAGAGAGATATACCGACTGATCCAAGTCCTCCGGTCTTCTCGTCGTCGTCCCGATCTCCTGCGGAAGCTCCGGTCTCCACATCGTCGCCGGAAGTGCACCACATCGCCTACTTCTTTTACGGGCTCCCACCTCAATGCCGAGGCAACTCGGGCACGAAGCTGGCTAGTCGACGTGCCCAAGATTTGCTGTAAAATGTTGTCGTAGGCATGTCTCTTTGGGGTTTATGAGGTTGCCATTTTGGAGGAATTTGTACACTAGAATTTCATAGATGCTTGATGGAGAAATTGAGCATGCAATGGGAATGTGTGAGCTCGGCCAAGCAATTGAGCTCACTGGAAAAGTGAATAAAACATCTCTCCCTCACTGTGAAAAGAATGAGCTCCCTTTTTAAACTCATTCATTTCAAAAGAAATTAATCACTCATCATCACAAAACAAAACTCCAGCACACACTAATGAGGGGGGGGCCCACGAAATACAAGAAGGAAATTATCCCACCAAAAATAAACCTCACTCCATTCCCAAACAGTGGCCGGCCCCAGCAAAGATGTGGGTGGAAAAAAGGGATGATTGATTTTTCAAAGGAGAAAAAGAAAAATCAAAAAGAATAATGGTCACACCAAATCAAAACCCATACACAACCACCTTCCACCAACCTCATCATCAACAACCATGATGAGCCAAAGTCAAGCCATGATGGAAAAGAAAGAGTCAAAGGATGGGCTCCATCATGAAACCATCATGATACAAATATAAGCAAAGAACCCCCTCCACAAACACTCATTTGCAACAATGTAAATAAGCCCTCCTCCACCATCCTTCGGCCAATGAACGATACAAAGGAAATCGGCCGAAACGAAAAGCAAACTGGCAACTCCAGAAAACTGGTCCCGTAATAAATTACAGGAAAACCCCGATACTGTGCATACACACCCGCATTTGTATTTCGACCGAAATACAAATGCAATGAGACAAAATTCACACTGTACTATACTAGGATCCGGCTTATACCAAAGCCGGCTAGTATCATCCGTTCGATCCTGATCCGTGCAATACCGCACGTATCTGATCGAACCCTGCCATATAACCATACGGCCTATAGTACAAACTGTCCTATCCTGATCCGTGCAATACCGCACGTATCTGATCGGACCTTGCCATATCTCCATACGGCCTCTACAACCTTTCGCCCGAAAGCTGAGTAACAGAATGTGGGGGACTCTAAAGACTCGTCAACACCTTGGTTGTGGATTTAACCACTAGCACGTCAGAGGTATAAGCCAATACATAACGGGCTACCAGGTATTGACTAAAAGGGATGTCTGTGAGCGAACTCAGCCTGACAACCCTACTGAGCCTGTCAGTGACAATATCCGTACAGTCCGGTCCGTTCGTCTATGAGTATCGCATGGCGGGCCTAGGGGGTTGGTAAAAGTCAGACCCCCAAAAGCGGTACAAGTCGTGTCGGAGTGTAGCCCAGAACACCTGAGATACTACTGGAATACCTACCAGTAAATCTCCTGCCTTGGCCAAGGACTTCGTGTAATGGCTCTCCTAGACACAGCGCGACCTCACCCCCAATACCGGGAGAGACGAACCCCTGAAGATACGCTCACTGCCTCCATGTGGCTCGGGACTGTACCCAACTAAAACCTGTTTGCACGACTCCTTTGAGCCGTGGTAGGGTAGTAATCAAAGTACAGTGGGAACTCACACGAGACAAATGACGATCCCCAGGTCGATGAACTAACCTGCACACATGTCACCAGGGAACTGCCATCTGACGTCTGGTATATGACCAACTAGCATGTTCCCGGCGAGTCCTGTCCGGTGTACTCATAATCCAATGAGCACCTGTATACATCTTAGGTGATCCAACTGACACCAGTGGCTTGTGAGACCGGCCACCGCCCCTCGTCGGGGTCTCGAATGTACACACTAGTCTACTCTGGAGTATCGATGCCCTGTCTCGAAACTCACACGACTAGGGACCATTTAAGGATATGCTTATAGACCCCAGCTCCCACTTATATGATCGCCCTCATACTGCTGGTGGTCAAGAAAGAATCCTAAGGGCTCTATCAACGTGTAATAGCAACTTGTCAGGTCACCTAAAACAGTACACGATGATAAAGGTAAACCAGATAGCATACTATCATCTCGAGTAAGACTGTCCTACCGGGATAGGTCCTCCATCAATCATTGCAATCACGTACCTGTGACCTAATAATTGACTCTGAGGGCACTATCTCCAACACAAGTGAGACTAAACTGCTATGTTTATAACATTCAAATCAGTTATCTCATAACTTCTTGTGGATTCCAATTATTGTATCACATTCCAGATAGATAGAAAATGTTAAACTTTTCGATCGAACAATCAAACACCCAAGTTTTCCCGAAACTGATCAACACATGAAACAAGTTTAAAAACATCCAGTTCATGCCTCAGTACCAACGGTCCAGCCGTAGAAGGGTCAAGCCAACGCCTCACATGTGGCACGCCGTACTCCCCCAAACCCGAAGGTTCAAAGGGCAGTTCAAGACGGTCACATAATCGAGTTAAGGTTTGTTGTCTTCTAGAGGGACCATCGCGTTACTTGCACTACTTAGAACGTTATTAAACTACGGAAAGATCCAACACTTGGAAATTTCCCGACAGGGGAAAAAGTGGGTATTTATATCCGGTCGAACTTTTTAACATATTCTAAAATTACCTGGAAAAACACATAGACGAAGTTAAATAAACCGATCGAATTATCGAATCCCCAAAACAACCCAGAAAATTCAACTGTTGAATATCAATTAAAAATTCCCATAAAATACAGCATCTTAAGAAAGAAATTACTGTGCAAAAATAAGTGAACAATCTCATTGTATTGCCGCGGAACCGCCGCCCAACCTAGGGTACAGCCGCGGTTCCGCGGTGGTTTAATTGAATTAGGTCCACGAATTTCACAGTAATTCCTATAAAACCCTGCTGAATTTTTTGGCTATTTTTAATATGGAAAAATCCACTTTTTCAGAAAAAGTCCAGAGAATGGTATTCTTTTAGGGTTTTGGATTCGAACGGATTTCTAACATCGTCTACGCATCACCTAAGGCTCTAGCTAGGCTCTGATACCACTGTAGGTCAGGCAGCCACCCCATCCAATGGGGTCGCCGTGGCACCAACGGGTCCCTCAGCCGCTACTTTTTATGCATGCCCCCTCGCGAGGACTACAACCCGCCGGAACACCTTCCGGTCTCGGGACACCCTGGGGGTAAGAGCCTATGCTTCGCCACACTGTCACACAGTGAGAACCCCCCATAGGTCGACATCTAATGCCTAGTAACTCTGATAGCACTGTAGGTCAGGCAGCCACCCCATCCAATGGGGTCGCCGTGGCACCAACGGGTCCCTCAGCCGCTACTTTTTACGCATGCCCCCTCGCGAGGACTACAACCCGCTGGAACACCTTCCGGTCTCGGGACACCCTGGGGGTAAGAGTCTATGCTTCGCCACACTGTCACACAGTGAGAACCCCCCAAAGGTCGACATCCAATGACTAGTAGCTCTGATACCACTGTAGGGTTCCTAGGCACACTAATGAGGTCTCACAAGGCATCAACCATGCCAAATTATAATTTTTTCATGTGCCTACAAACCCTAATACGGATCGTTGACTAGAGGTAAGGCGATACAACAAGCTAGTTAACAACTTAACTAAGAGTGAACCGAAAATACAACCTTTGTAGATCCGGTCCTCCACCTCCATAGCTCCGCGTTGACGTCCCTCCACTGCGATCATCGGATCCCGGACTCTAGTAATGGTTTCGTCGAAGAAATGATCGGGCTAGGTCGTCGACTTTGATGCCGAAGATGATCTACGTCGAGGCAACATAAGATCAAGCTCCAACTTCAGCAAGCCATGAAACTTTTGAAGAAAACATCCTATACTACTTGGCAAGTGGTAGAGGATGAAGAAATAGGAAGTGGGTTCACTTTGGATTTGGATTTCTCACTTGGAATCATCACTTGACATTTTTCAAGAAAGCTTTTCCTTTTCTTCACTTGAAGAAGAAGAAGATGAAGAAGAAAAAAGAATTATCAATAATTGAAAAACAAGTGATGGTTATCAAAATGCAACCTTGGTTAAGTGTAGAGAATAAACTAGGGTTATGTGAATGGTTAGGTTAAGCAAAAGAAACAAAAATGGTTGAACTTTTCAAAGCTTCATGAAGCTTCAAAGAAAAGACAAAGCAAGAAACCATTTCCATTTCTTTGCTAAAATGAATAAAGAGAATAAATAAATTAGTAAATCAAAACCCTAACCATCAACATAACCATGGTTTAATCATACACACCCAAGTTTGCATATATCATCAAACATGATACAAACTAGTGCACAAAACTATATCATATATACAATGTGCAAATCAAGTGAGAAAATCTATCTTAAGTGAACCAATACTAGTTAATGTAAAGTAATATATCAAATATATAATTATACATTAAATCATTAAATCAACACTTGACTTTACGATCCGGTCATATCGCATATGACCGACTAATATCCAATGTATCGGCTTATCGAATCAATCCTTGATTCGATAACTAGGTTATATCGCATACAACCAATCGATACATTCATCGCGAGAATAGAATACGGTATCATATACACGCATTATTCTCGGTCCCGCACATATCTCATATGCGCTCCTATTTCGTTTCGCTTGAGCCAGGAAACCTCTGTGTAGGACTCTAAAGACTCGTCAATACGCCGGCAGCAAGTGATGATCATATCAAACACCCACAAGCCGCAAGCGGTCTGCTAAACGTAACGGCCACCCGGGTATTGAGCGATCAGAAGATCGATGAGCAAGCCCGCTCATACTCCTGTGAATCCAACCAGTAACACTTACCGTACAGTCCGGTGTCGTCGTCTGATATGTCGCATATCTCGCCTAGGGGTGGTAAACGTCAGACCCCAATAGCTCGATAAGTCGTGTCGATATGAGGTCTATAACAGTTAGAGAAACTACTGGTAACACTTACCAGTAAATCTCAGCAACCCTGGCCACGGATTTCCGGTTATAACCAATCGAACACAGCGCAACATCAACTCCCTATACCGGGAGAGACGAATCCCTTCCTATCGCTCATTGCCTCCATGTGATTCGGGACTGTACCCAAAAACCACCGTTTTGCACGCCCTCTTGGACGTGGTAAGGTGGAAATCAAAGCACAGTAGGAATCACACAAGACTCTATGACGATCTCGGGTCTGCAGACTAACCTGTACCAGTGTCACCAGAGAACTGCCATCTGACGTAAGGTATAATACCATCTGGGAGTTCTCGGCGAGTCCGTCCAGTGTACCCAGTCTCCACTGAGCACCCGTATATCATCTCTGATGTC
Source organism: Agapanthus africanus (assembly GCA_030015575.1). NCBI lineage: Eukaryota > Viridiplantae > Streptophyta > Magnoliopsida > Asparagales > Amaryllidaceae > Agapanthus > Agapanthus africanus. Next base: position 249,767,084 of record CM057349.1, read on the forward strand.
AAACACCAATGGATATGGGATCATCCATCGCCCATCTGTATGGGTCGAGAAGATATACGCTAGTCTACTCGGTATATCGATGCCCCGTCGCGATACACCCACGACTAGGGACCTTGAAGGATGTACTTATGGACTACCATGTCCCACTAGTATCATCCACATCATAGTCCAGGTAGTCAAGTACACATCCTAAGGGCTTTACCAACATGTAACAGAGAGACAATCAGTATACACGTTAAGGTAAAGAGTAACCAGATAGCATACTATCATGTCGAGCAAGAAAGTCCTCCCTATATATGTCCCAGCATCCACTACAATATACATCCTATGTATAGCAATTGCCTCTAGGGCATACATATAACTAACAGAATACTTAAGTGCCGAGTTCCTAGGTTACCTAAAAGAGAAAGGAATTCTCTCTTAGCTTACTCCTCCATACACTCCACAGCATAACGGTGTATCAGAGAGACGGAATCGAACCCTATTGGATATGGTACGTTCCATGATGAGTAATGCTGAGTTACCGCGATCTTTTTGGGGTTATGCGCTAGAATCAGCAGCATATCTTCTGAACAGGGTTCCTACCAAAACTGTGCCTACCACGCCATATCAGATGTGGAGTGGGAAGAAACCATATCTTCAGTATCTAAAGATATGGGGATGTCCAGCTTTTGTTAAAAAGCAGCATGTGGACAAACTCGAGGCACGATTAGTACAGTGTAAGTTTGTGGGATATCCAAAGAACTCCAAGGGGTATTATTTCTATTACGCAGAGGAACAAAAGGTTTTGTTTCTCGTAATGCCCATTTTCTAGAACAGCAGTTTTTAGAAAAGGAAACAAGTGGGAGCAAAATAGAACTGGAAGAAATTCCAGAACCACAAACTACCACTGAAAGTTTGGTAGAACCAGTAGTTCAAGAAGAACAGGACATTTCCACACCCCTCCGCAGGAGTAGTAGGCCGTCTCATCCGCCTGAGAGATACTACGGTTTTCTCATAAATGGGGATGGAGAGGATTGCATCATTGATGATGATGAACCTACTAGCTTCCAGCAAGCCATCCAGAGCGGTGACTCGGTACGATTGGTTGATGCAATGCAGACCGAGATAGAGTCCATGTACACCAACAAAGTATGGACTTTGGACTTTGCTCCAGATGGGGTAAAACCCATAGGATGCAAATGGATCTTCAAGAAAAAGATTGGTGTAGATGGTCAGGTGGAAACCTATAAGGCTAGACTTGTTGCAAAGGGTTTTCGTCAAAGACCTGGTTTGGACTATGACGAAACTTTTTCTCCAGTGGCTATGCTCAAATCCATTCGGGTCCTTCTTGCTATTGCCGCCTTCCATGAGTATGAGATCTGGCAGATGGACGTAAAAACGGCTTTTCTAAATGGTAATTTGGAAGAGTGCGTCTATATGGATCAGCCAGAAGGCTTCAATCAGAGTGGGAGCAGCGGGAAAGTGTGCAAGTTGCTTAAGTCCATTTATGGACTAAAGCAGGCATCGCGTAGTTGAAACATTTGTTTTGATGAAACGGTCAAAGAATATGACTTTATCAAAAATCCAGATGAACCATGTATATATAGTAAATTTGTAGCACGAACTGTCATATTCCTCGTCTTGTACGTGGATGACATTCTATTGATAGGAAATGACATTCCTATGCTACAATCTGTCAAAGGATTCTTGTCACACAGGTTCTCCATGAAAGACCTGGGTGATGCCTCTTACATTCTGGGGATCCGGATCTATCGTGATAGATCCAAGAGGATGTTGGGACTTTCACAGTCCAGGTATATCAACACTATACTGAAAAGATTCAGTATGGAAGATTCTAAGCGCGGTAATCTACCATCTTGTCATGGAATCAACCTCTCCAAAGAGATGTCTCCCAAGAATGATTTGGAAAGGGAACGCATGTCTATTATACCCTACGCTTCTGCGGTTGGCTCTATAATGTATGCGATGTTGTGCACCAGACCAGATGTAGCTTACGCACTAAGCGTGGTAAGCAGGTATCAGTCAGACCCAGGAGAGAAACACTAGATAACAGTAAAGAACATTCTCAAGTACCTGAGAAGGACTAAGGAGATGTTCTTGGTTTACGGCGGAAAAGACCTCAGGATCGAGGCCTTTGCTGATTCCGGCTTCCAGAGTGACAAGGATGACTCCAAGTCCATGTCAGGTTATGTCTTTACCCTCAATGGAGGGGCGGTGTGCTGGAAGAGTTCCAAGCAGGACACCGTTGCTGACTCAACGATGGAAGCGGAGTATATTGCTGCTTGCGATGCCGCAAAAGAAGCGGTCTGGATGAAGAAGTTCCTCATAGAACTTCAGGTGGTTCCTACCATTGTTGATCCAATACCGCTGTATTTCGACAACAACGGAGCTATAGCTTTAGCGAAGGAACCCAGGTCCCATCAGAAGACCAGACACATCTTAAGGCGGTATCACCTAATCAGGGAGATCATAGATTGCCGGGAGATCGAGGTCCGGAGAGTTGCCACAGAGGAGAACATTGTTGATCCATTCACAAAGGCCTTACCTCAGATTCAGTTCGAGAGGCTACTCGAGATGATCGGTCTTCGATATGCCAGTACATGGCCCTAGTGCAAGTGGGAGATTGTTAGTGTATATGCCCTAGGGGCCATTATTGTATCATACTAGCTTGTATATTACTTAATGGAAGCTTGGGATATCATAGTTATATTAACAGTCTTGCTAAACATGGTAGTATGCTACTTGGTTTTATCTATCGTAATATGTGTGTACGTATTGATAGAGCCCTTAAGATCTTGCTTGACTACCAGCGTTATGATGGCGGTCACACTAGTGGGGGCTGGATAGTCTACAAGCACATCCTTTTTCAGGTCCCTAGTCGTAGGATTATTAAGACAGGGCATCGATACTCCGGAGTAGACTAGTGTGTACGCTTCTCATCCCAGTTGGGGAGATGGTCTGTCCCACAGCCATCAGTACGTCGTACTGGAGATAGTATACAGGTGCTCGTTGGGTTACGGGTACACCGGACAGGACTCGCAGGGAACTGTTGGTTGGTATTATACCCGTCGTCGGTTAACAGTTCCCAGGTGACATGAGTACAGCATAGTCCGCAGACTTGACACTGCAACTTCGCCTCGAGTGTGTCCCACTGTTTTTAGATTGCTACCCTACCCGGCTCAAAGGAGTCGTGCAAACAGGTAGCAGTTGGGTGCAGTCCCGAGCACTTGGAGGCAGTAGTGGTTAGACAGGATTCGTCTCTCCCGGTATTGGGAGTTGATATCGCGCTGTGTCTGGAGAGCCATTACGCAAAGTCCCTGGCCAGGGCAAGCGAGATTTACTGGTAGGTTTTCCAGTAGTTTCTCAAGGTGTAATGGGCTTCGCTCCGACACGACTTATACCGCTTTTAGGGGACTGACGCTTGCCGCCCCCCTAGGCCCGATATGCGATAGTCCTAGACGAACAGACCGGACTGTACGGAGATTGTCACATCAGGCTCAGTAGGAGTTTGGATGGGTTTCCTCATCGGCCTTCTTATCGACATCTACCTGGGGACCGTTACGTACAGCTAGTGCCGCTTGCGGTCTGTGGTTAAACCCACTGCCAGCGTAGTGTCGAGTCTTTAGAGTCCCATACAGAGAGTTTCCCTGCTCCGGGCGAAACGATATAGAGGTTGTATGGTTTTACGACAAGGGTTCGGACGCGTACGTGTGTTTACGCACCTACGACGTTCGGAAAGTTTTTACTAGCCGGCTTTGGTTTAAGCCAGATTCTAGTATCGGATTATTGGATTTATACAGTCTAAAGTTTTTTCGTGTTTTCACGGATAGGAGGGGCGTTCTCGTAAATTGTCGAGAAGCTTCTAGAAGGATGATGACTTGGAGGCTAAGGTGGCATTTGCATTAAATGATTTAATGACTCATGGTGTGATTCATACAAAGGAGTTAGTGTTGCATTTAATGTTTAATGACTCATGTGATGAATCACACAAAGTGAATAAATGAAGCATGGTTGGTAAATCATTTGATTTATTCATTTAATAAATTATTATGCTTCATATATTCAAGATGATATATTATTTCATTTCATTCTCACTATCACCTTCTCTCTCCTCAAGCTCTCTCTCTCTTCAAACCCTAATCCTAACCTCTCATGTGTTGAGATCAAGGATTAGCAAGACTCATTAATCCATAATCATACTCTATATTCCCTACGTGACTTTGATTAGCAATTAGAGTAACCTAGTTACCTCAAGATTAGAGGCAAAGCTTGGAGTAGAAGCTCTCGGGTGGATCATCTATTACAAAGAGGAGGCCGACGAGGAGGTGGTTAACGAGAAGAAGAAGGACTTGGTTCATTAGGTATAATCTTCTTTCATTGTAGCTAATTACTCCTATGTTAGTGTTAGTTATAGTTTAGCAAAGATCCTTTCGGTTAGTCGATGTTAGTTTAAAGAAAAAGATTGTTTTTCATATTTCCGCCTCCCCGCAACTCGTAGGGTGTACAACGTCGACTTACAGTGATGTCCTAGTATTTGGATGACATATACGTTGCAGGAAGTGAAATTCATATACTACGATCGGTTATACTGTGGTTGTCACACAGTGGTTTCTTCACATAGGATTTGGATATTATATTAGGCATTCTGGTTACTAGATCTATGGTTTTAGATCTAGATTTGGGTAGTTTCCCAATTCGGGTACTTAGACAGTATTCTAAAGGTGTTTAGAATAGACGACTCCTAGCAAGGTGGTGTACCTGCAGGTGATGGAGTCACCCTCTCTAAAGGTGTCTTACAGACTGAAGGGGAGAGGGATGTGCATGATTGGCATATCACTTGCTTAGGTAATTGAGTCAATCCTGAGATGTCAAGTTCCACACCAGATGTTGTTTTTGCACTAACTGGAATAAGTTGATATTAATCCAATCCTTGGAGAAACGTTCGGAAGCAGTTTTAGAACATAAGTCGATATTCTAGGGATTTGGTAACGGCAGCCTCCTTCGGGAGACGGTTATCATCCTAGGCTTCCAAGATGACCTGGATGACAGAGTGACTGCTGGAGTTATAGTTTTCCCTCTTATGAGGGGGCAGTAGTTTTGGACAGGTGGTCCAAGCGAATACTGAGGGAGAAGTGGCGCAGGATACTGATTAAATTCAGTTGACGATACAGTCTAAGAAGTTTACTGGATTTAGAGTTCATTTATGAACTGGGTCCCATCAGATATCCAGACATATTCTAAGACAGATATTGCTCATTTCGGGAGTTAGTTTTCTCCGCGAGCTTGAGATAAAGAGAGACATAGAAAGAAACATCAGAGCGGATCCACTCACTGAGACTATTTCTCGAAAGCAATAGTTTTACAAACGAGCTTTGTAAAGCTGATTAGTAGAGAAGTTGGGTATTCGGTATCACACGGGCAGTGAGTATGCGACACCGCAATAATTAGCCTTAAGTGCAAGTGGGAGATTGTTGGCTATAGTGCCCTCAAGTCAATTATTGGATCGCAGGCACGTGATTGCAATGATTGAAGGAGGACCTTGTTCATGTTAAGTTTACCTAGCACCTCATGAAGGGTTTGAAGCATCACATATGTCAAAATCAAATTTTTAAGGTGCTAAGTGAACATACAAAGAATCATCACTAGAAATTTAGGGTTTCATAACATTGACATCATCACAAGTAGTAAAAGCTAGGGTTTTGAGAGTACAACCTTTGTAGCTCCCTACGCTAAACTTCTTAGCTACTTGAGGGTTGGAAAAAAGTCCGCTTGAGATCCTCTAGGTCCACGATGATCCACCCGGAGTCCTCTTTGTCCAAGCTTGAAACTTCACAAGATCAAGAGAAGAAATGGAAGCTAACACTCTTCACTAATGGGCAAGACTAGTGTAGAATGGTGTTGTGGTTGGTTTTCTCACTTCAAAATCCTAACTTGGTAATGCTTTTGTTCACTTGAGAGAACTAGAGAGCAAGAGAGAAAGGAGGAAGAAGATGATGGCTTTTTAAGCTTAAGATAATGATAAGCTTGTGAAGAAAATGAGAAAATGAAAATATATATATATTCACTCTCTCATTCTAAACCATGGTTGTAAAATATCTTAGATATTTTAGTTTGGAACAAAAATGACCATAGAAAATGAATCATGGTTAATTCAAGGGGTTAGTGCAAGAATAAAAGATTAAACCATGAAACAATTTCCATTTTCATTTTCCTTTTTCCGAATAAATAATATCCATATATTTTACATATGGTGTGAGTCTTATATTGCCACCATCTACTATATCAACAACCATGATAACCATTATGTATGCATGTATGTGTGCATGCACATCCTATGTGCATGAATGAGAATGAATGCATACATGCATGCATACAACATAAAGACAAGAAAGGATTTCAAGTGAGAAACTAATGGTTAATGATAAATCAACACTTGATTTAGCAACCCGGTCATATCACATACGACCCAACCAAAAGCAAGCCGCTCGATTAATATACGGTATCCCATACATGCATTTTAACCGGGTCCACGCGCATATCGCATATGCGCACCACATCGTTTTGCCTGGACTAGGTAACTCCATTGTGGGACTCTAAGACTCGTCAATACGCCGGCAGTGGGTGATGATCATATCAAGAACCCCCAAGCCGCAAGCGGTCAGCTAAACGTAACGGCTACCTGGGTATTGAGCGATCAGAAGAAAACAAGCGAACCTGTTACAACTCCCGTCGAGCCAACTGGCAACACTACCGTACAGTCCGGTCTCTTCGTCAAATATGCTGCATATCGAGTCTAGGGATGGTAACGTCGACCCCAATAACTCAATAAGTCGTGCTGATGAATGGTCTATAACAGATCGAGAAACTACTGATAACACTTACCAGTAAATCTCAACAGCCCTGTCCAGGGACTCACTGATATAGCCAATCGAGCACAGCACAGCATCAACTCCCAATACCGGGAGAGACGAAACCCCTCCTATCACTCATCGCCTTCGTGTGTCTCGGGACTGTACCCAATGGCCACCTGTTTGCACGACTCAGTAGAGCCGTGGTAAGGTGGTAATCAAAGTACAGTGGGAGAACACACAAGACTCTATGACGATCTCGGGTCTACAGACTAACCTGCACCAGTGTCACCTGAGAACTGCTATCCGACGATAGATATAATTCCATATAGGAGTTCTCGGTGAGTCCGTCCAGTGTACCCAGTCATCACTGAGCACCCGTATACGATCTCGATGTCAAGCATCGATTAATGTAGGAACATCCATCGCCCATCATATGGGTCTAGTATCATATACGCTAGTCTACTCTGGTATATCGATGCCCCGTCTCAATACACCTACAACTAGGGACATTCCAGGATATGCTTATAAACTACAAATGTCCTACTAGTATGATCTCTATCATAATCACAGTAGTCAAGTCTATATCCTCAGGGCTTTATTAACATGTGTGAATGAATAAAAGCATGATCAAATCAACATGTCAGATAAAGAAGAACCAGATAGCATACTATCATGTCGAGCAAGAATGTACACTGAATATATATATATATATATATATACATGTATGAATACATCCACTATCATATAATGGCCTCTAGGGCATACATATATCCAACAATCTTCCACTTGCACTAAGGCCAGTTATTGGCGTATCTCATACCCAACATCTCAAAAAGTCGCTCATGCTGCGGCTGAGGGAGGGCCTTGGTGAGTGGATCCGCGGCGTTATTCTTTGTGTCTGCTCTCCTAATCTCGATCTCGCGGCGATCTACAATCTCCCGGATCAAATGAAAACGCCTCAGGATGTGTCTGGACCGCTGATAGGACCTGGGCTCCTTGGCTAACGCCATAGCCCCATTATTATCACAATACAATGGTATTGGATCAATAATGGTTGGAACTACTCCTAGCTCCGAGACGAACTTCCTCATCCAGACGGCTTCCTTGGCGGCATCATTCGCGGCAATGTACTCAGCCTCCATCGTAGAGTCTGCAACGGTATCCTGTTTGGAACTCTTCCAACTTACCGCCCCTCCATTGAGGGTAAATACAAACCCGGAGATAGATTTTCTGTCGTCCTTATCGCTCTGGAAGCTCAAATCGGTAAAGGCCTCCATTTGGAGATCTCAATTACCATACACCAAGAACAATTCTTTAGTCCTTCGCAAGTACTTAAGAATGTTCTTCACAGCTATCCAGTAATTCTCCCCTGGGTTGGATTGATACATGCTTACAACACTAAGTGCATAAGCTACATCTGGACGTGTACATAACATCGCATACATTATAGATCCTACTGCCGAAGCATAGGGTATAATGCTCATGCGGGCTCTCTCTTCATCGGTCTTTGGGCAAGAGTCCTTAGAGAGAGTGACCCCATGGCAAGCGGGTAAGGCACCCCGCTTGGAGTCTTCCATACTAAACCTTTTTAGGATGGTGTTGATGTTCCTAGTTTGGGACAATCCCAATAACCTCTTAGATATATCCCTATAGATTCTTATGCCCAGAATGTATGTGGCATCACCCAGGTCCTTCATGGAGAACCTTAGTGATAAGAAAGATTTGACCGACTGTAGCATAGGAATATCATTTCCTATCAGAAGAATGTCATCCACGTACAATACGAGGAATGTGACAGCTCTCCCTACAGCTTTCTTATAAACACAAGGTTCATCTGGATTTTTGATGAAATCAAACTCTTTGATAACATCATCGAAACAGATGTTCCAACTCCGTGATGCCTTCTTTAACCCATATATTGATTTAAGCAATTTACATGCTTTCCCGCTCCTCCCACTGTCGATGAAGCCCTCTGGCTGATCCATATAAACGCATTCATCCAAATTTCCATTTAGAAATGCCGTTTTAACGTCCATCTGCCAGATTTCATAGTCGTAATGAGCAGCAATAGCAAGTAGGATCCGAATGGATTTAAGCATGGCTACGGGCGAAAAAGTCTCGTCATAGTCCAAACCTGGTCTTTGACGAAAACCCTTCGCCACAAGTCTTGCCTTATAGGTCTCTACCTGCCCATCTACACCAATCTTTCTTTTGAAGATCCATTTGCACCCCACAGGTTTTACCCCAGGGGTTACAACGTCCAAAGTCCATACTTTGTTGGTGTACATAGACTCTATTTCGGATCTCATGGCATCTAGCCACTTCACAGAGTCTCCACTCGTGATAGCTTGCTGAAAACTGGTAAGATCATCATCTTCCATGATGCAGTCTTCTCTGTCACCATCAATGAGAAAACCGTAGTACTACTCCGGTGGGCGAGAAGTCCTACCAGATCTACGGAGTGGCCGAGGTTCCTCAGTTTCTATTGCAACAGCCGGTTCAACCAAGTCGTCATTTGTAGTTTGTGTCTCTAGAACCTCTTCTAGATCCACCACATTGCCATCATCTTTATCTGTGAAAAACTCTTTTTCTAAGAATGTGGCATACTGAGAAACAAACACCTTTTGTTCCTCCGTGTGGTAGAATAGATATCCATAAGAGTTCCTTGGATATCCCACAAAGTTACACATGACCGACCGTGTCTCGAGTTTGTCCGGATTCTGCTTTTTAACATAGGCCGGGCAACCCCAAATCTTAATTCTCTTAAGAGATGGTCTCTTCCCATGCTATATCTCATATGACGTGGTAGACTCGGTTTTGGTTGGGACCCTGTTCAGTAGAAACGCTGCAGTCTCCAATACATGCCCCCAAAATGAGACGGGTAACTCAGCATCACTCATCATGGAACGGACCATATCTAATAGGGTCCGATACCTTCGTTCTGACACACCGTTGTGCTGTGGTGTGTAAGGAGGAGTGAGCTGAGAGAGAATCCCATTCTCTTTTAGGAAGTTTGCAAATTCTGTACTGAGGTACTCCCCACCTCGATCTGATCGAAGCATTTTGATACTCAAGCCGGTTTGTTTTTCTACTTCGAGTTTATATTCAGTGAATTTCTTGAAAGCTTCAAATTTGTGCTTTAATAAAAATACATGACCGAATCTTGAGAAATCGTCAGTGAAAGTAATGAAGTATGAAAAACCGCCTCTAGCCTGTGTAGACATTGGCCCACATACATCACTATGTATGAGGCCTAGGAGCTCAGTAGCTCTTTCTCCGTGTCCGGTAAACGGAGTTTTGGTCATTTTACCGTTGATACAAGACTGGCAAGTCGCATAAGATTTATATTCAAAAGGGTTTAAATATCCATCTTTGTGTAACTTGTTTAGTCTTGTTTCGTTAATATGACCAAGTCTACAGTGCCAAAGAAAAGCTTCATTTATTTCTGAATGTTTTCTTTTATTAGTGTGTTGTATGCTGAAAACTGTGTGTTGATTTAGGACGTATATCCCGTTATTAAGCGTACCATACCCAACCAACATTTGATTCAGGTGAATGTTCATAACATTGTTCTGCAATACAAAATTATATCCTTCATTGTCTAACAAAGAAACAGATATTATATTACAAAGCATACTTGGTACAAAATAACATGGGTTCAAAACCAATATACACCCAGATGGCAACCCCAAGTGATACTCTCCCACTGCGACTGTATGTACATTGGAACCATTTCCAACGCGGAGAGTATGGTCACCTGTCTTCAAAACCTTGCTATTTCTCAGCCCCTGCATAGAATTGCAAATGTGAGAACCTGAACCGGTATCTAATACCCAGGAAGCAGAGTTTATTGAAAAACAGTTTTCTGTCACAAACACACCTGAAGCGGAAGCATCCCCATGCTTCTTCTTGAGATTTAAGTACTCCGTACAGTTGCGCTTCCAATGTCCTGATTTGTGGCAATGAAAACATTCCCCTTTCCCCGAATCTCCAGCTTTGGACTTGTCCTTCCCCTTAACCTTTTTAACTCCACCCCTTGGATTGGTGGGCTTCTTCTTTTTCTTTCCCTTGGCCTTAACCTTTGGGCGAGAAGAGGAAGATTGCCCAACACTCAAAACGGAAGTTTTCACTGATTTCAGTGTGCTCTCTGCACTCCTTAACATATTAAGGAGTTCAGGTAGTTCCTTCTCCATGTAGTGCATGTTGAAGTTAACTATGAATTGAGCAAAAGTGGAGGGGAAGGACTGCAGAATAATATCCGTATATTGTTCATTGTCCATCGTCCATCCAAGGTCCTCAAGCTCTTCTATGAGAGCTATCATCTTCAGAACATGGTCTCCTACTGGTGTGCCAGGGGCCATTCGCAACTGAAACAATTTCTTTGATGCTTCGTATCGTAATACGCGGGATTGCTCTCCATACAACTCCTTTGTATGGAGGAATATGGTGTGAATGTCCATATTCTCGTGCTGCTTTTGATGTGTGTTGTCCATCGATGCAAGCGCGAGGCATTTGGCCGTGGCACAGTCAGCGTCCCATGTCTTGCGGACTTCTTTATCCGCAACTGAGGATTTTGGACCTGGGATGGGCGGGGCTGGAGCCGTGAGGACATATGATACTTTATCATAAGTCAAGGCAATTTTCAGATTCCTCAGCCAGTCTTTATAATTGGTCCCATTCAGTTTATTTTTATTTAGTAGAAGCTTGAGTCCTGTCATGGGTATCAGCCATTAAGAGAGAGAAAAGAATACACTCAGCGAAAGCTCTTGCAAAGATCAGATTGGTTATTATCTTGTCTAATCGATATCTCCCACTGCTTTTAATCAAGTTTTTCTTTCAAACCTTAAAAAGAAAACTAGCCAGGATTAATTACAGTCTACAACTTCGCTAACCGTTCAGCCAGGCCAGTGTCGGTACTTGAGGGAGGTTCCCCGTGCTTTCGCACGGACCTAATTAAAGTAAACCTCGTTTTTCCAGAGGCGTAGCCCCGTTAACACCTTTCTAGACACCTAATGGGTTAACTAATTGTAAACTGCAAAACACTCCTGGGAGCAACTATTGCCCACAATGGGATCGGGATCCAACCATCATATGGAAGGTATGCAATCTCATTGCAAATTTCAACTGTTGAAATTCCCGATATGGTTTTGACCCCTAGTACCTATGACCTTAATTATGGTCAACAAATCATAAGTACCAGTCAAGTTCTACCCGTCATTTCTTGATTAATTAGACCCACTCATATGACCCTTAACTATGGTCAACAAAGTCGCATGAATGTCCTAATTAATCTGCATCATATGCAGTGTAGGAAGACATCACTTAGCTACCGTATACTACGCCTTAACTATAGTCAACAAACGTAGCACGAATACTAAGTACTCTACTTCCTAAAATGACGGAGGGTTGCGGATGATTTTTAAGAAAATATTTAACGCTTTGAACTTGATATCGTCGTAGAATCAAATGGTTTTCAAAAGGAGTGGCTTGAGTTCCGCGATTTTGAAATGTAGCTTTTTCATAAAGAGCCGAGTGGTTTTTAAATCCTATTCTACAACATCTTTTTAGGTTTATTTTCTTTACATTAATCATATTAATGTAGTCCCATCATTTAAGTAATTAAGCCAATCACAGAAAAGAAACGAAAATACAACGTACGCTTATGCCATCCGCATTCGCCGCAATGTTCCGTTATGCACCGTTAGGTTACTTAACTAACAGCATACCGGGACAGGACTAGCGCGGGTGTAAAACATAAGCAACGCCTAATATCATATATATAATATATCATTCGTCTCAGATATCACATCACAGAATACAGGCAGCAGAAACACAGATATGATGGGATATACTAGGACGTCCGTATTTAGTATTTAGCCAACAATAGAAAATACGGATTCCACAGTCGCGATGAATAGCCAAGCCCACACCCTGGACCCCTACGAGAGCAGCAAGCGACCCTACCAATTCTGGAGTTTAGGAGACCCGGTCTTGACTCCTCGATATGGCCTCCCACTGAACCCCAGAACCTGGTCACCTGTGCTCCCCTCCTTGGGCCCATCCTAATGCGGAAAAGTAAATAATATACAACATTGGTGACATCAACCTCAACCCGGAAGTGCCCCAAATAAAAGAATATTACATTACATTTGAATTTTACATGAATGAAAAGAAAACTCTCATCTCGCATAAACACCCCCGGCTATTCAATCGCGACAATCCTGCACATCATATCTCAGCAACACATAATATCATATATCATCAACGTAAGTAAGTATGCGTACCCCGATTGTCGTTGATCTATAGCAACGAAACCGGAAATACAACTACATCCTACACTTACGGTCACAGAAAAAAGTGTAAAACTACAATATTTGGAATCCACATTCTCTTTAGACATCGTAAATCCGAAATATCACATACTTCGCATTTCATGCCTAACTATATGAATTCCACATATTGTATCACATTCCAGATAAATAGACAGTATTAAAGTTTTCGATCGAATGATCAAATACCCAAAAATTCCTAAAGCTCAACACTTGAGCGGAGTTCAAAAATCCCAGAATGTGACACAGTAGCAGTGGTCCAGCCGTAGATGGGTCAAGCCAATGCCTCACATGTGGCACGCCGTACTGCCCCAAACCCTAAGGTTTAGAGGCAATTCAGACGGTCACATAATCGAGTTAAGGTTTGTGTTCTTCTAGAGGGTCCACCACTTAACTTGCACATATTTCCGAAAGATTTAAACCCGAGAAAAAATCAACACTTGAAAAATTTTCATGCCGGGAAAAAGTGAGTTAATGATACTCGTTCGAACATTTTAATACTTTCTAAATTATCCGAAAAAGGCACGAAATTAAAATTCCGATCGAATCACCGAATCCAAAACAATCCCCAGAACATTCAATGTAGGGTTCCTAGGCACTCTCAACAGGTCTCACAAAGCATCAACCATGCCAATTTCAAATTTTAGGGGTGCCGAGAAATCCTAGACTACGGATCGTTGGCTAGATGTCTAGGCGAAACAAGAACTAGTAAACTACTTTACTAAGAGAACGGAAATACAACCTTTGTAGATTCGGTCCTCCACCTCCATAGCTCCGCAATGAAGTCTCCTCGCTGTCCAAATGGAATCCCGGGCTCTAGCGTCGGCTTCATCGGAGAAATGGGCGGGCAAGGTCGTCGGCTTCGTGCCGAAGATGATCTACGTCGAGGAATCGCTAGATCAAGCTCCAACTTCACCAAGTCATGAAACTTGTGAAGAAAACACACTCTACTACTTGGCAAGAGGTAGAGGATGAAGAAATAGGAAGTGGGTTCACTTTAGAATTGGATTTCTCACTCATTTCATCAATTCACCATTGATGAAGTCAAGCTTTTTCTTCAAGTAGAAGATGAAGAAGATGATGAAAAGAAATATCATAAGTATTTTCAAAATAGAAAATAATATGAATACTTATCATATCCTAACCCTAGTTAAGTGTAGAGAATAGACTATGGTTTGTTTAAATGGTTAGGGTTAAGCATGAAGACAAAATGGTTACAAAGTCAAACCTTCATGAAGATTCAACTACAAACAAAGAAAGCCACCATTTTCTGTTTATTCTTTCCAAAATAAATAAATAAATAAATAAGAAAGAAAAGCAAAACCCTAATCATTAACTTAACCATGGTTTAATCTTTACACTTAACCAAGTTAACATGTATCATCAAACATGATACAATCAAGTGCACAAAAGTATATCACATATACAACTTGTGAACTTCTAGTGAGAAAATCCATTTAAGTGAACCTATATTAGTTAATGTAAAGTGATATATCAAATATATAATTATACATTAAATCATTAAATCAACACTTGATTTAACGACCCGGTCATATCGCATATAACCGACTAATATTAATAGTAACAACTTATCGAATCAACACTTGATCCGATAACCCGGCTATAACGCATATAACCGATCAATGTTACAAATCGCGAGAATCGAATACAGTATCACATACTGGTATCATTCTCGGTCCCGCACATATCTCATATGCGCTCCTATTTCGTTTCGCTTGAGCCAGGAAACCTCTGTGTAGGACTCTAAAGACTCGTCAATACGCCGGCAGCAGGTGATGATCATATCAAGCACCCACAAGCCGCAAGCGGTCTGCTAAACGTAACGGCCACCCGGGTATTGAGCGATCAGAAGATCGACGAGCAAGCCCGCTCACACTCCAGTGAATCCAACCAGTAACACTTACCGTACAGTCCGGTCTGATCGTCTGATATGTCGCATATCTCGCCTAGGGGTGGTAAACGTCAGACCCCAATAGCTCGATAAGTCGTGTCGATATGAGGTCTATAACAATTCGAGAAACTACTGGTAACACTTACCAGTAAATCTCAGCAACCCTGGCCAGGGATTTCCTGTTATAGCCAATCGAACACAGCGCAACATCAACCCCTATACCGGGAGAGACGAATCCCCTCCTATCGCTCATTGCCTCCATGTGATTCGGGACTGTATCCAAAAACCACCATTTTGCACGCCCTCTTGGACGTGGTAAGGTGGAAATCAAAGCACAGTGGGAACTACACAAGACTCTATGACGATCTCGGGTCAACAGACCACTCTGTACCAGTGTCACCAGAGAACTGCCATCTGACGTAAGATATAATACCATCTGGGAGTTCTCGGCGAGTCCGTCCAGTGTACCCAGTCTCTACTGAGCACCCGTATATCATCTCTGATGTCAAACACCAATGGATATGGGATCATCCATTGCCCATCTGTATGGGTCGAGAAGGTATACGCTAGTCTACACTGGTATATCGATGCCCCGTCTCGATACACCCACGACTAGGGACTTTGAAGGATGTACTTATGGACTACCATGTCCCCACTAGTATGATCCGCATCATAGTCCAGATAGTCAAGTACACATCCTAAGGGCTTTACCAACATGTATCAGAGAGACAATCAGTGTACACGTTAAGGTCAAGATCAACCAGATAGCATACTATCATGTCGAGCAAGAAAGTCCTCCCTATATATGTCCCAGCATCCACTACAATATACATCCAATGTACAGTAATGGCCTCTAAGGCATACATATAACTAACAATCTCCCACTTGCACTAGGGCCATCTGATAGCAGTGGTTGTAGTATCTCATACTCAACCATCCCATAAAAATCTCTCTCTGGGAACAGCCCTTTGTGAGTGGATTCGCTGTGTTGTCCTCTGAGTCTACTCTCCAAACCTAGATCTCTTGGAGATCAAGCTGTAGGGTTCCTAGGCACTCTAGTGAAGTCTCACAAGTGATCAAACATGCACAAATAAAATTTTACGGGTGCCTACAAACCCGACTACGGATCGTTTGCTAGATATTTAGGCGAAAAGATAACTAGTTAACAATTAACTAAGGGAATACGGAAATACAACCTTTGTAGATCCGGTCCTCCACCTCCACGGCTCCGCAACGAGGTCGTCTCCGCTGTCCAAATAAAATCCGGGCTCTAGAGTCGGCTTCGTCGGAGAATGGGCAAGCTAGGTCGTCGATGTCCATGCCGAAGATGATCTACGTCGAGGCATCGCTAGATCAAGCTCACAACTTCACCAAGTCATGAAACTTGTGAAGTAAACACACTCTACTACTTGGCAAGAGGTAGAGGATGAAGAAATAAGAAGTGGGTAGACTTTAGAATCGGATTTCTCACTCATTTCCATCACTTGCCATTGATGGGGCAAGCTTTCTTCACTTGAAGAATGAAGAAGAAGAAGGAAATAGTTATGATAAGTTAATTAGGAAAAGAAAAGAATAATCAAAACTTATCATGACTAAACCATGGTAAAGTGTAGATATTGAACTAGGGTTAAATCAAATGGTTAGGTTAAGCATGAGATAAGAATGGTGGACCAAGTCAAAGGTTCATGAATCTTCAACTACAAACAAAGAAAGCCACCATTCTTCTCATTTCTTTTTCCAAAAAGAAAATAAATAAATAAATGAATAAATAGATATGAAAAACAAAACCATAACCATTTAAATAACCATGGTTTAATCTTTACACAAACCAAAAAGCATGTATCATCAAACATGATACAAGCAAATGCACAAAATCATATCACATATATAATGCGCACATCCGAGTGAGAAAATCCATCTAAAGTGAACCAATATTAGTTAATGCAAAGTAATATATCAAATATATAATTATACATTAAATCATTAAATCAACACTTGATTTAACGATCCGGTCATATCGCATATAACCGGCTAATATCCAATGTATCGATTTATCGAATCAATCCTTGATTCGATAACCAGGTTATATCTCATACAACCATTCGACACATTCATCGCGAGAATGAAATACGGTATCACATACACGCATTATTCTCGGTCCCGCACATATCTCATATGCGCTCCTATTTCGTTTCGCTTGAGCCAGGAAACCTCTGTGTAGGACTCTAAAGACTCGTCAATACGCCGGCAGCAGATGATGATCATATCAAACACCCACAAGCCGCAAGCGGTCTGCTAAACGTAACGGCCACCCGGGTATTGAGCGATCTGAAGATCGACGAGCAAGCCCGCTCACACTCCAGTGAATCCGACCAGTAACACTACCGTACAGTCCGGTCTGATCGTCTGATATGTCGCATATCTTGCCTAGGGGTGGTATACGTCAGACCCCAATAGCTCGATAAGTCGTGTCGATATGAGGTCTATAACTGTTCGAGAAACTACTGGTAACACTTACCAGTAAATCTCTGCAACCCTGGCCAGGGATTTCCTGTTATAGCCAATCGAACACAGTGCTACATCAACCCCCTATACCGGGAGAGACGAATCCCCTCCTATCGCTCATTGCCTCCATGTGACTCGGGACTGTACCCAAAAACCACCGTTTTGCACGCCCTCTTGGACGTGGTAAGATGGAAATCAAAGCACAATGGGAACCACACAAGTCTCTATGACGATCTCGGGTCAACAGACTACTCTGTACCAGTGTCACCAGAGAACTGCCATCTGACGTGAGGTATAATACCATCTGGGAGTTCTCGGCGAGTCCGTCCAGTGTACCCAGTCTCTACTGAGCACCCGTATATCATCTCTGATGTCAAACACCGATGGATATGGGATCATCCATCGTCCATCTGTATGGGTCGAGAAGGTACACGCTAGTCTACTCTGGTATATCGATGCCCCGTCTCGATACACACACGACTAGGGACTTTAAAGGATGTACTTACGGACTACCATGTCCCCACTAGTATGATCCGCATCATAGTCCAGGTAGTCAAGTACAGATCCTAAGGGCTTTACCAACATGTAACAGAGAGACAATCAATATACACGTTAAGGTAAAGTGTAACCAGATAGCATACTATCATGTCGAGCAAGAAAGTCCTCCCTATATATGTCCCAGCATCCACTACTATATACATCCTATGTACAGTAATGGCCTCTAGGGCATACATATAACTAACAATCTCCCACTTGCACTAGGGCCATCTGTAGCAGTGGTTTGAAGTATCTCATACTCAACCATCCCATAAAAGTCTCTCTCTGGGAAAAGGCCTTTCGTGAGTGGATCCGCTGTGTTGTCCTCTAAGTCTACTCTCCAAACCTCGATCACCCTGGAGATCAACTATCTCCATGATCAGGTGATACTGCCTTAGAATATGTCTGGATCACTGATGGGACGGACGTTCCTTGGCATAAGCCACAACTCCATTGTCACACAATGGGAGGAACTAAGTTCATCTCATGAACCAATATACACCCAGACAGCCACTTTGGTAGCATCTTAAGTAGCGATGTATCCTGCCTTTATCGTCTAGTATGTCACGGTATCTAGCTTGGAACTCTTCCAACATACCGTCCCTTTACTGAGGGTAAAGACAATGCCTACGACTGACATTCAGTCGTCTTTATCACCCTGGAACACTTCCAGTGATTCTCCTCAGGATCGATTGACACCATCTCACTACATCTAGTGAGTATCCTAACATCCATTTAGATCTATCTCATAGATCCAAAATCCAGGATTTAGTAGGTATCACTTTAATCCTATATGGAGAATCTTTGTGATAAGCGGAGATTGATCGAGCGTAGCATAAGAAACTCCTTTCTTATCAAGAGTATGTCATCCACGTACTCTACGAGGATCGTCACCATACTCTCTACTACCTTTTTGTATATACAAGGTTCATCTACCATTTTGATGATGTCAAACTCTTTGACCGCTTCATCAAAACAGATGTTCCAACTCCGCGATGCCTGCTTTATCCTATAAAGCATCTTGCACACGTTTCCGCTGCTCCCACTGTCTACGAAGCCCTCTGGCTGTGTACTTATAGACGCTCTCTTCTAATTCATCATTTAGAAAAGCAGTCAAGACACCCAACCACCAGATATCGTAGTCATGGTATGCAGCCGTGGCAAGTAGGATCTGGATGGACATAAGCATAGCTACTTGAAAAGGTTTCATCATTATCCACGCCTGGTCAATGATGCAAACTTTTAACAAGTCTAGCTTTGAAAGTCTCAACTTTTCCATGTACACCAAGTAATCTTCTCAAGATATACTTGCTCCTGATGGGAATTTAACCCTTCAGATATAGCAACCAAAGTCCATACTTTGCTGGTGTATAAGGATTCCATCTCAGATCACTAAGCATCCAGCCATTCTTACAGAGTCCCACTCCTGATGGCCAGCTCGAAACTAGTTGGGTCATCATCTCTGTTGGAGATAGTGCCCTCATAGTCAATTATTGGATCGCAGGTACGTGATTGCAATGATTGCGGAGGACCTATCCCGGTAGGACAGTCTCACTCGAAATGATAGTATGCTATCTGGTTTGCCTTTATCAGTTGTGTACATGTTCAGGTGACTGATTGCATGTTACACTTTGATAGAGCCCTTAGGATCTTGCTTTACTACCAACTGTATGAGGGCGATCATATACGTGAGAGTTGGGTAGTTTATATGCATATCCTTAATTGTGGTCCCTAGTCGTGGGAGTTTCGAGACAGGGCATCGATACTCCGGAGTAGACTAGTGTATACAGTCGAGACCCCGACGAGGGGCGGTGGCCGGTCTCACAAGCCACTGGTGTCAGTTGGATCACCTAAGATGTATACAGGTGCTCATTGGGTTATGAGTACACCGGACAGGACTCGCCGGGAATCTGCTAGTTAGTACTATACCTATCGTCAGATAGCAGTTCCCTGGTGACATGTGTACAGGTTAGTTCATCGACCTGAGGTCGTCATTTGTCTCGTGTGAGTTCCCACTGTGCTTTGATTTCTACCCTACCACGGCTCAAAGGAGTCGTGCAAACAGGTAGCTTTTGGGTACAGTCCCGAGCCATATGGAGGCACGTGAGCGGATCGGCAGGGGATTCGTCTCTCCCGGTATTGGGGGCGAGGTCATGCTGTGTCTAGGAGAGCCATTACACAAAGTCCATGGCCATGGCAGGAGATTTACTGGTAGGTACTCCAGTAGTATCTCAGGGTGTTATTGGGCTACACTCCGACACGACTTATACTGCTTCTGGGGGTCTGACGTTACTAGCCCCCTAGGCGGATATGCGATACTCATTGACGAACGGACCGGACTGTATATACATTGTCACTATTAGGCTCAGTAGGGTTTCTGGATGTGTTAGCTCATCGGCCACCCTTGAGTGCGCTCATCAGCCTCCCTTAAGTTCAGTCCATGGGCAGCCGTTATGCATAGCTAGTGCCGCTGACGGTTTGTGGTTAAACCCACTGCCAGGGTACTGAAGAGTCATTAGAGTCCCCCACAGACAGTTTCCCAAGTTTCGGGCGAAACGTTGTAGAGGCCGTATGGTTTTATGGCAGGGTTCGGAAAATGCACGTGCGTTTACGCACGTGTCGATTTTCGGATTGATGATACTGGTCGGCTTTGGTTTAAGCCGGGTCCGAGTATTATATTGAGTAGGTATAATATCTTTGTCTCAGTTGCATTTGTATTCGGTCGTAATACAAATGCGGGTATATTTATACAGTTTCGGGGTTTTCCTGAAAGTCGTTTCAGGATCACTTTTGGAAGTTGCCAGTTTCCAGTTTTCTATCAGCCGTCTTTTAACATTTGGTTAAAGACGGGTTTATCTTTTCTACTGATGAGGTGAGTCAGTGTTCTAGAAGATTCTAGAGAGGGTGACAAGGCTAGTGACTCACTTGAGTCATTAATGGTTCATTTATGATAATGCATGACTAGGTTTGTTCTAATTGGTTCAAATTTGTGATTCATTCTTTCATAATTGTTTAGATAAGTATGAAGGATATTGTCACCACTTGATGCTACTACAATCACCTCCCTCCTTCATTATATTAGGCCGGCCACCATTTGTGAGAAAGTGAGATTTTGATATGAGAAAATTATGGTTGTAAAAGGAAAAGAGTATAGTTTTGGAAGCATAGAAATTTCCTAGTTCATTTCTTGTTCCATTTCATTTCCATCGGCAACTTCATTTACCGATCGTCCACGGACTTGGACGAAGTGAGACAAAGTCATCTACTCATTCTCTACATCAAATCTTGGTCGTCTCTTTTAGCAAACTTGACGATCGAGTTGCCTCGAGTCAGAGGCGGGAGCCCGTTTAAAGAATCGGTGATGTGGTGTCACCTCGACGAGGATATCGGAGTTCGACGAGATCGGAGCAGCCGCAACGGAGCGTGGGATGATGGTTAAAGAACGAAGGACTCGGATCGTTCGGTATAACCTTTCTACACTCTTTACAGTTTGTTAGTTTAGCAATAATGGCAGATCCGGGTTAAAGTATACGATAGCGCCAGTTTAAAAAGTTTTATTCCGCATTTGGCGTCTGTAGACGGCCGGGGCGCTAGCGTAGACTTACAGTGGTATCAGAGCCTCACCATTTTGCTATACTAACTTGTGCTAACGCGTTTAAAACATCGATCCGACCGAAAATCAAAAACGACAAAATCCTTGCTTGACAGTTTCTGTTGATTTTAAACGGTGTCAAAATTGATTTCTGAATGTCTTAAAAATCAGAGCAGGCATTTTTAAGAGCTACGACAAAAGTTGGGGTTGTGTTCCCTCCAAGCTGCCGCGGAAGGGCGGCCAAACCCATGGTTCGGCCGCGCTTCCGCGGTCATGTGGGGAGCACGTGCTCCCAAATTTTGTCAGTAGGTTCTATTTTGGATTTTGGGGTTTTTGGTAACTATCGTTTTGGCCCAGGTTTTGTTACTGTTCACCAGTAAGCAGTGGGGCCCACTTTTTGATATTTGGTCTTTGGTCGATCGAAATTTAAACACGTTAGTTTACAGTGCTTACATTATATCTCCGACCGGGAATGTCATTTGATCGGTAAACCGCGTCTGATTGCTATAGTTCTTTTAGACGGGTTTGCGAACGTGACATTCGCGTTGATGTTCTGTGTTGTGCTGTGATGTTGCGGATTTTTCGTGGTGGATAGCAGTGTGCAATGGTAGTACAGTTTGAGTTTATTTGTACATTTGATATTGCGGGGCGAGCGTCCAACTTGTGGACAGCCGTCACTGCCTGTTGTATAATATTATTTTGGGGCACGACCAGGTTGCGGTCGATGTACCTATTGTACTATTTTTCATTACTGTACTAGGTTTTACCCCGCGACGGAGTGCACGGATAGCCGGGTTCGCGAATGCAACGGGTCCGCATCTCATGGCTTTGAGAGGCAGAGGGGCCCCACTTCAGAATTGGCAGACTATTCGCCGCACTCGTAGGGGGTATTGGTTGACCCAAGGAGGGGTGCCCAAGTTTACCGGATTCCGTGAAGTGCCGGGTGTTCCATTCACTATGCTGTGGGGGACTGCCTCGCTTCAGGTTTTGGCGGGTAACTTGCCGCACCCGTAGGGGTCTAGGTTTCATTGCACAGGCTATCCACACGACAGGGGAACGTCGAGTTTCAGCAGCGGCTCTGTGAAACTCGGGGATCCCAGATATCTGTATTGTTCTGTGATGCTTATTACTTTTCTGTAATGTTGCATATTATCACGCCTGGAGCGATTATGTATATTGGTTTATATACTATTAGATGTTGTATATGTTTTACACCCGCGGTAGTCCAGTCCCCGCTCTGTCGTTAGTTAAGTAACCTAACGGGTGATGACGGGACCCAGTGACGAATGCGGATGGCATATACGTACATTTTATTTTCGTTCTTTTCTGGTGTGATTGATTGATGGGACTGCATTGATTCTGATCAATGCAAAAGTTAAACAAACCTGTTTACAGTTGTTGGAACAAATTTAAAAAGTGTTGTTACAAAGACGTTTCCTTTTGTTATGCATAGCGGTATTCGGTGTGAATATCCAGCACCTCATTCGATGAGGCAAGGGCTGATATCCCTTCACCGGGAAAGACCCCTTGGACAGAAGTTTGGGTCAGGGTAATAACTTTACTATAGTCGATTACATGTTGCTTTGCACCGTGGTATTCAGTGGAATATCCTGCACCTCATTCCACGAGGAAAGAGCCGAGATCCCTTCACCGGGAGTGACCTCTTTAGCACAGGTTTTCGCCACTATATTTTAAAAAGCTATCAGGTTCCTTCAGCGATATCAAGTTCACTACGCTAAAGGTTTTTCGCCAAAAACCAGCCGTAGCCCTCCGTCACTTCTTTTGGGTATTCAGTAGTATTCAAGCTATGTATTTTGACCTAACGCCAAGGCATAGTGTTTGGTAGCTGCTGGGTATTCAATTGTTGCATAGATAGATGAGTTGGTTTGGGACAGCCGTTCTGCCATTTTGACCTAACGCCAAGGGCATGTGCGGGTGGGTTCAAATTAACAAGATAGTGATGGGTAGAACTTGGCATGTGACTTATGACATTTTGACCTAACGCCAAGGTTATAAGAGCATGGGGCAAAAACTATATCGGGAGTTTCTAAAGAAACTGAAACTTGCCAAGTATGCGCATACCTTCTGGAGTATGAGTAACGTGGATGCACTCCATCACGTTATCATGCGATGAGAGTTGGATCCCGATTCCCACTGATGAGTTGGTTTACTCTTCGGGTGATCCCGATTGATTCTTCTTTAGGTTTGGAGGGGAATTTGACAGGACAGTGGGAGGTTTCCGGATTAGATAAAGTGATGACCATTCTGATCTAGGTTAGAGTGCACGCAGAGTGTTTCTTTTCTCTCTCTCTCTTTGGCAGCGACCTTTGACCGACCCTAGACTATGACTCAGTGACCAGGTTGACCGAACCTTCTTAAAATACTGGCTTTTGGATTGTCTGAGTTACATAAGTCATTGCCACTCCTTCTTCTACCCTTTGCATTTCTCAGAACACCCGTATTACTACGGATATCCACTTCCATTGGATAGATCCATCGTATGGTTATATACGAACTCGAAGGGACTTCTTCGAGGATGGATTTAGGTTCAGGAGGAAAAGAATTGGTTTATTCAGTTGTCTTTTATTATCACCTTCTCTCAGGTTGCGAGAGCTCCTTGGTTTAGGAGAGTACACCTATTACGCTTATTGGATAGTCTTATTCCAAACCATAGGCAAGTGCCGAAAGGTAGGGAATGAAGAAAACCAATTAGCCTAAGTAGGGTGTGCAGAAGGTAATATGTAAAGACAAAATAAAGGGATTAGAAAGAGGGCAAAGTAAATTGCGACTGATATCATTCACGACCAAAACCGCGTACTTCATCACCGCTCCTATTTCACCTTTAAAAGAATAAGGTATTATTCAGTTGTCTTTTATCATCACCTTCTCTCGAGATGCGAGTACTCCTTGGTTTGGGAGGGTACACCTATTATGCTTACTGGATAGTCTTCTTCCAAACCATAGGCTGGTGCCGAACGGTAGGGAAGGAAGAAAACCATTTAGCCTAACGATGGTGTACAGAAGGTAACGACTAAAGACAAATAAAGGGATTTGGAGAGATGGCAATAAAATATATGGTTGAAGTCATGAATTGGATTATGGAAGAGGCATTACTATGAATACCAGGATACCCCTACGAAACATTTTTATGTTTCAGTGCATTGTTAAAGGAAAAACTGTTTTCTCGATTAGACACTTACTCCAAGGGTATGTATTTACCAGGTTTCATTTTCATATCTGTGTGGTTTTACAGATGATGAGTGGGAGTAAGATATTGGGAATTAGGTGATCATCCTCATTATATCGAAATTCGTTGTAATTGGTGATATTTGAGGAAATCGCCAGGGTACAGTTTTCAACCTACGACGCACAGGTTTTGAGTTGTTTAACTCAGCGGACTTATACAGAGTACTGTATGTTGTCCAGTGTCCATCAGGACAAAGGGGTAGGTCCTCGTACTATGTTCTGTTTACTTATAACTTCTCTAGTATTTAGACAAGTGTTTCGTAGAAATACAAGGTCTAAGTTTTGAGAAGTTGTGGGTATAAGAATAAAGTAGAGAACCAGGTATCACAAGTATCGGGATTCTTCAAAAAGATCGAAGATGTAGATTCTTGTGATTGGTATTCAGATGATAGTGATGGTTTTGAGAAAAGTGTTTCTCTTTCAAGTTACTCATAATTGGATGGATTCCTAAGTTGAGTAATGCTGATTAGCCTCTTTCCATTAAAGTGATATGCACTGGAGACAGCTGCATGATTTGAATATGGTTCAAATCAAATAAGTGCCAAAGTTTCTATATTGGATATAGAATGGATCGTACCTTAAAAGAAATTAAGGTACGGGGAGTTGTCCAGCTTATGCTTAAAACCAGACTCTGGATAACTCAGGGCACGTTTCTGTAATGGCTGTTTGTGGGTTGACCCTGGCTATGACGAGGGTTGATATTCTACCATTTGGAAGATCAATAGTGATATTGTTCTTGACTCGCCACAGTTTTAGTAAAATGGATCTTTTTCAGAAAACAGTAGTGGGAGTATGGTAGAACTGGAAGTGATTCCAGAACCGCAAACGATTACGGAAAATTTAATAGGACCTATACATTCAATCAGGTTTGACATTCCAATAGCCACTCCGCAGATATGGTGGGTTACCTCAGACACCCGAGAGGTACTCCGGTAGCCTCAAGGACGGTGATAGGGAGGTTCTTATCTACCCAGGCTTGACACTACTGATGTTCCAGGCTATGAGACCCGGTATGAGGGTTGTCGTAGTCAGTGGGAGCAACGGAAACATAGTGGGCAAGATGCTTATATCTATTTATAGACTTGAGCAGTTATAGCGGAGATAGATCATCTGATTTTGATGTGACAGTCATGGGTTTGACTTCAATCAGAATAGGGGATGGATCAGTTAAGAAGGTAGTAGGGTGTGATGTCATGGTATCATGATGACATACACAGAGTAGGAAGTAAAATTCCTATACTACGATCGGTTGAACTGTGGTCGTCACACAGTTGTTTCTCCAGACAGGACATGGATATAATATAAGACATTCCGGTTTCTGGATCTATGGTTTTAGATCGGTGGTTTCCCAATGTGGGTACTTTGACAGATATTCTAATGGTTTTTGGAATAGTTGACTCCTAGCATGGTAGTGTACCTGCAGGTGATGGAGTCACCCTCTCTAAAGGTGTCTTACAGACTAAAGGGGAGAGGGATGGGCATGATTGGCAGATCACTTGCTTAGGCAATTGAGTCAATCATGAGATATCAAGTACCACACCAGATGTTTTTGCACTAGATGCAATAAGTTTGTATTAATCCAATTCTGGAGAAACATAAGGAAGCAGTTTTAGAACATTAGTACATGTTCTACGGATTTGATAACGGCAGCCTCTTTCGGGAGACGGTTATCATTCCAGGCTTCAAAGGTGACATGGATGACAGAGTGATTGTCAGAGTTTTAGTTTTCCCTCTGACGAGGGACAGTATTATGGACAGGTGGTTCAAGAGGATACTGTGGGTGGCATGGTGCCGGATACTGATTAGGTTCAGTGATCCTTACAGTCTAAGAAGTTTGGATATGGAGTTCATTTATGAACTAAGGTCCCATCAGATATCCAGACATATTCTAAGACAGGTACTACTCAATTCGGGAGATGGCTTTCTCCGCGAACTTGAGATTATGAGAGATACAGAAAGAAACTTCTAGGCGGATCCACTCACCGAGACTATTTCTCGAACACAATAGTTTTACAAACGGGCTTTGTGAAACTGATTAGAAGAGGAGTTGGATGTTCGGTTTCACACGGGCTGTGAGTAGTCGACATCGCAATATTAGCCTTGAGTGCAAGTGGGAGATTGTTGGAGATAGTGCCCTCATAGTCAATTATTGGATCGCAGGTACGTGATTGCAATGATTGCGGAGGACCTATCCCGGTAGGACAGTCTCACTCGAAATGATAGTATGCTATCTGGTTTGCCTTTATCAGTTGTGTACATGTTCAGGTGACTGATTGCATGTTACACTTTGATAGAGCCCTTAGGATCTTGCTTTACTACCAACTGTATGAGGGCGATCATATACGTGAGAGTTGGGTAGTTTATATGCATATCCTTAATTGTGGTCCCTAGTCGTGGGAGTTTCGAGACAGGGCATCGATACTCCGGAGTAGACTAGTGTATACAGTCGAGACCCCGACGAGGGGCGGTGGCCGGTCTCACAAGCCACTGGTGTCAGTTGGATCACCTAAGATGTATACAGGTGCTCATTGGGTTATGAGTATACCGGACAGGACTCGCCGGGAATCTGCTAGTTAGTACTATACCTATCGTCAGATAGCAGTTCCCTGGTGACATGTGTACAGGTTAGTTCATCGACCTGAGGTCGTCATTTGTCTCGTGTGAGTTCCCACTGTGCTTTGATTTCTACCCTACCACGGCTCAAAGGAGTCGTGCAAACAGGTAGCTTTTGGGTACAGTCCCGAGCCATATGGAGGCACGTGAGCGGATCGGCAGGGGATTCGTCTCTCCCGGTATTGGGGGCGAGGTCGTGCTGTGTCTAGGAGAGCCATTACATAAAGTCCATGGCCATGGCAGGAGATTTACTGGTAGGTACTCCAGTAGTATCTCAGGGTGTTATTGGGCTACACTCCGACACGACTTATACTGCTTCTGGGGGTCTGACGTTACTAGCCCCCTAGGCGGATATGCGATACTCATTGACGAACGGACCGGACTGTATATACATTGTCACTATTAGGCTCAGTAGGGTTTCTGGATGTGTTAGCTCATCGGCCACCCTTGAGTGCGCTCATCAGCCTCCCTTAAGTTCAGTCCATGGGCAGCCGTTATGCATAGCTAGTGCCGCTGACGGTTTGTGGTTAAACCCACTGCCAGGGTACTGAAGAGTCATTAGAGTCCCCCACAGACAGTTTCCCAAGTTTCGGGCGAAACGTTGTAGAGGCCGTATGGTTTTATGGCAGGGTTCGGAAAATGCACGTGCGTTTACGCACGTGTCGATTTTCGGACAGATGATACTGGTCGGCTTTGGTTTAAGCCGGGTCCGAGTATTATATTGAGTAGGTATAATATCTTTGTCTCAGTTGCATTTGTATTCGGTCGTAATACAAATGCGGGTATATTTATACAGTTTCGGGGTTTTCCTGAAAGTCGTTTCAGGATCACTTTTGGAAGTTGCCAGTTTCCAGTTTTCTATCAGCCGTCTTTTAACATTTGGTTAAAGACGGGTTTATCTTTTCTACTGATGAGGTGAGTCAGTGTTCTAGAAGATTCTAGAGAGGGTGACAAGGCTAGTGACTCACTTGAGTCATTAATGGTTCATTTATGATAATGCATGACTAGGTTTGTTCTAATTGGTTCAAATTTGTGATTCATTCTTTCATAATTGTTTAGATAAGTATGAAGGATATTGTCACCACTTGATGCTACTACAATCACCTCCCTCCTTCATTATATTAGGCCGGCCACCATTTGTGAGAAAGTGAGATTTTGATATGAGAAAATTATGGTTGTAAAAGGAAAAGAGTATAGTTTTGGAAGCATAGAAATTTCCTAGTTCATTTCTTGTTCCATTTCATTTCCATCGGCAACTTCATTTACCGATCGTCCACGGACTTGGACGAAGTGAGACAAAGTCATCTACTCATTCTCTACATCAAATCTTGGTCGTCTCTTTTAGCAAACTTGACGATCGAGTTGCCTCGAGTCAGAGGCGGGAGCCCGTTTAAAGAATCGGTGATGTGGTGTCACCTCGACGAGGATATCGGAGTTCAACGAGATCGGAGCAGCCGCAACGGAGCGTGGGATGATGGTTAAAGAACGAAGGACTCGGATCGTTCGGTATAACCTTTCTACACTCTTTACAGTTTGTTAGTTTAGCAATAATGGCAGATCCGGGTTAAAGTATACGATAGCGCCAGTTTAAAAAGTTTTATTCCGCATTTGGCGTCTGTAGACGGCCGGGGCGCTAGCGTAGACTTACAATCTCATGGTGCAATCCTCGCTCCCACTGTCATAGAGAAACCGAAGTATTTCTCAGGTGGGTGAGGAACCCTACTAGATCGGCGGAGAGGCTGAAGTTCGTTGGTATCTACTGAATCCCTTGGTTCTATTAAATCATCAGCTGCAGTTTGTATAGCTGGAACATTTCCAGTTCTACATAACAGACCTTGCCTCGAGCTTGTCCGGATTTTGCTTTTAGACATAGGCCGGACAACCCCAAATCTTAACTAGCTTAAGACATGGGCTCTTCCCTTTCCATATCTCATATGGAATGGTAGGCAACTGATTTGATTAGAACCTTATTCAATAGGTATGCAGCTTCTCAAGTGCATAACACCCAAAAGAAAATAGGTAACTCAGTAGTACTCATCATAGAGCACACCTTATCATATAGGGTGTTATTGCTCCGCCCCGATATACCATCGTGCTATGGTGTATACGGAGGAGTAATGCCGAGAGAGAATCTCATTCTCCTTTAGAATAGTCCAGTATTTCCGTGCTCAAGTATTCTCCTCCTTGATCTCATCATAGGATATAATACTTATACCCGTATTCTGGTTCTCTACTTCTCGCTTATATTCTGTGAATATCTCAAAAGGTTCGGACTTGTGTTTCAACAGGAACATATGTCTGAATCTCGAGAGATTATCAGAGAATGTAATGAAGTACAAAAAACCAGTCCTGGCATGTGTAGACAGGAGACCTTACATACATCATCATGTATCAGTCCCAAGAGTTCATTAACTCTTTCTCTGTTTCCAGTAAACGGAGCTATGGTCATCTTATCTTTGTGACATGACTGGCGAGTTTCACAAGATGTAAATTCAAACTAATTTAAATATCCATCTTTATGTAACTCTAGCTAGTCGGGTCACATTGATCTGACCTAGTCTACAATACCTCAAGAAGGATTCGTTCATTTCTGAACTCTTCCTCTTGTGTGTGATCCGTATACTAAGAACTGTAGTTTGATTTAGAACATCAATGCTTTTAGATAACGTGCCTGAACCGATCAACTTTTGATATAGGAAATGTTCAAAACATTATCCAACAATACAAAATTTTATCATTTCTTTACTAATAAAGAGACTGATATGATTTTGTATATCAGGTTCGGTATCTAATAACATTCGTTCAGAATCAATGTATTGTAATACAGGGTGACAGTGACCAACAGACTTGGCTGCAACTCTTGCCCCGTTTTCTGTCTCATGAAACTTATCACCCGTTCTCAGTTTTTCTACCCTTTTGTAGCCCTATGTAACATATTACATATCTGGGATCCTGATCCGGTATCATATACCAGGATACGGAGGATACTGAGAAACAGTTCTGTATAATGAACACACCCGAAGATGATGCATCAGCATGCACTCTCTTCGTTTGGGCGGCATGGGAAATCTGGTATTCCCCAATTTCCTGCTCTGTCTTATAACAATTATAAGTTGGAGCGGGACCAACGTTCCCCAGCTCAGTATAACAAGCGGGTTCGGTCAATATTCCGTATTATTATCTTGATTAAGGCGTGATATGGTCGCTACCTGGAGAGAGAGAGAAGAAAACACTCAGCGTGCGCTCTTGCAAGAATAGATTGGTTATTATTTTATCTAATCAGGATGGCTCCCACTGCTTTTTATCAAATCTTCCTTCAAACCCTAAAAGGAAAGACTAGCCGGGATTAATTACACGCTACAAGTTCGCCAATCTTTCAGCCAGGCCAGTGTCGGTACTTTGAGGGAGGTCCCCCGTGCTTTCGCACGAACCTAATTAATGTAAACCTCGTTTTCCCAGAGGCGTAACCTCGTTAACACCTTTCTAGACACCTACTTGATCGGCTAATTGTAATGTATAAAACTCTCCCAGGAGTAACACTTACTCGCAGCGGGTATCGGGATCCAACTATCTCATAGAAGGTATGCAATCTCATTGCAAATTTCAACACTTGAAATTCCCGATAATATTTTGCCCCTAACGTGCTATGACCTTGACGAAAGCCAACAAACCATAGCCCGCTAGTCAAGTTCAACCCGTACATTTCTTGATCGAATTAAACCCACCCGCACGACCCTTGACGAAAGCCAACAAAGCCGCACGACTACCCTAATCCAATCACATCATATGCTAGCAGATAAGCAGCATATAGCTACCGCACACTGCACCTTGACGAAAGCCAACAAATGCAGCACGAATACTATATACAACTTATCTGAAATGACGGAGGGCTACGACAGGTTTTTCTGAAAACCTATTGCGTAATGAACTTGATATCGTTGTAGAATCAAATGATTTTAAAATGGAATGCTTTTGAGGCTTTTCTAGTTTTGCTAAAGGAGTCACTCCCGGTGAAGGGATCGTCGGTCCTTTCCTCGTCGAATGAGGTGCGGGATATATCATATATATCACTGTGCAAAGCAAAAACACTTAAAAGCAATCAAAAGACAAACCGAGTGTGTAGCATCTGCCAGTTATTGCTAAAGGAGTCACTCCCGGTGAAGGGATCTCGGTCCTTTCCTCATCGAATAAGGTGCAGGATATATCATATATACCGCTGTGCAAAGCAAGAACTGTAGCTACCTGTTTTATTTTGAAATTCGATTCTACAACATCTTAGGTTTCTTTTATTTCATTAATCACATTAATGAAGTCCCATCATTTAAGTACCTAAACATCACAGATAAATACGACGTACACTTATGCCATCCGCATTCGCCTCGATGTCCCCTCGTGCACCGTTAGGTTAGGTAACTAACGGCAGAGCGGGGCAGGGCTAACGCGGGTGTAAAACATAAGTAACGTCTATATAATATATCATATATACTATATATAATACCTGTCACAGAACATCACATGATCTCATCACAGATATCGCAGCAGAAGAAACATATGAAATATTGGATATACTAGGACGTCCGTGTTTTCAATACGAGCCAGTATAAAACACGGATTCCACGGTCGTGATGAATAGCCAAACCCACACCCCTAGACCCCTACGAGAGCGGCAAGCAACCCTACCAATTCTAGAGTTAGGAGACCCGGACTCGACTCCTCGAGTTGGTCTCCCACTGGACTCCAGAACCCGGTTACTTGTGCCCTCCTCCTTGGGTCTATCCTAGTGCGGAAAAGTAAATAATATACAAACGGTGACAACTTCCGCAACCTGGAAGCGCCCCAATAAAAGAATATTACATACAAGTTTTTACATGAATGAAAATGAAAAACACTCATCTCACATAAAAACCCCCGGCTATTCAAACACGACGATCCAATATAACATATCCAGCAACATATAACATCACATGTCATTAACGTAAGTAAATATGCGCATCCCAATTGTCGTTGACATATAGCAACGAAACCGGCGATATCACATATTACACTTACGGTCACAGAAAAGAAAGTGTAAAACTACAACAGTTTGAATCCGCAACCACCTCAGACATCGCATGCCTGACCAAATGAATTACTTAGACATCGCATGCCTAACAATTATAAACCCCGCATTTTAGTCTCATAATCGAAAACACTTTTCAATATCAAGTCGGGCAATTCAACAGGATTCCCGACATTTTGATCGAATGCTCGTCGCAAACTTCAGTAGACGGCTGCACCCCCGATACCGTCGACGAAGTGCACCAAGGCGGAACACCGCTACCGCGAGCACCCGAACGGATGCTTTCGGCGACGGGGTTCTCCTACAGTCACTTGGTCGGGGCTATGGAGTGAGGCTGTCTATTAAGTTTACCCGGCGAGTATCCGCGTACGCTACGTGATTGCGACGGACTTTTGATCACATCAAAATTCCGTGGCAACCGATCAAGTGAGACTAAACTGCTATGTTTATAACATTCATTCAGTTATCACATAACTTTTGCGAATTCCAATTATTGTATCCCATCCCAGATAAATAGAAAATGTTAAACTTTCCGATCGAACAATCGAACACCCAAGTTTTCCCAATACAGATCAACACATGAAATAAGTCTAACAACATTCAGTTCGTACCTCAGTACCAACGGTCCAGCCGTAGAAGGGTCAAGCCAACGCCTCACATGTGGCACGCCGTACTGCCCCAAACCCGAAGGTTCAAAGGGCAGTTCAAGACGGTCACATAATCGAGTTAAGGTTTGTTTTCTTCTAGAGGGACCATCGAGTTACTTGCACTACTTAGAACGTCGTTAAACTACGGAAAAATCCAACACTTGGAAATTTCCCGACAAGGGAAAAATTGGGTATTTATATCCGGTCGAACTTTTTAACATATTCTAAAATTTATCCGGAAAGCCAAATAGACAAAATTTGATACCCCGATCGAAACACCGAATCCCCAAAACAATACCAGGAAATTCAACTCTTGAATAAATATTAAAAATTCCCAGAAAACTCAGCAGAATTTATCAGGAGTTACTGTGCAAACAAAGTGGGCTGACGTCACCAAGGGGCCGCTGATCAGCCGCAGAAGCCATGCTTCTGCCGCTGATCCGCCGCGAAAAATACTGTTCACCAGAAACTTTTTGCACCGTAATTCTTATTTTTCCCTGCTGAATTTTTTAGCAATTTTTAATTTGGAAAAATCCACTGTTTTCAAAAAAGTACAGAGAGCATATTTTGGGTTTCGGTTTTGGGTCGTTCGGACTTCAAATTCCGTCTACGCTTCGCCTAAGGCTCTAGCTAGGCTCTGATACCACTGTAGGGTTCCTAGGCACTCTAGTGAAGTCTCACAAGTGATCAAACATGCACAAATAAAATTTTACGGGTGCCTACAAACCCGACTACGGATCGTTTGCTAGATATTTAGGCGAAAAGATAACTAGTTAACAATTAACTAAGGGAATACAGAAATACAACCTTTGTAGATCCGGTCCTCCACCTCCATGGCTCCGCAACGAGGTCGTCTCCGCTGTCCAAATCAAATCCGGGCTCTAGAGTCGGCTTCGTCGGAGAATGGGCAAGCTAGGTCGTCGATGTCCATGCCGAAGATGATCTACGTCGAGGCATCGCTAGATCAAGCTCACAACTTCACCAAGTCATGAAACTTGTGAAGTAAACACACTCTACTACTTGGCAAGAGGTAGAGGATGAAGAAATAGGAAGTGGGTAGACTTTAGAATCGGATTTCTCACTCATTTCCATCACTTGCCATTGATGGGGCAAGCTTTCTTCACTTGAAGAATGAAGAAGAAGAAGGAAATAGTTATGATAAGTTAATTAGAAAAAGAAAAGAATAATCAAAACTTATCATGACTAAACCATGGTAAAGTGTAGAGATTGAACTAGGGTTAAATCAAATGGTTAGGTTAAGCATGAGATAAGAATGGTGGACCAAGTCAAAGGTTCATGAATCTTCAACTACAAACAAAGAAAGCCACCATTCTTCTCATTTCTTTTTCCAAAAAGAAAATAAATAAATAAATGAATAAATAGATATGAAAAACAAAACCATAACCATTTAAATAACCATGGTTTAATCTTTACACAAACCAAAAAGCATGTATCATCAAACATGATACAAGCAAATGCACAAAATCATATCACATATATAATGCGCACATCCGAGTGAGAAAATCCATCTAAAGTGAACCAATATTAGTTAATGCAAAGTAATATATCAAATATATAATTATACATTAAATCATTAAATCAACACTTGATTTAACGATCCGGTCATATCGCATATAACCGGCTAATATCCAATGTATCGATTTATCGAATCAATCCTTGATTCGATAACTAGGTTATATCGCATACAACCATTCGACACATTCATCGCGAGAATGAAATACGGTATTGTTAGTGTATATGCCCTAGAGGCCATTACTGTATCATACTAGTTTGTATATTACTTAATGGAAGCTTGGGATATTCACAGTTGTATATACAATCTTGCTCGAAATGGTAGTATGCTACTTGGTTTGTCTCTGCTTTAATATGTGCATGTGTTTCTTTTAGCATATTGCGGGTATACATATTGGTAGAGCCCTTAGGATCTTTGCTTGATTACCAGCGTTGTGATGGCGCTCGCACTCGTGGGAGCTGGGTAATCTATAAGCACATCCTTATACAGGTCCCTGGTCGTTGGACTATCGAGACAGGGCATCGATACTCCGGAGTAGACTAGCGTATGCGCTTCTCATCCCAGTGTGGGAGACGGTCTGTCCCACAGCCGTTAGTACGTAGTACTTGGGATAGTATGCGGGTGCTCGTTAGGTTACGAGTACACTGGACAGGACTCGTCGGGAACTGTTGGTTGGTAATATACCTATCGTCAGTTATCAGTTCCCAGGTGACATGAGTACAGCTTAGTCCGCTGACTTGACACTGTCACTTCGCCTCGAGTGTGTTCCCACTGCACTTTGATTACTACCCTACCACGGCTCAAAGGAGTCGTGCAAACAGGTAGTTTTTGGGTGCAGTCCCGAAGCACTTGGAGGCAGTGACGGTTAGACAGGATTCGTCTCTCCCGGTATTGGGGGTTGACATCGCGCTGTGTCTAGGAGAGCCATTACACGAGTAGTCCCTGACCAGGGCAAGCGAGATATACTGGTAGGTTTCCAGTGTTATCTCAGGGTGTTCTGGGCTACACTCCGACACGACTTGTACCGCTATTAGGGGACTGACGTTCACCGCCCCCTAGGCCCGCCATGCGATGTATCAGACGAACAGACCGGACTGTATGGAGACTGTCACATACAGGCTCAGTAGGAGTGCAGATGGGGTTCACCTCGTCAGTCTTCTTATCGACATCTACCTGGGGACCGTTACGTACAGCTAGTGCCGCTTGCGGTCTGTGGTTAAACCCACTGCCAGCGTAGTGTCGAGTCTTTAGAGTCCCACACAGAGAGCTATTCGCCTTTAGGCTAAATGAGTAGAGGTCGCATGGTTTTGCGACAGGGTTCGTTCACATTCGCGCACTTGTGCACGTTTGCTGTCCGGACAGCTTATACTAGCGGGCTTTGGTTTAAGCCGGATCCTAGTATATGATTTGAGATTGGTTTTTCTCATTGTGTTCGTGTTCCTCGGATCACGAATGCGGGTGCGTATGCACAGTTGCTTGAGATTGAGGGAGAGGACCTTGATTAGGGTTAATGGCTATTGTCATTTTATTAACCCTAATATTTATGTGTGTGTTATTGTTAATTAGTAATTAGTTTAATAATTATCCATGGTTGTGGTTGTTGACCATTTGACTTCTTTGACTTGTTGACCTAGGTTGACACTTTGACCATCATCATTTCTTTTGGAAGATACTTTTTGATCTTTGCAAATTGAAATGATAATGGTCATGTCATGATTTACCATGATAATTATCTAGCTAATTATTCAATTAAATTAATTCACACATATTAGTGAGAATGGCTCTATTATTTTCTCATTCTCTCATATCATTTCTCTCTCTTGTTCATCCTCTCCCTCAAGCTCTCTCCCTCTCATGTGTTGAGAAACAAAAAGCTTGAGAAAAACCTTCACTTGATCTTCTCTACTCTCTTCTAGGGTTCAAGTCTTAGCATTTCTTGCACTCTAGTTACTCCTAGCTTGGAGTTGAAGCTAAAGGTCGAGGCTTTCGGGTGGATCCTTCTTTGACGGGAGAAGACAAGCAAGGTGACCTCTTTCTACCATTCCTAGGAGCAAGGAGAGAAGGACTTAAAGACCAAAGGTATAACCTTTCCATCACTTAGCTACTTTGTAGTTAGGGTTAGCAAGTTTATGTTTAGCAAAGATCCTCACAAGCTTGGTCCATGTTGCCTAAGTCATTAAAAATCCGATTTTTATTATGTTTTCCGCCTCCCCGTAAGCACCGGGGTGGGCAACACGGACTTACAGTGGTATCAGAGCCTAACTAAACCTAAACTAGCTAAGTAGTTAAGTGTAACGAAGTTTCGAAACCGAAAAACCCAAAAACCAAACTTTTTCAAAATCCAAGTTTCTGTTAAAATTTTTTCTGGTCAAAATGAAAAACTTTATACTTGTAAAATTATCTCAAGGTTTTGTGTGAAACACCACCAAAGACGAACCAGAGAGGAGTCTAGAGGACCGCGCTTCCGCGGCATAAGGAAGCTCTTGCCGCGGAAGCGCGGCCGTCTTGTCCCCTCTCTGCATCGTTTTTGGTGCAGTATGTTTCTGTGTTGGTTTTAGGATTTTTAGGATATGTTATATGTGCCCAGATTTTCCAGAACTAAAATTTACTTTTGGGGGCCTATAAATCCGTATTTTTCGGAACTTCACTACACTTTAACTATATCGGTTATATCTG
This sequence comes from Agapanthus africanus, assembly GCA_030015575.1. Lineage (NCBI taxonomy): Eukaryota > Viridiplantae > Streptophyta > Magnoliopsida > Asparagales > Amaryllidaceae > Agapanthus > Agapanthus africanus. Next base: position 249,804,588 of record CM057349.1, read on the forward strand.
TGATGCTTGTATGTATTGAACGTCGGCTAATCGCTATAAGTCGATTAGTCAGGGTTATACATCTCTGTGATCTGTGATTGTTGTTGGTTTGTGGATATGAATGGATTGGATCATCGCGGGTGAATAGCCGGGTTGGATGTGAGATGAGCGTTATTTTTCTTTCATTCATTTGTAACATGTAAATTGATGTAATAATATTGTTTGTATGGCCGCACAACCGGGTCGGGGTTGTAGCCGTCATTGTATAATTCTTTTTACTGTTTTTGCTCCTAGGATAGACCCATGGAGGGGGTGCACAAACTACCGGGTATCTCGAAGTGCCGAGTGGCCTACTCACGGTGGTGAGGGAGGTTGCTTCGCTTCGGGTGCTTGGCGGGTAGTTTGCCGCACCCGTAGGGGTCTTGGGTGGGGTTTTGGCTATTCACCGCGACCGTGTAATCCGCTTTGCGTTGCAGGCTCGAACGCATTGCGGATTCCTAGTATATCCAATGTATTTATCTGTGATCTGTAATGTCTATCATTGCTATATATTTATATATAATAACTATTTAGGCGTTGCTTATGTTTTACAGCCGCGCTAGCCCAGCCCCCGCTCTGTCGTTAGTTAAGTAACCTAACGGGTGATGACGAGGCCCCGTGGCGAATGCGAATGGCATAAGCGTACGTCATATTTTGGTTGTTTTCTGCAATGGTAGGATTAAATGATGGGACGCATTAAAAGAACTAATGCAAGAAAATAAACCAAGTAAAAGTCGATTGGAACACTTTGAAAACCACTCGGTTCTTTTCAAAACTAAACTTTTAAACGCGGAGCTTGAACCACTCCTTTTAAAAGCTATCTCGTTCCATCGATTAGATCAAGTTCACTACGTTCACGGTTTCGCCAAAACCATCCGTAGCCCTCCGTCGTTTCGTATGAATATTCAATAGTATTCAAGCTATGTTTGTTGACCTTCGTCAAGGCATAGTGATTGGTAGCTGTTGGGTGTTCATATGTAGCATAGATAGATGCGTTGGTTTGGGACAGTCGTACTACCTTGTTGACCTTCATCAAGGGTATGTACGGGTGGGTTCAAATTAACCTGGATAATGACGGGTAGAACTTGACATGTGACTTATGATTTGTTGACCTTCGTCAAGGTCATAAGAGCATGGGGCAAAAATCCACATCGGGAGTTTCGTAAGTACTGAAACTTGCTAGCGTTGCATACCATTTGGAGTGTGATGATTCTGGTAGGATTCCTTCGGTTTTATCACGCGATGATATTTGGATCCCGATCCTACTGTGAGTATATGCTACTCCTCGGGAAAACTCTCACTTAACGATCAATGCTATAAACCTAGTAGGTGCCTAGAAAGGTGTTAGCGGGGCTACGCCCACAGGGAAAAGAGGTTACTTAATTAAGGAACTTCGCGAAAGCGTTGGAAAACCTCCCTCGAAGTACCGACACTGGCCTGGCTGAACGGTTAAGCAAGTATTGTACGGTGAGAATGATCCTGGCTAATCCTTTTCTTTACGGTTTGAGAAGGGATTCGAGAGACAGTGGGAGCCATCCTGTTTAGATAAATTAAAAACCAATCTAAACTTGCAAGAGCAACATGCTAAGTGTTTTCTTCTCTCTCTCTTAATTGCAGCGACCCTGTGACCACACCTAGGTTACATCTAGATAATAAGATGACTGAATCTAACTGTTTTGACTGGCAAAGGTCTGTCCAGATGTCCATTACCCAGGACAAGCTGGGACACCTCTTAACCGATCCAACCCCTGCCGTCTCAGGTCCAGTTTCCCCTGTCACGGATATTGATATTCGTAGGACATCGGAAGAAGTCTGTGCGAAAGCCAAGTGCCTCGTGTTAGCCTCAGTTGATGGTATATACCAGAGGCAGCACGAGAAGATGGACTTAGCTTCTATCTTCCTCCATAACAAAGTTTTATATGGAGAGCAATCTCGTATCGCAAGATATGAGACCTCGAACGAATTGCTTCCAGCGAGGTTGGCTATCGGGTCATCTGTAGGGGGCAACGTCCTTACAGAGACCAGCTCTTTTGAGCTCTCGGACCTGAAGACCACGTTGAAGAACAGGTCAGATGCTGACTCAGTTCAACAGTCTCTGCCTACTACCCTAAAGGAAACTAGGGAAGTAGAAAGAAAGGGAAGGGCAGAAGTTTCAGGAGCAGATGTAGTAAAAGAAGGATGTTCCTATTGTTACGGGAATGAACATGGACAGAAGGATTGCAGGGCTTGTAAAGCCAGTAGCCAGAATTCGAAGCAGGTTGTGGCTTCGGCTTCGGGTGTGTTTGTGATTGAGAACTGTATGTCAGTTAACCCTACTTCCTGGGTATTGGATACCGGATCAGGATCTCACATCTGTAATTCATTACAGGCTTTGAGAAACCGTAGGGTTATCAGGAAAGGTGATATGACTCTCAGGGTTGCTAACGGAATGAGCATGTATGCTGAATCCGTAGGGGAATATCATCTAGGACTGACAACTGGGCAGATATTGATTCTGCGTAACTGTTTTTATGTACCAGGTGCGACTTGTAATATCATATCTGTATCCTTAATTTCTAAGGAAGGATATGATTTTACTTTTGTAAGCGATGTAGTTAACATCCACCTAAATCAAGTTCTGATTGGGTCAGGTACATTACAGAACGGGATATACGTACTGAATCAAGCTCAGATCTTCAGTGTCCAGAACACACTTAAAAGAAAGTCTCCGGAAACAAATCAGGCTTTCTTATGGCATTGTAGACTGGGTCACATTAATGAGAAACGGTTAACAAAGTTACATAAAGAGGGATACTTGAATCCGTTTGAGTATCAGTCTTATGCCACTTGTGAATCTTGTCTCATGGGAAAGATGACAAAGACTCCGTTCACTGGACACGGAGAAAGAGCGAGCGAGCTCTTGGGACTCATACACAGTGATGTGTGTGGTCCAATGTCTACACATGCGCGAAGTGGTTATTCATACTTCATTACTTTCACCGATGATTTCTCTAGGTATGGGCATGTCTTCTTGATGAAGCACAAATCCGAGGCCTTTGAGAAATTTCAAGAATATAAGAATGAAGTTGAAAAACAAACAGGCAAAAGTATCAAGATCCTAAGATCGGATCGAGGAGGAGAATACTTAAGTGCCGAGTTTCTGGGCTTCTTAAAAGAGAATGGAATTCTCTCTCAACTTACTCCCCCATACACACCACAACACAACGGTGTATCGGAAAGGAGGAATCGAACACTATTGGATATGGTCCGTTCCATGATGAGTAAGGCTGAATTGCCGCGATCCTTCTGGAGTTATGCACTAGAAACAGCTGCATATCTCTTGAACAAGGCTCCCACCAAGACTGTGCCTACCACCCCATATCAGATGTGGAGTGGGAAGAAACCCTGTCTCAAGTACCTTAAGACATGGGGATGTCCAGCTTTTGTAAAAAAGCAGCATGCGGACAAGCTCGAGGCACGTTCAGTACTGTGTAAGTTTGTGGGATACCCGAAGAACTCCAGGGGGTATCTTTTCTATTCCGCAGAGGAACAAAAGGTTTTTGTTTCTCAGCATGCCCACTTCTTGGAAACTGAATTTTTAGAAAATCAGATAAGTGGGAGCGCAATAGAACTGGAAGAAATTCCAGAACCACAAGCTATTACTGAAAGCTTGGAAGAACCAGAAGTTTCAAGAGAACCGGACATCCCAGCGCCACTCCGCAGGAGTAGTAGGCAATCTCATCCACCCGAGAGATACTACGGTTTTCTCATAGACGGGGATAGAGAGGATTGCACCATGGATTATGGTGAGCCTACTAGCTTCCAGCAAGCCATCCAGAGCGGCGACTCGGTAAAATGGCTGGATGCAATGCGGGCCGAGATGGAGTCCATGTACACCAACAAAGTTTGGACTTTGGACTTTGCACCAGAAGGGGTAAAACCCGTAGACTGCAAATGGATCTTCAGAAAGAAGATTGGTGTAGATGGGCAGGTTGAGACCTATAAAGCTAGACTTGTAGCAAAGGGTTTTCGTCAAAGACCTGGTTTGGACTATGACGAGACCTTTTCTCCAGTGGCTATGCTGAAATCCATTCGGATCCTTCTTGCCATTGCTGCCTTCCACGATTATGAAATCTGGCAGATGGACGTAAAGACGGCTTTCCTAAATGGAAATTTGGAAGAGTGCGTCTATATGGATCAGCCGGAGGGATTCAATCAGAGTGGGAGCAGCGGTAGAGTGTGCAAGTTGCTTAAGTCCATTTATGGACTTAAGCAGGCATCGCGGAGTTGGAACATCTGCTTTGATGATACTGTCAAAGAATTCGACTTTATCAAGAACCCAGATGAACCATGCATTTACAGTAAGATTGTAGGGAGAACTGTGGTATTCCTCGTCTTGTACGTGGATGACATTCTCCTAATAGGAAATGATATTCCTATGCTACAGTCAGTCAAAGGATTCTTGTCGCAGAGGTTCTCCATGAAGGACCTGGGTGATGCCAACTACATTCTGGGGATCCAGATCTATCGTGATAGATCTAAGAGGATGTTGGGACTTTCACAGTCAAGGTACATTGACACCATACTGAAAAGGTTCAGTATGGAAGATTCCAAGCGCGGTAATCTACCGGCTTGTCACGGGATCACCCTCTCCAAAGAGATGTCTCCCAAGACTGATTTGGAAAGGGATCGCATGTCTATTATACCCTACGCTTCTGCGGTAGGCTCTATAATGTATGTGATGTTGTGTACCAGACCAGATGTAGCATACGCATTGAGCGTTGTAAGCCGGTATCAGTCAAACCCAGGGGAGAAACACTGGATAGTGGTAAAGAACATTCTCAAGTACCTGAGAAGGACTAAGGAGATGTTCTTGGTGTATGGCGGAAAAGACCTCCAGCTCGAGGCCTTTGCTGACGCCAGCTTCCAGAGTGACAAGGATGACTCCAAGTCCATGTCGGGTTATGTCTTTACCCTCAATGGAGGGGCGGTTTGCTGGAAGAGTTCCAAGCAGGAGACCGTTGCAGACTCAACAATGGAAGCGGAGTACATAGCTGCTTGCGATGCCGCAAAGGAAGCTGTCTGGATGAAGAAGTTCCTCACGGAGCTTCAGGTGGTTCCTACCATTGTTGATCCAATACCGCTGTATTGCGACAACAACGGAGCTATAGCTTTAGCGAAGGAACCCAGGTCCCATCAGAAGTCCAGGCATATTTTGAGGCGGTACCACCTGATCAGGGAGATCATAGATCGCCAGGAGATCGAGGTAAAGAGAATTAATACGGAGAACAACACTGCAGATCCACTCACGAATGCCCTACCCCAGACTCAGTTCGAGCGGCTGATCGAGATGATAGGTCTTCGATACGCCAGTACATGGCCTTAGTGCAAGTGGGAGATTGTTAGTGTATATGCCCTAGAGGCCATTACTGTATCATACTAGTTTGTATATTACTTAATGGAAGCTTGGGATATTCACAGTTGTATATACAATCTTGCTCGAAATGGTAGTATGCTACTTGGTTTGTCTCTGCTTTAATATGTGCATGTGTTTCTTTTAGCATATTGCGGGTATACATATTAGTAGAGCCCTTAGGATCTTTGCTTGATTACCAGCGTTGTGATGGCGCTCGCACTCGTGGGAGCTGGGTAATCTATAAGCACATCCTTATACAGGTCCCTGGTCGTTGGACTATCGAGACAGGGCATCGATACTCCGGAGTAGACTAGCGAATGCGCTTCTCATCCCAGTGTGGGAGACGGTCTGTCCCACAGCCGTTAGTACGTAGTACTTGGGATAGTATGCGGGTGCTCGTTAGGTTACGAGTACACTGGACAGGACTCGTCGGGAACTGTTGGTTGGTAATATACCTATCGTCAGTTATCAGTTCCCAGGTGACATGAGTACAGCTTAGTCCGCTGACTTGACACTGTCACTTCGCCTCGAGTGTGTTCCCACTGCACTTTGATTACTACCCTACCACGGCTCAAAGGAGTCGTGCAAACAGGTAGTTTTTGGGTGCAGTCCCGAAGCACTTGGAGGCAGTGACGGTTAGACAGGATTCGTCTCTCCCGGTATTGGGGGTTGACATCGCGCTGTGTCTAGGAGAGCCATTACACGAGTAGTCCCTGGCCAGGGCAAGCGAGATATACTGGTAGGTTTCCAGTGTTATCTCAGGGTGTTCTGGGCTACACTCCGACACGACTTGTACCGCTATTAGGGGACTGACGTTCACCGCCCCCTAGGCCCGCCATGCGATGTATCAGACGAACAGACCGGACTGTACGGAGACTGTCACATACAGGCTCAGTAGGAGTGCAGATGGGGTTCACCTCGTCAGTCTTCTTATCGACATCTACCTGGGGACCGTTATGTACAGCTAGTGCCGCTTGCGGTCTGTGGTTAAACCCACTGCCAGCGTAGTGTCGAGTCTTTAGAGTCCCACACAGAGAGCTATTCGCCTTTAGGCTAAATGAGTAGAGGTCGCATGGTTTTGCGACAGGGTTCGTTCACATTCGCGCACTTATGCACGTTTGCTGTCCGGACAGCTTATACTAGCGGGCTTTGGTTTAAGCCGGATCCTAGTATATGATTTGAGATTGGTTTTTCTCATTGTGTTCGTGTTCCTCGGATCACGAATGCGGGTGCGTATGCACAGTTGCTTGAGATTGAGGGAGAGGACCTTGATTAGGGTTAATGGCTATTGTCATTTTATTAACCCTAATATTTATGTGTGTGTTATTGTTAATTAGTAATTAGTTTAATAATTATCCATGGTTGTGGTTGTTGACCATTTGACTTCTTTGACTTGTTGACCTAGGTTGACACTTTGACCATCATCATTTCTTTTGGAAGATGCTTTTTGATCTTTGCAAATTGAAATGATAATGGTCATGTCATGATTTACCATGATAATTATCTAGCTAATTATTCAATTAAATTAATTCACACATATTAGTGAGAATGGCTCTATTATTTTCTCATTCTCTCATATCATTTCTCTCTCTTGTTCATCCTCTCCCTCAAGCTCTCTTCCTCTCATGTGTTGAGAAACAAAAAGCTTGAGAAAAACCTTCACTTGATCTTCTCTACTCTCTTCTAGGGTTCAAGTCTTAGCATTTCTTGCACTCTAGTTACTCCTAGCTTGGAGTTGAAGCTAAAGGTCGAGGCTTTCGGGTGGATCCTTCTTTGACGGGAGAAGACAAGCAAGGTGACCTCTTTCTACCATTCCTAGGAGCAAGGAGAGAAGGACTTAAAGACCAAAGGTATAACCTTTCCATCACTTAGCTACTTTGTAGTTAGGGTTAGCAAGTTTATGTTTAGCAAAGATCCTCACAAGCTTGGTCCATGTTGCCTAAGTTATTAAAAATCCGATTTTTATTATGTTTTCCGCCTCCCCGTAAGCACCGGGGTGGGCAACACGGACTTACAGGTATCACATACACGCATTATTCTCGGTCCCGCACATATCTCATATACGCTCCTATTTCGTTTCGCTTGAGCCAGGAAACTTCTGTGTAGGACTCTAAAGACTCGTCAATACGCCGGCAGCAGATGATGATCATATCTAACACCCACAAGCCGCAAGCGGTCTGCTAAACGTAACGGCCACCCGGGTATTGAGCGATCTGAAGATCGACGAGCAAGCCCGCTCACACTCCAGTGAATCCGACCAGTAACACTACCGTACAGTCCGGTCTGATCGTCTGATATGTCGCATATCTTGCCTAGGGGTGGTATACGTCAGACCCCAATAGCTCGATAAGTCGTGTCGATATGAGGTCTATAACTGTTCGAGAAACTACTGGTAACACTTACCAGTAAATCTCTGCAACCCTGGCCAGGGATTTCCTGTTATAGCCAATCGAACACAGCGCAACATCAACCCCCTATACCGGGAGAGACGAATCCCCTCCTATCGCTCATTGCCTCCATGTGACTCGGGACTGTACCCAAAAACCACCGTTTTGCATGCCCTCTTGGACGTGGTAAGATGAAAATCAAAGCACAGTGGGAACCACACAAGTCTCTATGACGATCTCGGGTCAACAGACTACTCTGTACCAGTGTCACCAGAGAACTGCCATCTGACGTGAGGTATAATACCATCTGGGAGTTCTCGGCGAGTCCGTCCAGTGTACCCAGTCTCTACTGAGCACCCGTATATCATCTCTGATGTCAAACACCGATGGATATGGGATCATCCATCGCCCATCTGTATGGGTCGAGAAGGTACACGCTAGTCTACTCTGGTATATCGATGCCCCGTCTCGATACACCCATGACTAGGGACTTTAAAGGATGTACTTACGGACTACCATGTCCCCACTAGTATGATCCGCATCATAGTCCAGGTAGTCAAGTACAGATCCTAAGGGCTTTACCAACATGTAACAGAGAGACAATCAATATACACGTTAAGGTAAAGTGTAACCAGATAGCATACTATCATGTCGAGCAAGAAAGTCCTCCCTATATATGTCCCAGCATCCACTACTATATACATCCTATGTACAGTAATGGCCTCTAGAGCATACATATAACTAACACAAGCATCTCCATGATCAGGTGAGACTGCCTTAGAATATGTCTGGATCACCGATGGGACCGTCGTTCCTTGGCATAAGCCACAACTCCATTGTCTCACAATGGTAGGAACGTAGTTCATCTCATGAACCAATATACACCCAAACAGCCTCTTTGGTAGCATCTTAAGTAGCGATGTATCCTGCCTTTATCGTCTAGTATGTCATGGTATCTAGCTTGGAACTCTTCCAACATACCGTCCCTTTACTGAGGGTAAAGACAATGCCTGTGACTGACATTCAGTCGTCTTTATCACTCTGGAACACTTCCAGTGATTCTCCCTAGGATCAACTGATACCATCTCACTACAACTAGTGAGTGTCCTAATATCCAACTAGATCTATCTCATAGATCCATATTCCAGGATTTAGTAGGTATCACTTTGATCTTATGTGGAGAATCAGTGTGATAAGCGGAGATTGATCGAGCGTAGCATAGGAAACTCCTTCCCTATTAAGAGTATGTCATCCACGTACTCTACGAGGATCGTCACCATACTCCCTACTACCTTTTTGTTTATACAAGATTCATCTACCATTTTGATGATTTCAACTTCTTTGACTAATCTATCAAAACAGATGTTCCAACTCCGCGATGCCTGCTTTATCCTATAAAGCATCTTGCACACGTTTCCGCTGCTCCCACTGTCTATGAGGCCCTCTGGCTGTGTACTTATAGACTCCCTCTTCTAAAACATCATTTAGAAAAGCTGTCATGATACCCAACCACCAGATATCGTAGTCATGGTATGTAGCCGTGGCAAGTAGAATCTGGATGGACTTAAGCATAGATACTGGAAAAAGGTTTCATCATTATCCACGCCTGGTCGATGACGAAAAGCTTTAACAAGTCTAGCTTTGAAAGTCTCAACTTTTCCATGTACACCAAGTAATCTTCTCAAGATATACTTGCTCCTGATGGGGATTTTACCCTTCAGATATAGCAACCAAAGTCCATACTTTGTTGGTGTATAAGGATTCCATCTCAGATCGCTAAACATCCAGCCATTCTTACAGAGTCTCACTCCTGATGGCCAGCTCGAAAATAGTTGGGTCATCATCTCATGATGCAATCCTCGCTCCCACTGTCATAGAAAAACAGAAGTATCTCTCAGGTGGGTGAGGAACCCTACTAGATCGGCGGAGAGGCTGAGGTTCGTTGGAAACTATTGAATCCTTCGGTTTTATCAAATCATGTGCTGTAGTTTGTATAGCTGGAACATTTCTAATTCTACATAACAGATCTTGCCTTGAGCTTTTCCGGATTTTGCTTTTAGACATAGGCCGGACAACCCCAAATCTTAACTAGCTTAAGACATGGGCTCTACCCTTTCCATATCACATATGAAGTGGTAGGCAACTGATTTGATCGGAACCCTATTCAATAGGTATGCAACTTCTCAAGTGCATAACTCCCAAAAAGGAAATAGGTAACTCAGTAGTACTCATCATAGAGCACACCTTATCATATAGGGTGTGATTGCTCCACCCCGATATACCATTGTGCTATGGTGTATGCGGAGGAGTAATACTGAGAGAGAATCTCATTCCCCTTTAGAAAAGTCCAAGAATTTCGTGCTCAAGTATTCTCCTCCTTGATCTCATCATAGGACATAATACTTTTACCCGTATTTGGTTCTCTACTTCTAACTTATATTCTGTGAATATCTCGAAAGGTTCGGACTTGTGTTTCAACAGGAACATATGTCTGAATCTTGAGAGATTATCAGAGAATGTAATGAAGTATAAAGAACCGGTCTTGGCATTTGTAGACAGGGGACCTTACATACATCAACATGTATCATCCCAAGAGTTTACTAACTCTTTCTCTGTTTCCAATAAACAGAGCTGGTGTCATTATATCTTTGTGACATGACTGGCAAGTTTCACAAGATGTAAATTCAAACTCATTTAAATATGCATCTATATGTAACTTCAGCTAGTCGGGTCGCATTGATATGACCTAGTCTACAATACCTCAAGAAGAATTTGTTCATTTCTGAACTCTTCCTCTTGTGTGTGTTCCGTATACTAAGAACTGTAGTTTGATTTAGAACATTAACGCTTTTAGATAACGTGCCTGATCCGATCAACTTTTGATATAGGAAATGTTCAAAACATTATCCAACTATACAAAATTTTATCATTTCTTTACTGATAAAGAGACTGATATGATTTTGTATATCAGGTTCGGTATCTAATAACATTCGTTCAGAATCAATGTATTCGTAATACAGGGTGATAGTGACCAACAGACTTGGCTGCAACACTTGCCGCGTTTTCTGTCTCATGAAACTTATCACCCATTCTCAGTTCTTTACCTATCTGTAGCCCATGTAACATATTACATATCTGGGATCCTGATCTGGTATCACATACCCAGGACGCAAAGGATACTGAGAAACAGTTCTCTGTAATGAACACACCCGAAGATGATGCATCATCATGCACTCTCTTCGTTTGGGCGGCAAGGGAATTCTGGTAATCCCCAATTTCCTGCTCTGTCTTATAACAATTATAAGTTGGAGCGGGACCAACGTTCCCCAGCTCAGTATAACAAGCGGGTTCGGTCAATATCCGTATTATTATCTTGATTAAGGCGTGATGTGGTCGCTACCTGGAGAGAGAGAGAAGAAAACACTCAGCGTATGCTCTTGCAAGAATAGATTGGTTATTATTTTATCTAATCAGGATGGCTCCCACTGCTTTTTATCAAATCTTCCTTCAAACCCTAAAAGGAAAGACTAGCTAGGATTAATTACACACTACAAGTTCGCCAATCTTTCAGCCAGGCCAGTGTCGGTACTTTGAGGGAGGTGCCCCGTGCTTTCGCACGGACCTAATTAATGTAAACCTCGTTTTCCCAGAGGCGTAACCCCGTTGACACCTTTCTAGACACCTACTTGATTATCTAATTGCAATGTGTAAAACTTTCCCAGGAGTAACTCTTACTCGCAGCGGGTATCGGGATCCAACTATCTCATAGAAGGTATGTAATCTCATTGCAAATTTCAACACTTGAAATTCCCGATAATATTTTGCCCCTAGCGTCCTATGACCTTGACAGAGGTCAACAAACCATAGGCTGCTAGTCAAGTTCAACCCGTCATTTCCTGATTGAAGTAAACCCACCCGCACGACCCTTGACAGAGGTCAACAAGGTCACACGACTAACCTAAATCAATCACATCATATGCTTATACAGATAAGCACTAATCAGCTACCGCACACTACGCCTTGACAGAGGTCAACAAACGCAGCACGAATACTAACCAGTACATATCTGAAATGACGGAGGGCTACGACAGGTTTTTCTGAAAACCTATTGCGTAATGAACTTGATATCGTTGTAGAATCAAATGATTTTGAAATGGAGTGTTTTTGAGGCTTTTCTAGTTTTGCTAAAGGGGTCACTCCCGGTGAAGGGATCGTCGGCCCTTTCCTCGTCGAATGAGGTGCGGGATATATCATATATATCACTGTGCAAAGCAAAAACACTTAAAATCAATCAAAAGACAAACCGAGTGTGTAGCATCTGCCAGTTTTTGCTAAAGGAGTCACTCCCGGTGAAGGGATCTCGGTCCTTTCCTCATCGAATAACGTGCAGGATATATCATATATACCGCTGTGCAAAGCAAGAACTGTAGCTACCTGTTTTATTTTGAAATTCGATTCTACAACATCTTAGGTTTCTTTTATTTCATTAATCACATTAATGAAGTCCCATCATTTAAATACCAAAACATCACAGATAAATACGACGTACACTTATGCCATCCGCATTCGCCTCGATGTCCCCTCGTGCACCGTTAGGTTAGGTAACTAACGACAGAGCGGGGCAGGGCTAGCGCGGGTGTAAAACATAAGTAACGCCTATATAATATATCATATATACTATATACTGTATCTATCACAGAACATCACATGATCACATCACAGATATCGCAGTAGAAGAAACATATGAAATATTGGATATACTAGGACGTCCGTGTTTTCAATACGAGCCAGTATAAAACACGGATTCCACGGTCGTGATGAATAGCCAAACCCACACCCCTAGACCCCTACGAGAGCGGCAAGCAACCCAACCAATTCTAGAGTTAGGAGACCCGGACTCGACTCCTCGAGTTGGTCTCCCACTGGACTCCAGAACCCGGTTACTTGTGCCCTCCTCCTTGGGTCTATCCTAGTGCGGAAAAGTAAATAATATACAAACGGTGACATCTTCCGCAACCTGGAAGTGCCCCAAATAAAAGAATATTACATACAAGTTTTTACATGAATGAAAATGAAAAACACTCATCTCACATAAAAAAACCCCGGCTATTCAAACACGACGATCCAATATAACATATCCAGCAACACATAACATCACATGTCATCAACGTAAGTAAATATGCGCATCCCAATTGTCGTTGACATATAGCAACGAAACCGGCGATATCACATATTACACTTACGGTCACAGAAAAGAAAGTGTAAAACTACAACAGTTGGAATCCGCAACCACCTCAAACATCGCATGCCTGACCAAATGAATTACTTAGACATCACATGCCTAACAATTATAAACCTCGCATTTTAGTCTCAAAATCGAAAACACTTTTCAATATCAAGTCGGGCAATTCAACAGGATTCCCGACAATTTGATCGAATGCTCGTCGCAAACTTCAGTAGACGGCCGCACCCCCGATACCGTCGACGAAGTGCACCAAGGCGGAACACCGCTACCGCGAGCACCCAGACGGATGCTTTTAGCGACGGGGTTCTCCTACAGTCACTTGGTCGGGGCTATGGAGTGAGGCTGTCTATTAAGTTTACCCGGCGAGTATCCGCGTACGCTACATGATTGCGACGGACTTTTGATCACATCAAAATTCCGTGGCAACCGATCAAGTGAGACTAAACTACTATGTTTATAACATTCATTCAGTTATCTCATAACTACTTGTGAATTCCAATTATTGTATCACATTCCGGATAAATAGAAAATGTTAAACTTTTCGATCAAACAGTCGAACACCCAAGTTTTCCCGATATAGATCAACACATGAAACAAGTCTAAAAACATTCAGTTCGTGCCTCAGTACCAACGGTCCAGCCGTAGAAGGGTTAAGCCAATGCCTCACATGTGGCACGCCGTACTGCCCCAAACCCTAAGGTTCAAAGGGCAGTTCAAGACGGTCACATAATCGAGTTAAGTTTTGTTGTCTTCTAGAGGGACCATCGCGTTACTTGCACTACTTAGAACGTCGTTAAACTACGGAAAGATCCAACACTTGGTAATTTCCCGACAGGGAAAAAGGTGGGTATTTATATCCGGTCGAACTTTTTAACATATTCAAAAATTATCCGGAAAAGCACACAGACAGAATTAGACAATCCGATCGATACACCGAGTCCCCAATACAACCCAGAAAATTCAACCCTTGAAAAATTATTAAAAATTCCCAGGAAAACCAGCATTGGAAACTAAGAATTACTGTGCAAAATTCTTTATATAATGAGGTTGTACGGCCGCGGAACCGCCGCACGAGCCATGCTCGTACCGCGGAACCGCGGCGACTTAGTGGAATTGGGCTGTCGAATTTCACAGTAACCCTTAGATATTCCTGCTGTTTTTTCTGCATATTTTTAATCTGGAAAAAACCCCTTTTTCAGAAAAAGTCCAGAGAGCATTCACGGGTTAGGGTTTCGGGTCGATCGGGTTTCAAACTCCGTCTACGCATCGCCTAAGGCTCTAGCTAGGCTCTGATACCACTGTAGGGTTCCTAGGCACTCTTAAGAGGTCTCACAAGACATCAACCATGCCAATTTCAAATTTTAGGGGTGCCGAGAAACCCTAGACTACGGATCGTTGGCTAGATGTCTAGGCGAAACAAGAACTAGTAAACTACTTTACTAAGAGAACGGAAATACAACCTTTGTAGATCCGGTCCTCCACCTCCATAGCTCCGCAATGAAGTCTCCTCGCTGTCCAAATGGAATCCCGGGCTCTAGCGTCGGCTTCATCGGAGAAATGGGCGGGCAAGGTCGTCGGCTTCGTGCCGAAGATGATCTACGTCGAGGCATCGCTAGATCAAGCTCCAACTTCACCAAGTCATGAACCTTGTGAAGAAAATACACTCTACTACTTGGCAAGAGGTAGAGGATGAAGAAATAGGAAGTGGGTTCACTTTAGAATTGGATTTCTCACTCATTTCATCAATTCACCATTGATGAAGTCAAGCTTTTTCTTCAAGTAGAAGATGAAGAAGATGATGAAAAGAAATATCATAAGTATTTTCAAAATAGAAAATAATATGAATACTTATCATATCCTAACCCTAGTTAAGTGTAGAGAATAGACCATGGTTTGTTTAAATGGTTAGGGTTAAGCATGAAGACAAAATGGTTACAAAGTCAAACCTTCATGAAGATTCAACTACAAACAAAGAAAGCCACCATTTTCTGTTTATTCTTTCCAAAATAAATAAATAAATAAATAAGAAAGAAAAGCAAAACCCTAATCATTAACTTAACCATGGTTTAATCTTTACACTTAACCAAGTTAACATGTATCATCAAACATGATACAATCAAGTGCACAAAAGTATATCACATATACAACTTGTGAACTTCTAGTGAGAAAATCCATTTAAGTGAACCTATATTAGTTAATGTAAAGTGATATATCAAATATATAATTATACATTAAATCATTAAATCAACACTTGATTTAACGACCCGGTCATATCGCATATAACCGACTAATATTAATAGTAACAACTTATCGAATCAACACTTGATCCGATAACCCGGCTATAACGCATATAACCGATCAATGTTACAAATCGTGAGAATCGAATACAGTATCATATACTGGTATCATTCTCGGTCCCGCACATATCTCATATGCGCTCCTATTTCGTTTCGCTTGAGCCAGGAAACCTCTGTGTAGGACTCTAAAGACTCGTCAATACGCCGGCAGCAGGTGATGATCATATCAAGCACCCACAAGCCGCAAGCGGTCTGCTAAACGTAACGGCCACCCGGGTATTGAGCGATCAGAAGATCAACGAGCAAGCCCGCTCACACTCCAGTGAATCCAACCAGTAACACTTACCGTACAGTCCGTTCTGATCGTCTGATATGTCGCATATCTCGCCTAGGGGTGGTAAACGTCAGACCCCAATAGCTCGATAAGTCGTGTCGATATGAGGTCTATAACAATTCGAGAAACTACTGGTAACACTTACCAGTAAATCTCAGCAACCCTGGCCAGGGATTTCCTGTTATAGCCAATCGAACACAGCGCAACATCAACCCCCTATACCGGGAGAGACGAATCCCCTCCTATCGCTCATTGCCTCCATGTGATTCGGGACTGTACCCAAAAACCACCGTTTTGCACGCCCTCTTGGACGTGGTAAGGTGGAAATCAAAGCACCATGGAAACCACACAAGACTCTATGACGATCTTGGGTCAACAGACCACTCTGTACCAGTGTCACCAGAGAACTGCCATCTGACGTAAGGTATAATACCATCTGGGAGTTCTCGGTGAGTCCGTCCAGTGTACCCAGTCTCTACTGAGCACCCGTATATCATCTCTGATGTCAAACACCAATGGATATGGGATCATCCATCGCCCATCTGTATGGGTCGAGAAGGTATACGCTAGTCTACACTGGTATATCGATGCCCGTCTCGATACACCCACGACTAGGGACTTTGAAGGATGTACTTATGGACTACCATGTCCCCACTAGTATGATCCGCATCATAGTCCAAATAGTCAAGTACACATCCTAAGGGCTTTACCAACATGTATCAGAGAGACAATCAGTGTACACGTTAAGGTCAAGATCAACCAGATAGCATACTATCATGTCGAGCAAGAAAATCCTCCCTATATATGTCCCAGCATCCACTACAATATACATCCAATGTACAGTAATGGCCTCTAGGGCATACATATAACTAACATTCAACACTTGAATCAGATTAAAAATACCCAAAAATATGTACAAGCAGATACTAACATTACTGTATAAAAACGAGGCCATACATCTCCTGTACGGCCGCGGATCCGCGGCCCAAGCAAGGTCTGGCCGCGGTTCCGCGGCGGTATATACGAATTATTGCGTCATTTTTTTACAGTGTTGCTTAGATTTCCCTGCTGAATTTTTTACGTATTTTTAATTCTGAAAATAACACAGTTTCAAAAAATGTCCAGAGAGGGTTAAAAAAAGCGTATTTTTGGTTCGATCGGAGTTTTAACTTCACCAAAGCGTCACCTAAAGCTCTAGCTTGGCTCTGATACTATTGTTAGGTTTACCTAGCACCTCATGAAGGGTTTGGAAGTATCACATGTGTCAAAATCAAATTTTTAAGGTGCTAAGTGAACATACAAAGAATCATCACTAGAAATTTAGGGTTTCATAACATTGCCATCATCACAAGTAGTAAAAGCTAGGGTTTTGAGAGTACAACCTTTGTAGCTCCCTACACTAGACTCCTTGACTACTTGAGGGTTGGAAAAAAGTCCGCTTGAGATCCTCTAGGTCCACGATGATCCACCCGGAGTCCTCTTTGTCCAAGCTTGAAACTTCATAAGATCAAGAGAAGAAATGGAAGCTAACACTCATCACTAATAGGCAAGACTAGTGTAGAATGGTGTTGTGGTTGGTTTTCTCGCTTCAAAATCCTAACTTGGTAACTCTTTTGCTCACTTGAGAGAACTAGATTGCAAGAGAGAAAGGATGAAGAAGATGATGGCTTTTTAAGCTCAAGATAATGATAAGCTTGTGAAGAAAATGAGAAAATGAAAATATATATATTTTCACTCTCTCATTCTAAACCATGGTTGTAAAATATCTTAGATATTTTAGTTTGGAACAAAAATGACCATAGAAAATGAATCATAGTTAATTCAAGGGGTTAGTGTAAGAATAAAAGATTAAACCATGAAACAATTTCTATTTTCATTTTCCTTTTTCCAAATAAATAATATCCATATATTTTATATATGGTGTGAGTCTTATATTACCACCATCTACTATATCAACAACCATGATAACCATTATGTATGCATGTATGTGTGCATGCACATCCTATGTGCATGAATGAGAATGAATGCATACATGCATGCATACAACATAAAGACAAGAAAGGATTTCAAGTGAGAAACTAATGATTAATGATAAATCAACACTTGATTTAGCAACCCGGTCGTATCACATACGACCCGACCAAAAGCAAGCCGCCCGATTAATATACGGTATCTCATACGCGCATTTTAACCGGGTCCACGCGCATATCGCATATGTGCACCACATCGTTTCGCCTGGACTAGGTACTCCATTGTGGGACTCTAAGACTCGTCAATACGCCGGCAATGGGTGATGATCATATCAAGAACCCCCAACCCGTAAGCGGTCAGCTAAACGTAACGGCCACCCGGGTATTGAGCGATCAGAAGAAAACAAGCGAACCTGTTACAACTCCTGTCGAGCCAACCGGCAACACTACCGTACAGTCCGGTCTCTTCATCAAATATGATGCATATCGAATCTAGGGATGGTAACGTCGACCCCAATAACTCAATAAGTCGTGCTGATGAATGGTCTATAACAGATCGAGAAACTACTGATAACACTTACCAGTAAATCTCAACAGCCCTGACCAGGGACTTACTGATATAGCCAATCGAGCACAGCACAGCATCAACTCCCAATACCGGGAAAGACGAAACCCCTCCTATCGCTCATCGCCTTCGTGTGTCTCGGGACTTGTAAGTGCACGGCGGCGCCCCGGCCGTGAATCCGACGCCGGAAAGCGGAAGCGGTGAATAACTTAAATTTTGCGGACTTTGCAAACCGGCACCACCGCGCACTAAACACCCGGATCGTTACCATTAACTAGTCTAAGCTACTAAACAAGATGGGTTAGAGATATACCGACGATCCAAGTCCTCCGGTCTTCATCTCCACTCCGATCTCCTCGCGGGATCTCCGTCCGTCTCCTCCTCGTCGCCGGAAGTGCACCACATCGCCTTCTTCGTTTACAGGCTCCCACCTCAATGCCGAGGCAACTCGGGCACGAAGCCGGCTACTCGACGTGCCCAAGATTCGTTGTAGAATTCGTAGAGAAGGAGTCTCATTTTTGGGGTTTGGAGTTGTGCCATTTTGTGGAAGAAAAGAGAGGAACTTTTGGAAATGAACTAGAGGGCTTTTCTAGTGAGCAAGAGAAACAAAATGCCACCCATAAAAATGAATCCATACCCCCCTTTTGGAATGGCCGGCCCCCCCCTTTACCAAGTGAGATTGGAGAGAGAAAAGACAAGGGGTGGGTGGAACAATAATGCAAGGTGGAGTATCATGGAAAAAAGCAAGTGATGATGAGAGGCAATGATCACTCCCAAAACCAACACTCATCCAACCATCATCACCAAACTCATCATCAACAACCATGATGATCACTAAAAGTCAAGCAATCATGAAGCTAGAAGTCAAGGTCAATGAGAGGCTATCATGATAAAACAAAGATGCAAAGACCCCCTCCACAAATGCCTATTTGCAACAATGCAAATAAGCCCTCCTCCACCAATCTTCGGCCAATGAACGGAACAATGGAAATTGGCCGAAACGGAAAGCAAACTGGCAACTCCAGAAAACTGGTCCCGTAATAAATTACAGGAAAACCCCGATACTGTGCATACACACCCGCATTTGTATTCCGACCGAAATACAAATGCAATGAGACAAAATCTCCACTGTACTATACTAGGATCCGGCTTATACCAAAACCGGCTAGTAATATCTGTTCGATCCTGATCCGTGCAATACCGCACGTATCTGATCGAACCCTGCCATATAACCATACGGCCTATAGTACAAACTGTCCGATCCTGATCCGTGCAATACCGCACGTATCTGATCGGACCTTGCCATATCTCCATACGGCCTCTACAACCTTTCGCCCGAAAGCTGAGTAACTGAATGTGGGGGACTCTAAAGACTCATCAACACCTTGGTTGTGGATTTAACCACTAGCACGTCAGAGGTATAAGCCAATACGTGACGGGCTACCAGGTACTGACCAAATGGGACGTCGATGAGGAAGCTCACCCCGACACCCAACTGAGCCTGTCAGTGACAATATCCGTGCAGTCCGGTCCGTTCGTCTATGAGTATCGCATGGCGGGCCTAGGGGGTTGGTAAAAGTCAGACCCCCAAAAGCGGTACAAGTCGTGTCGGAGTGTAGCCCAGAACACCCTGAGATACTACTGGAATACCTACCAGTAAATCTCCTTGCCTTGGCCAAGGACTTTGTGTAATGGCTCTCCTAGACACAGCACGACCTCACCCCCAATACCGGGAGAGACGAACCCCTGAAGATTCGCTCACTGCCTCCATGTGGCTCGGGACTGTACCCAACTAAAACCTGTTTGCACGACTCCTTTGAGCCGTGGTAGGGTAGTAATCAAAGTACAGTGGGAACTCACACGAGACAAATGACGATCCCCAGGTCGATGAACTAACCTGCACACATGTCACCAGGGAACTGCCATCTGACGTCTGGTATATGACCAACTAGCATGTTCCCGGCGAGTCCTGTCCGGTGTACTCATAACCCAATGAGCACCTGTATACATCTTAGGTGATCCAACTAACACCAGTGGCTTGTGAGACTGGCCACCGCCCCTCGTCGGGGTCTCGACTGTATACACTAGTCTACTAATGGAGTATCGATGCCCAGTCTCGAAACTCCCACGACTAGGGACCTTTTAAGGATAAGCTTATAGACCCCCCAGCTCCCACTTATATGATCGCCCTCATACTGCTGGTGGTCAAGCAAGAATCCTAGGGGCTCTATCAACGTGTAATAGCGACGTGTCAGGTCACCTAAAACATTACACGATGATAAAGGTAAACCAGATAGCATACTATCATCTCGAGTAAGACTGTCCTCCCGGGATAGGTCCTCCCTCAATCATTACAATCACGTACCTGTGACCTAATAATTGACTCTGAGGGCACTATCCCCAACAATCTCCCACTTGCACTCAAGGCTAATTATTGCGATGTCGCATACTCACAGCCCGTGTGATACCGAACACCCAACTCCTCTACTAGTCAGTCTCACAAAGCTCGTTTGCGGAACTATTGCGTTCGAGGAATAGCCTCAGTGAGTGGATCTGCTTAGTTGTCTCTTTCCATGTCTCTCTAAATCTCAAGTTCGCGGAGAAACCCATCTCCCGAAATGAGCAATACCTGTCTTAGAATGTGTCTGGATGTCTGATGGGACATAGCTCATAAATGAGCTCCAAATCCAAACTTCTTAGACTGTATCGTCAACTGAACATAATCAGTATCCAGCGCGCCATGCCTCCCTCAGTATTGCCTTGGACCACCTGTCCAAAATACTGCCCCTCATCAGAAGGAAAACTATAACTCTGACAACCTCCTTGTCGTCCATGTCACCTTGGAAGCCTGGAATGATAACTGTCTCCTGAATGAGGCTGTCGTTATCATATCCCTAGAACATCTACTTATGTTCTAAAACTGCTTCCAACTGTTTCTCCAGGATTGGATTAATGTCAACTTATTGCATCTAGTGCAAGAACAACATCTGGTGTGGTACTTGACATCTTATGATTGACTCAATTGCCTAAGCAAGTGATCTGCCAATCATGCTCATCCCTCTCCCCTTTAGTCTGTAAGACACCTTTAGAGAGGGTGACTCCATTACCTGCAGGTACACTACCGTGCCAGGAGTCGCCCATCCTAAATACTCTTAGAATGCTGTCAAGTACCCTGATTGGGAAACCACCCAAATCTAGATCTAAAACCATAGATCTAGTAACCAGTATGTCTGATATAAAATCCATTTCCTTTGTGGAGAAACCACTGTGCGACGACCAAAGTATAACCGATCGTAGTATAGGAATTTCTTTTCCTATTCTATGTATGTCATCCAAATACCAGGATATCACACCCTACTACCTTCTCAACAGATCCATCCCCTATTCTGATGACGTCAAACCCATGACTGTCACATCAGAAATAGATGATCTATCTCCGCTACATCTGCTTTAGTCTATAAATAGATATAAGCCTGATGTCCACCAATGCTTCCGCTGCTCCCACTGACTACGACAACCCTCTGCCAGAGTCATATAGACGTGCACTTCTAAAACTAGTTTAGAACGACGCTATACTCATCCTCCTGCCGGGTCTCGCAGCCTGGAACAACAACAATGGCAAGTGTGGGTAAACAAGAACTTCCCTGTCACCGTCCTTGAGGCTACCGTAGTACCTCTCGGGTGCCTGAAGTTACCCACCTTATCTGCGGAGTGGCCAATGGAATGTCAATCCAGATTGAATCTTTAGGTTCCTTATCAAATCTTCAGTAATCGTTTGTGGTTCTGGAATCACTTCCAGTTCTACCATACTCCCACTACTGTTTTCTGAAAAAATCCATTTTTAATAAAACTGTGGCGAGTCTAGAACAATATCGCTATTGTTCATCCAGATGGTAGAAAGTCAACCCGCGTCATAGCCTGGGTCAACCCACAAACAGCCATTACAGAAACGTGCCTTGAGTCGTCCAGTGTCTGGTTTTAATCATAAACCGGACAACTCCCCATACCTTAACATCGTTAAGATATGAACTGTTCTATATCCAATATAGAAACAGAGGCACTGATTTAATTGAACCAGATTCAAATCATGCAGCTGTCCCCAGCGCATGTCAACTAAATGGAAGGAGGCCGATCAGCGTTACTCAACTTAGGAATACTTCCAATTATGAGTAACCTGAAAGAGAAGCAATTTCTCTTAATCATTACTATCAACTGAATACCATACACAAGTATCTACATCTTCGATCTCTTTGAAGAATCCCGATACTTGCTATACCTGGTTCTCTACTCTATTCAAATACCCATAACTTCTCAAAATTTGGACCCTGTGTTTCCGCGAAACACTCGTCTAAAAACTAGAGAAGTCATAAGTAAACCGAATATAGTACGAGGACCAACCCCTCTGTCATGATGGACCCTGGACAACATACAATACTCTGTATAAGTCCCTTGAGTCTGACAACTCATTCACTGTGTGCCGTAGGTTGAAAACTGTACTTATGGTTAAGAAGAATTACACCGCTGTTTAATGCTCCTTACCTAACCTTCCACTGATATAGGTAAATGTCGTAGACATAATTTCAGAAAGGTATATCTCACTCTATGAAAATAGACGTACAGATACATCGATTTGAAATTGGTGCATAACGGCGGATATTCAAAACCAAATACTTACCGTCCGGCAAATAGCCCAGGTGATTTCCTCAAATATCACCGATTACAACGAATCCTGATATAATGAGGATGATCACCCAATTCCCAATAACCTAATCCCACTCATCATCTGTAAAACCATACAGATGTGAGAATCATACCTGGTAAATACATACCCTGGAGCAAGTGTCTAATCGGGAAATCAGTTTTCTTTTAACATTACACAGTGAAACTGAAACATTGAAATGTTCCGATGGGGTATTCTGGTATTCCTAGTAATGCCTCTTCCAGATTCACGACTGTAACCGTATAATTCTTTGCCACCTCTCCAAATCCCTTCATATGTCTTTAGTCTTTACCTTCTGCACACCCCTTTAGGCCAAATGGTTTTCTTCCTTCCCTACCGTTCGGCACCAGCCTATGGTTTGGAAGAAGACTATCCAATAAGCATAATGGGTGTACTGTCCCAATCCTAGGAACACTCGCAATGAGAGAGGGTGAAGATAAAAGACAACCGAATAAACCTTATTCCTATTTCTCCTGAACCAGAATCCATCCCCGAACTGGAACAAGTTCCATTCGAGTTCGTATATAACCATACGATGGAATATCCAAATAAACTGTGGATCTTCGTAGTGATACGGAGTGTCCTGGAGAAATACAAAGGTGATGTGGGAGTGGTAACGAAATATTTGGTTTGGTCGTGAATATCTGTTGCAATTTACTTTGCCCTCCTACTAATCCCTTGCTTTGTCTGAACTTAATACCTTCTGCACACCATCGTTATGCTAATTGGTTTTCTTCATTCCCTACCGTTCGGCACCAGCCTAAGGTTTGGAAGAAGACAATCCAATTTGCGTAATAGGTGTACTACCCCTAAACCAAGGAGTACTCGTAACCTGAGAGAGGGTAAAAGGAAAAGACAACTGAATAATCCTATCCGTTTTCTCCAGAACCGGAAACCATCCTCGAATAAATTCTTTCGAGTTCGTATCTAACCATACGATGGTTTTGTCCAATGGAAGTGGACGTTCGTAGTAATACGGGGTGTCCTGGAGAAAAGGGTAAAAGTAGGAGTGGCAATGAGGTCTGCAACTCTGACAATCCAAAAGCCAGTGTTTAAGAAGGTTCGGTCAACTTGGTCACTGAGTCAAAGTCTTAGGGTCGGGTCAATGGTCGCTGCCAAAGAGAGAGAGAAAAGAAATACTCAGCGTGCACTCTAACCTAGATCAGAATGGTTACCAATTTATCTAATCTGGAATCCTCCCACTGTACCTCAAATTCTCCTCCAAACCTGAAAGAAGAATTAGTCGGGGTTACCCGAGGAGTATACCAACTCATCAGTGGGAATCGGGATCCAACTATCATCGTATGACAACGTGACGGAATCCGCTCACGGTATCACACTCCAGAAGGTATGCGCATATCTGGCAAGTTTCAGTACTTTTGAAACTCCCGATCAGATTTCTGCCCCATGCTCTTATGACCTTGACTTTGGCCAACATATCATAAGTCACATGTCAAGTTCTACCCGTCATTCTCCAGGTTAATTTGAATCCACCCGTACATACCCTTGACTTTGGCCAAAATGGCAGCACGACTGTCCCAAACCAACGCATCTATCTATGCTGCATATGAATACCCCAATAGCTACCAATCACTGTGCCTTGACTTTGGCCAACATACACAGCTTGAATACTATTGACCACCCATATGAAACGACGGAGGGCTACGAATGGTTTCTGGCGAAAACCTTTAACGTAAAGAACTTGATATCGTCGAAGGAACGGATAGCTTTTAAAAATATAGTGACGAAAACCGTTGCTAAAGAGGTCACTCCCGGTGAAGGGATCTCGGCTCTTTCCCCGTAGAATGGGGTGCAGGATATTCCAACTGAATACCACGGTGCAAAGCAAAAGTAATCGGCTATAGTGAAGTCAATGCCCTGACGCAAATTTCTGTCCAAGGGGTCACTCCCGGTGAAGGGATCTCGGCCCTTGCCTCATCGACTGAGGAGCAGGATATTCCAATGAATACCACGATGCAAAACAAAAGTAAACGTCCTTGCAATAACAGCTTTTTGAAAAGTGTTCCAACAACATCAGATTAGGTTTGTTTTTAACTTGCATTGATCCGAATCAATGCAGTCCCATCAATTGATCACACCAAAAAGAACGAAAATATACTGATGTACGTATATGCCATCCGCATTCGCCACTGGGTCCCGTCATTACCCGTTAGGTTAGCTTACTAACGACAGAGCGGGGACTGGACTAGCGCGGATGCAAAACATATACAACATCTACTAATATATATACCAATATATTATATTCGCTCAAGGCGTGAATAAAATGCAACATCACAGAGAATGAACAGCATCACAGAAACAATACAGATATCTGGGATCCCCGGGTTTCACAGAGCCGCTGAAACCCGACGTTCCCCTGGTCGTGTGGATAGCCTGTGCAATGAAATCCTAGACCCCTACGGGTGCGGCAAGTTACCCGCCAAAACCTGAAGCGAGGCAGCCCCCTTCAGCGCCGTGAATGGACCACCCAGCACTTCACGGAATCCGGCAACTTGGGCACCCCTCCTGGGTCAACCTGTACCCCCTACGAGTGCGGCGAATAGCCCGCCAATCCTAGAGTGAAGCCCCCTCCGTCTCAATGCCATGAGATGCGGGCTTGTTGCCCTCCAGAACCCGGCTATCCGTGCACCCCTCCGCGGGGCAATCCTAGTACAGAAAGTAAAATATACATACAACGGGTACATCGACCGCAACCAGGTCGTGCCCCAAAATAATAATACAAACAGGCAGCGACGGCAGTCCACATGTCGGACGCTCGCCCCGCAATATCAAATGTACATAATACAACAGCACAGTACTAGCATTGCATCCAGGCTATCCCCCACGACCGATCCGCAACAACACAGCATAAACATAGAACATCAACGCGAAAGTCACGTTCGCAAATCCGTCTAACCGGGCTATAGCAGTTAGACCGGATTTACCGATCGAGTGACATTCACGGTCGCAGATATAATGTAAATACTGTGAAAAATGTGTTTAAAATTTTCCGATTGATCAAACAATTAACAAGTGGGCCCCAAACAAAACTGTAGCACTCACAGAAAACCTGGGCCCAATTTTAATATCCCAAAACACATATTTTAATCCCAGAAGGCCTCTGTAAAAAATTGGTGAAGTGATGTGAATAGTGCGCGGCGGAAGGGCCGCACAAAAGGGGTTTTCGCGGCGGTTCCGCGCTCCAACTGTGGAGTTACTTCGTCAAATTTTTACAGAACTCTTAGATTTTCCAGTACATCAATATTTTATAACCTGAAAAAATTTTCGAGACCAAAAATTTTCAACAGAAACTGATGCGAACTAAAATGCAGTTTTGGAACTTTTTGATCGATCGGAAATGCAAACACATTACACAAAGCTAGACTAAGTTAATGGCGAGGCTCTGATACCACTGTAAGTGCACGGCGGCGCCCCGGCCGTGAATCCGACGCCGGAAAGCGGAAGCGGTGAATAACTTAAATTTTGCGGACTTTGCAAACCGGCACCACCGCGCACTAAACACCCGGATCGTTACCATTAACTAGTCTAAGCTACTAAACAAGATGGGTTAGAGATATACCGACGATCCAAGTCCTCCGGTCTTCATCTCCACTCCGATCTCCTCGCGGGATCTCCGTCCGTCTCCTCCTCGTCGCCGGAAGTGCACCACATCGCCTTCTTCGTTTACGGGCTCCCACCTCAATGCCGAGGCAACTCGGGCACGAAGCCGGCTACTCGACGTGCCCAAGATTCGTTGTAGAATTCGTAGAGAAGGAGTCTCATTTTTGGGGTTTGGAGTTGTGCCATTTTGTGGAAGAAAAGAGAGGAACTTTTGGAAATGAACTAGAGGGCTTTTCTAGTGAGCAAGAGAAACAAAATGCCACCCATAAAAATGAATCCATACCCCCCTTTTGGAATGGCCGGCCCCCCCTTTACCAAGTGAGATTGGAGAGAGAAAAGACAAGGGGTGGGTGGAACAATAATGCAAGGTGGAGTATCATGGAAAAAAGCAAGTGATGATGAGAGGCAATGATCACTCCCAAAACCAACACTCATCCAACCATCATCACCAAACTCATCATCAACAACCATGATGATCACTAAAAGTCAAGCAATCATGAAGCTAGAAGTCAAGGTCAATGAGAGGCTATCATGATAAAACAAAGATGCAAAGACCCCCTCCACAAATGCCTATTTGCAACAATGCAAATAAGCCCTCCTCCACCAATCTTCGGCCAATGAACGGAACAATGGAAATTGGCCGAAACGGAAAGCAAACTGGCAACTCCAGAAAACTGGTCCCGTAATAAATTACAGGAAAACCCCGATACTGTGCATACACACCCGCATTTGTATTCCGACCGAAATACAAATGCAATGAGACAAAATCTCCACTGTACTATACTAGGATCCGGCTTATACCAAAACCGGCTAGTAATATCTGTTCGATCCTGATCCGTGCAATACCGCACGTATCTGATCGAACCCTGCCATATAACCATACGGCCTATAGTACAAACTGTCCGATCCTGATCCGTGCAATACCGCACGTATCTGATCGGACCTTGCCATATCTCCATACGGCCTCTACAACCTTTCGCCCGAAAGCTGAGTAACTGAATGTGGGGGACTCTAAAGACTCATCAACACCTTGGTTGTGGATTTAACCACTAGCACGTCAGAGGTATAAGCCAATACGTGACGGGCTACCAGGTACTGACCAAATGGGACGTCGATGAGGAAGCTCACCCCGACACCCAACTGAGCCTGTCAGTGACAATATCCGTGCAGTCCGGTCCGTTCGTCTATGAGTATCGCATGGCGGGCCTAGGGGGTTGGTAAAAGTCAGACCCCCAAAAGCGGTACAAGTCGTGTCGGAGTGTAGCCCAGAACACCCTGAGATACTACTGGAATACCTACCAGTAAATCTCCTTGCCTTGGCCAAGGACTTTGTGTAATGGCTCTCCTAGACACAGCACGACCTCACCCCCAATACCGGGAGAGACGAACCCCTGAAGATTCGCTCACTGCCTCCATGTGGCTCGGGACTGTACCCAACTAAAACCTGTTTGCACGACTCCTTTGAGCCGTGGTAGGGTAGTAATCAAAGTACAGTGGGAACTCACACGAGACAAATGACGATCCCCAGGTCGATGAACTAACCTGCACACATGTCACCAGGGAACTGCCATCTGACGTCTGGTATATGACCAACTAGCATGTTCCCGGCGAGTCCTGTCCGGTGTACTCATAACCCAATGAGCACCTGTATACATCTTAGGTGATCCAACTAACACCAGTGGCTTGTGAGACTGGCCACCGCCCCTCGTCGGGGTCTCGACTGTATACACTAGTCTACTAATGGAGTATCGATGCCCAGTCTCGAAACTCCCACGACTAGGGACCTTTTAAGGATAAGCTTATAGACCCCCCAGCTCCCACTTATATGATCGCCCTCATACTGCTGGTGGTCAAGCAAGAATCCTAGGGGCTCTATCAACGTGTAATAGCGACGTGTCAGGTCACCTAAAACATTACACGATGATAAAGGTAAACCAGATAGCATACTATCATCTCGAGTAAGACTGTCCTCCCGGGATAGGTCCTCCCTCAATCATTACAATCACGTACCTGTGACCTAATAATTGACTCTGAGGGCACTATCCCCAACAGGACTGTACCCAATGGCCACCTATTTGCACGACTCAGTAGAGCCGTGGTAGGGTGGTAATCAAAGTACAGTGGGAGAACATACAAGACTCTATGACTATCTCGGGTCTACAGACTAACCTGCACCAGTGTCACCTAAGAACTGCTATCCGACAATAGATATAATTCCATATAGGAGTTCTCGGTGAGTTCGTCCAGTGTACCCAGTCATCACTGAGCACCCGTATACGATCTCGATGTCAAACATCGATGAATGTGGTAACATCCATCGCCTATCATATGGGTCTAGTATCATATACGCTAGTCTACTCTGGTATATCGATGCCCCGTCTCGATACACCTACGACTAGGGACATTCCAGGATATGCTTATAAACTACAAATGTCCCACTAGTATGATCTCTATCATAATCACAGTAGTCAAGTCTATATCCTCAGGGCTTTATCAACATGTGTGAATGAATAAAAGCATGATCAAATCAACATGTCAGATAAAGAAGAACCAGATAGCATACTATCATGTCGAGCAAGAATGTACACTGAATATATATATATATATATATATATATATACATGTATGAATACATCCACTATCATATAATGGCCTCTAGGGCATACATATATCCAACAGTTCACCGCCGGAAGCCGGGAAGACTGGACATCTTGCCTGAATCTGGGGGCAGATGCTAATTGGTGCTATCCATCCACCTCTCCGAAGATGCCAAGTTGATTTATGGCACCATGTATCGAAGGTTTAAACGGATGCGGCCGATGTAGCAGACTTCGTCAGATTCCCCTTTGTTTGAGGGGTTTTTGATTGTAGGGACGCTCTTCCCTGCAGGCACAAGCCCTTACAGTTAAGTACGCTACCACATCGCGGTAACAACTTTCTCCTTCTCCAGATGGTCACTTCATGTCGTGGGTGTTTGTTTTGTGTTCGGTTGCCCGTGGATTGTATACGGAGACTAAGTTATGTTGTCGCCCGAAGGACGTGGATTAGTCCAAATCCGTATCTTTCTTAGATTTGGATTTGGCGGGGTTTGTGTTTAAGGATACGTTAGCCTTATTTGAGGCTAAGATCAACATAAACGTTTGTTAAGGACACGTTAGTCTAATTTTAGACTAAGATCAACTTAACGGGGTCGTTTAGATCCGACAAAAGAGCAATTGGGCTCTATTGTTTAGTTTAATGACATTGCGGTCGATAATTAGTTTAAGGACATTACGGTCCATTGTTAGTTTTAAGACATTGCGGTCGAGGTTAAGGACATCATAGTCTGTGAGTTTAAGGACCTCACAGTCCGGTGTTAGTTTTAAGACATCACGGTCGTGGTTAAGGACATCATAGTCCGTGGATTTAAGGACTTCACAGTCCGACGTTAGTTTTAAGACATCACGGTCAAGGTTAAGGACATCATAGTCCGTGGATTTAAGGACTCCACTGTCCGATGTTAGTTTTAAGACATCACGGTCGAGGTTAAGGACATCATAGTCCACGAGTTTAAGGACCCCACAGTCCGTAGAATGTATGGTTGTCGGGACCCGTCACCTCTTTGAAGACGTTGAGGAATTACAACAACAAATATCAAAGGAGTGAAGAGATGTACCCTCGAACCGGGTGTAAATTGATTGGAAGAGCAGATAAGCTCAGTTCAATTTAAATTGAGGACTTATGGCAAGAATTAGGCTAAGTCCAGTTAAAAATGTTTAACATTTCATTTTTGTTCTGCTTGTTAGACCTTTATTTGGGCTCTGCCCTTTTAATAATGCATAGCATTTATCAGGAACAAAGTATGTTCTGACAGCGCGCCACGTGGCGCGCCAGGCGCGTTGCGCCAGTCAAAGAGTGCATTGTGCTTCTGTCGGGTAGCGCACACGAAGGGGACACGTGTCACGCTTAGCGCTAAGCGCTAGTTTGTTAGCGCATTGCGCTTTTAATTTATGAGCGCATTGCGCTAGTCTGTTGGCACACCAGTGAGTGACACGTGGCGCGCTTGGCGCTGAGCGCCAGCCCATGAGCGCAGTGCTTTGTTTTAGAAGCGCAAAGCGCAGATTGTGTCTCTCGTTGACACGTGGCAGGTTCTGGTGCTGTGCGCTAATCCAAGAAGCGCAAAGGCGCAATTCATAAGTGCATGGCACTTTTCAATGGTGCAAAGCGCATTTGATCAATTTCAAGATTAAAGAACAAGTTTATGTTCTTCTTAGAAGAGGTTTTGCCTCAAGATTCAAGAACTAAGTTCTTATTCTTATGAAAGGCTCTACCTTTATAGATCAGAAGATCTGTGAAGTAAAAATACTTCTTTTAATGATTAGATCTTGATCTTTTCTTTTTACTCAAA
The DNA here is from genome assembly GCA_030015575.1 of Agapanthus africanus. Lineage (NCBI taxonomy): Eukaryota > Viridiplantae > Streptophyta > Magnoliopsida > Asparagales > Amaryllidaceae > Agapanthus > Agapanthus africanus. The sequence goes on from CM057349.1 coordinate 249,835,527, forward strand.
GACCTTAGATCTGAGATCTTTTTAGAAGACATTTCTTCTTTTTACGAGATGTTTTCATCTCTGTTTTTCAAGAAATCAATTCTTTACCTTTCTTTTTCTTTGAGTTTTTCTCAAAGTTTGCAGAGAGTTTCTTCTCTTTGAGACTTGAAGTCTTGGGGCCTTTATATAGGGCCAATCGATTTGTTAAATCGGTTTAAGAGATCTTTCTCTTGATTGATTGGGGAATATTTCCCACCGTTGGATCTTTGATCCTAAGGCTTCTGTTTGACAGAAAGTAATAGTCTTGTTTTAATAAGATTGGAAAAATCTTTCTATGCAGAATTTGTTCTGTTTTTCGTAATTCATTATTTACCATTAGATCATTGATCCAGCGGTACTTAAAGCACAATCTTGTTGTTTGGAAAGATTTTGAGTAATCTTTCCTTAACAGAATTTAATTCTGGTTAATAAATGATTTATTATTATTAGATCCTTTGATCTAACGGTGGGAATTTTAATTCCAGTGCTGGCGCACTTACGTTGGACACGTGGCGCGCAGCGCAACTGCGCTAGCGCACTCATGCTTGCCACGTGGCGCGCAGCGCGCAGAGAGCTGGATCTGAAGCATTGCTTCAACAGAGGTGTCTTTTCACATTCCTTTTTAAGTCAAACTTATATTCCCGAGAATCTTTCATTTCCCAATCTTGGAAATAGTTCCATTGTGCACAAAATTTTCTTTGCTTTGTCTTTATAACTCGAAGCAAAGCTTCTTCTTTTTCTCATCTCCAAAGAACTTATCTCAACTATGGCTTGTAACCGCCCCTATGCTCGTAGACAGCCATAGGAAGTGCCCATTCAGGACCTCATTCCTCGCTTTGCAGCGCGCTTGGTAGATCCTTCTTTTACGGATGAGCAGTGCGATGCTGCGCTGCACGATCTTTTAACTCGTGTGGGGTCCCTTCTTCCCCCACACTCTATCTGGCTTCGGATGATCCTTGCGTCTGTGCTCACCGATCTTCCCCCTCCTCCAGCAGAGATGTCCTCGGCAATGCTGGATACTGCCGAAGACAAGATCGAGTGTTTCTTGGAGGCGCACTTAATCACTCAAGCCCTGAAGGATTGCTCCATCCACTTGCTGAGCCAGATACGGGCTCGTCGGGTTGTCATCACCACTTTCTCTGAGGAGTGCGGCGTCGACCGTTGGATAGCTACCCCTCGGGAGGATCGCCGTTTCGACATGATGGAGAGGACGGAGGGGGAACTGGATAATCTTCTCTTTAGCTTTGTGAACCCCTGTCCTTCTGATCCCATATTGGTGATCTTTTTTAAATGTAATAACAATAATAATAATAAAAAGATGCTTTAATTTAGTATTTTATTATCTGTTAAGTGTTCTCTTGTTTTTTAATTCTTTGTTATTCCCTTGTGAGATGTTTATGCGCTGCATAATCATGAAGCGTTGCTTCGCTTTTCAACCTTGGAAACAGAGCTTTGCTCTAACTTGGGGTGCGCAGCGCAATTGCGCTAGCGCTAGCGCATTCGTGTTTTGACACGTGGCGCGCAGCGCGCCTTGCGCTAGCGCACTCGTGCTTGCCACGTGACGCGCAGCGCAGAGCACAGCGCAACTGCGCTAGCGTACCTGTGTTAGACACGTGGCGCAGAGCGCAGCGCAACTGCGCTAGCGTACCTGTGTTAGACACGTGGCGCAGAGCGCAGCGCAACTGCGCTAGCGCACCTGTGTTAGACACGTGGCGCGCAGCGCAGAGCGTAGGATTTGAAGCGTTGCTTCAATTTTGACTCTTAAATTTCTAAACAGAGCTTTGCTCTGATTGAGGGAAGCAGAAGCGTCGCTTCATTTCCAGTCTTGGAATTTGAACAGAGTTTTGCTCTGATTTGGGGACGCAGAAATGTCGCTTCATTTCCAGTCTTGGAATTTGAACAGAGCTTTGCTCTGATTGGGGGAAACAAATGCCCCCCCCCCACCGTTGCGCTTACGTGGCCCCAAACGTAAGTGCGGCGGTGGTAGCATCTCAGTCGTTGGATCAACTTTTGGGGAGTTGAAACGGCTCTTAATGCCTATAAATAGGACCTTTGGTCCCTTTGATGATTTTCATCCTCTTTCTTGAGAATTTTCTCTTATTCAGAGCGCTGCTCTTTAGTTTTAAGAACTTTTCAAGAGTAAAACTCTTCCAAAATTTAGGTATAGTTTAAAACTTTTAATAAACCAGGGTTTTACCCATTAACAGAGCTTTGCTCTTTATAGATCTTTGATCTAAAGAAAACCCATTTAGGGTTTTATTTAGCAGAGCTTTCCTCCATAGGTCTAAAGAGATCTAAAGGGAACTAAAGAGAACCCTATTAGGGTTCTATTAATAGAGCTCTGCTCTCAAAAAGGATTTTTCTTGTGATCTCTTAATTCATTAATGGAGCTTTGCTCCTTTCAAATCATATAGAAGAACTCTCGTTTTTCATGGATCTTGAAGATTTAAGATGGAATTTTTATTTTTGATGAATTATATCATCTTCTTAGAGCAAAGCTCTCAATGTTCTTGGGGGCCTTCTTTAACTTCTCTTCATAACTGATTTTGACATGTGTCGCTCATGTCTGCAGAGAATTGCTCTCGAGGAGTTTAACTCCATGTGCCTGTTTTGAATAAGAAATTGCATATTCCGTCTGTCTGCTGATCTTTGCTGATTTTCTTTTACAGGAGTAATGGACGCTCACATGTATGATATCGAAGAGATTATCTCTTATGGAGACATCCGCCGACTCGGCCGTTCTCAGAATCGAGAATTCACAAATGCCGAGTGTGCCGAAATTATGAGTCGCTTTGACGCATATAATGGTCAACTGCTTCCTCGGCGTTCCCCTCTTCTGAAGCTTATTGTGGGAGTGATCTGAGAAGCACTCGCTCTATTCTGTACCGGCATGCCACTTAGAGCATTGGATGCCGCTGAAGATAAGGTGCACTCGGTGTATCTGATGAACCTAATCTCGAAGAGACGGCGAGACAATCTTGTCGATCTCCTGCACCAGGCTTTTCAACAGTCTGCCATACTTGCTGCCTATCGGAGGGTGGAGGACATCCGTGGGGATCCCGACGCTTGTGATCACGAAAGAAAGCACACTAGGATGGTTCGCCAGGCTTGGAAAATTCTGGACAAGGTCACTTTTGAGTTCCTCAATCCATGTCCTGGATTTGAGGTTTTGCCATTGTAATTACTTTAGTAATATCTTTGTTTATTGCTTTCATAATTGTAAGAACCTTTTTGCAATACGAATGGCAAATTTCTCGTTTTAGCGTGTTTTATTTCACGTTCTGAATTTTTTTGCAAATGCATGGGGTGTGCCTCGAACGCTTAATTAAGTGCAGATCAGATATTCTCCTTGTTGCCTTCTCCTCTTTACTGTATTGTTGCCATGTGAATTTAGCAAGTATATAACTGTCAGTTTTGGATTCTTTGTAGAGTGGTGATGGCTAAGAGAACAGGGTTAAGATCTGTCACCTAAGACTTTTCAACTTTATGAGCCGTGAAGGTCTCATAAAGAATTTTCTCCCTACGGGTCGAGAGGATCCCGTAGGTGTAATTTTTCCTTAAGAATCGTGAGGATTCGCAAGGGTGTTTTCTCTTGAGAGTCGTAAGGATCTCACAAGAGAATTTTCTTCCTTACGAGTCGTGAGGACCCGCAAGTAATGGGTGAAGTTGTCCTTACCTGCATTTCACCGAGTCAGGATTGCTCTGGATGCTTCCCACGGGTTCACTGCCGTGTTTGGCAGGACCAGGCTCCGCTATGCACGTTTTCCAGGATACCGTAGTTTAAAGACATCGCGGTCGAGGTTAAGGACATCATAATCCGTGGATTTAAGGACTCCACGGTCCGATGTTAGTTTTAAGATATCACGGTCGAGGTTAAGGATATCATAGTCCATGGATTTAAGGACTCCACAGTCCCATGTTAGTTTAAAGATATCGCGGTCGAGGTTAAGGACATCATAGTCTGTGGATTTAAGGACTCCACAGTCCGATGTTAGTTTTAAGACATCACGGTCGAGATTAAGGACATCATAGTCCTTGGATTTAAGGACTCCACAGTCCCATGTTAGTTTTAAGACATCACGGTCGAGATTAAGGACATCATAGTCCGTGGATTTAAGGACTCCACAGTCCGATGTTAGTTTTAAGACATCACGGTCGAGGTTAAGGACATCATAGTCCGTGGATTTAAAGACTCCACAGTCCGATGTTAGTTTTAAGACATCACGGTCGAGGTTAAGGACATCATAGTCCGTGGATTTAAAGACTCCACAGTCCGATGTTAGCTCTGGATGCTTCCCACGGGTTCACTGCCGTGTTCGGGGAGGACCAGGCTCCGCTCTGGATGCTTCACACGGGTTCACTTCCGTGCTCTGCGAGGACCAGGATCCGCTCTGGACGTTTTCCACGAGGTCAGAAGTGACGTTATCCGTGTTCCACGTGACCAGGAATTTTGCTCTAGATGCTTCCCACGGGTTCACTGCCGTGTTCGGCGAGGACTAGGCTCCGCTCTGGACGTTTTCCACGGGGTCAGAAGTGACGTTATCCGCGTTCCATGTGACCAGGAATTTTGCTCTGGATGCTTCCCACGGGTTCACTGCCGTGTTTGGCGAAGACCAGGCTCCGCTCTGGACGTTTTCCACGGGGTCAGAAGTGACGTTATCTGCGTTCCACGTGACCAGGAATTTTGCTCTGGATGCTTCCCACGGGTTCACTACCGTGTTCGGCGAGGACCAGGCTCCGCTCTAGATGCTTCACACAGGTTCACTACCGTGCTCTGCAAGGACCAGGATCCGCTCTGGACGTTTTCCACGGGGTCAGAAGTGACGTTATCCGCGTTCCACGTGACCAGGAATTTTGCTCTGGATGCTTCCCACGGGTTCATTGCCGTGTTCGGCGAGGACCAGGCTCCGCTCTGGATGCTTCACACGGGTTCACTGCCGTGCTCTGCGAGGACCAGGATCCACTCTGGACGCTTTCCACGGGGTCAGAAGTGACGTTATCCGCGTTCCACGTGACTAGGAATTTTGCTCTAGATGCTTCCCACGGGTTCACTGCCGTGTTCGGCGAGGACTAGGCTCCGCTCTGGACGTTTTCCACGGGGTCAGAAGTGCGTTATCCGCGTTCCACGTGACCAAGAATTTTACTCTGGATTCTTCCCACAGGTTCACTGCTGTGTTTGGCGAGGACCAGGCTCCGCTCTGGACGTTTTCCACGGGGTCAGAAGTGACGTTATCCTCGTTCCACGTGACCAGGAATTTTGCTCCGGATGCTTCCCACGGGTTCACTGCCGTGTTCGGCGAGGACTAGGCTCCGCTCTGGACGTTTTCTACGGGGTCAGAAGTGACGTTATCCGCGTTCCACGTGACCAGGAATTCTGCTCTGGATGCTTCCCACGGGTTCACTACCGTGCTTGGCGAGGACCAAGCTCCGCTCTGGACGTTTTCCACGGGGTCAGAAGTGACGTTATCCGCGTTCCACATGACCAGGAATTTTGCTCTGGATGCTTCCCACGGGTTCACTGCCGTGTTCAGCGAGGACCAGACTCCGCTCTGGATGCTTCACACGGGTTCACTGCCGTGCTATGCGAGGACCAGGATCCGCTCTGGACGTTTTCCACGGGGTCAGAAGTGACGTTATCCGCGTTCCACGTGATCAGGAATTTTGCTCTGGATGCTTCCTACGTGTTCACTGCCGTATTCGGCAAGGACCAGGCTCCGCTCTGGATACTTCACACGGGTTCACTGCCGTGAAATGCGAGGACCAGGATCCGCTCTGGATGCTTCACACGGGTTCACTGCCGTGCTCTGCAAGGACCAGGATCCGCTCTGAACGTTTTCCATGGTGTCAAAAGTGACGTTATCCGCGTTCCATGTGACCAGGAATTTTGCTCTGGATGCTTCCCACGGGTTCACTGCCGTGTTCAGCGAGGATCAGGCTCCGCTATAGACGCTTCACACGGGTTCACTGCCGTGCTCTGCGAGGACCAGGATCCGCTCTGGATGTTTTCCACGGGGTCAAAAGTGACGTTATCCGCGTTCCACGTGACCAGGAATTTTGCTATAGATGCTTCCCACGGATTCACTGCTGTGTTCGGGGAGGACTAGGCTCCGCTTTAGACGTTTTCCATGGGATCAGAAGTGACGTTATCCGCATTCTACATGATCAGGAATTTTGCTCTGGATGCTTTCCACAGGTTCACTACCGTGTTTGGCAAGGACCAGGCTCCGCTCTGGACGTTTTCCACGGGGTCAGAAGTGATGTTATCCGCGTTCCACGTGACCAGGAATTTTGCTCTGGATGCTTCCCACAGGTTCACTGCCGTGTTCGGCGAGGACCAGGCTCCGCTCTGGATGCTTCATACGGGTTCACTGCCGTGCTCTGCGAGGACCAGGATCCGCTCTGGATGTTTTCGACGGGGTCAGAAGTGACGTTATCCGCGTTCCACGTGACCAGGAATTTGTTGATTATATCCACATTTCACGGAGTTAGGATTTGACTCTCGGTCATTTGTACACCGCCGAGTCATGGAACTGGGAGTTGCCGCTGTTCCGCTTTGCTTGATGTTGTGATCTCCAGGCTATCTGTGACCCATCGTGATTTGGCTTCTTCTTCAGATGAAACCTGGGGAGGAGGAGTGTGATTCCTTCTTTGTTTGCGCCCCTGGATTGTATACAGGGATTGATGTAATATCACCTGTAGGGTATAAATTTCATTTTTATTTTTATTTCTTTTCTTTCCGCGATGCTATATCATTTCAGCTTTTATATCGCGAAGGTCGCGATTGCCCCATCATTTCGGCTATTTTTCGCGGTGCCCAATCATTTCGGCTATTTGTTTTATTTTTACTCGCTGCTTTTTATTGCGAGTTGCCCAATCATTTCGGCTATTTCGCATGCATACATTTTTACTCGCTGATTTTGTCGCAAGTTGCCCCATCATTTCGGCTATTTCGTATGCATGTGGGGCTTGCTGGCTTTTCGCTGCAAGCTTGGAATCAGACACCGATTTCGGCATTAGAACCGCTACAACTGGGATATTGCCAGGAGCGAATCATCATTTGCCTCTGTCGATATCGAACAAAGGTGGCTTAGCGAATAGGGTTAGGATCCTGTCGACTAAGGCTTTTGACTTCATGAGTCGTAAGGGTCTCACAAAGGTATTTCTCCCTGCGAGTCATGAGGAACTCGTGGGTGTGTTTTCTCCTTAGGAATCATGAGGACTCCTAAGCGTATGGCTTCTTGTAAGTCATAAGGATCTTACAAGAGAGTTTTCTCCTTATAAGTCGAGAGGACTCATAAGGGTTGTTCACCGTGCGAACATGTCCCTAGTCACGGGTGGGACTTGGTTAGGGAAATGTTTATTTGCGCCCGTGGATTGTATACAAGGGTCAGTATTGAGCCTCTTGTAGGGCAGTATCGGAGGTTGTGAGGGGTTGCTTAAGAACAGGTTCAGGTCTCTGTAGCTTAAGACTTTCAAATCTTATGAGCCGTGAGGGTCCCATAAGAGAGTTCTCCTTATGAGTCGTGAGGATCTCGCAAGTGTAATTTCTCCTTAGGAATCGTGTGGATTCCTAAGTGTGTTGCTCCCTTGTGAGTCGTAAGGATCTCACGCAGGTGGTTTCTCCTCACAAGGTCGAGAGGACCCTCTAAGTGTCTTTTAACGAGGTTGCGCCCTTTTGGGTTTTCACAAACACTCGCCGGTAGCCCTGCTGTTTTTGCTCACGGAGCCCTTTCGGGTTTTCATCCGTGCCCATTTTACTTATGGACATACCGTTTTTTTTTGTTTATTCCTTTTTTTTCTAACGAGGTTGCGGCCTTTCGGGTTTTCACAAGACTCGCCGGTAGCCCTGCTGTTTTTACTCACGGAGCCCTTTCGGGTTTTCATTCGTGCCCATTTTGCTTATGGACATACCGTTTTCTTTTATTTTATTCTCTTTTTTTATCTTAGTATCAGCTTTGGGATGCTGCAATCCACCGTAGTTTATCAACATCTCGGTCAACAGCTAGTTTTAGGACACAGTGGTCCGTCATTAGTTTAAGGACGTTTCGGTCCGCCGTTAGTTTAAGGACGTTTCGGTCCGCTGTTAGTTCAAGGACGTTTCGGTCCGTTGTTAGTTTAAGGACGTTTCGGTTCATTGTTAGTTTAAGGACGTTTCGGTCCACAATAAAGGAAGCCGGTTACTACTGATAGAGTTTGGGCTTAGGAAGATAGCGAGCGGACATAGTTGTCATCATCATTGGCCTAGGCCATGACTCGTCAAGCGTAGTATTTCTTCAGAAAGCGACCGTTTATTGGCCTGAAAGGACTTTCACCATGCATGTCCATGAGTAGATAGGCTCCATCCTGGTAAACCTTGTCTATGATGTACGGGCCTTCATAATTCGGCTCGAATTTTCCCTGCTTGGCGCGATTGGGGATCATAGGTCTTTTGAACACTAGTACGAGTTTGCCTTGGCGGAATATCCTCGGCCTAGTCAATCTTTCGTAAGAGCACATCATCTTTGCTTTATAAGCTTCCAGATTTTGCTGCGCCAGGAGCCGAGTTTCATCAAGGGCATCGAGCTCCTCAAGCCGAAGGTGAGCGTTTTCTTTGTCCGTTAGCTCGTAGTGGACCGCCACTCGTAGAGAGGGTAACTCTATCTCGAGAGGGAGTACCACTTCTGTACCGAATACCAACGCGTACGGCGTTGTGTTCGTGGCCGTCTTGAACGTAGTTCGATATGCCCAGAGAGTTTCATGCAGTCTCTCGTGCCAGTCCTTCTTATTTCAGGACGCCGTCTTCTTCACGATCTTTGTCAAGGTCTTGTTGAAAGCCTCCGCTAGACCGTTAGCTCGGGGATTATAAACTGAGGAGTATCTCCAGTCTATGTTGTGCTGTTGTGCGAAGCGGCTGATCTTGTGGCTTCTGTAGGCTGGCCCGTTATCGGAGATGATCCGTCGCGGAGTTCCAAACCGATAAATAACATGCGTCTTGAAGAAGTGGAGGATATTCTCCGTCTTCACTTCCTCAGCGGTACTGCTTCTGCCCATTTGGAGAAGTAGTCAGTCGTCGCCAAAATGAATCGATGTCCTCTGGACGATGTTGGCTCGATGGGGCCGATTATGTCAGTTCCCCACATTTCGAATGGCCAGCTAGCCACTGTCGGGTGTAGTGGATTTGGATGCTGATGGATGAAGTCCCTATGGATCTGGCATGAGTGGCATTGCTTCGCATATTCAAGGCAGTCCTGAATCATCGTGGGCCAGTAGTAGCCCGTCCGTTTAATCTTCAACTTCATCTTCGGGCTTGCTTGTGAAAATCGCAGAGTCCGTCGTGAACTTCTTGGACGACTCTTTTCGCCTCTTCAGGTCCCAGGCATCTTAACCACAAAGAATCAAACGACCTCTTGTACAGAGTATCATTGACGAAGGCGAAAGATAGGGCTCGCTTCATGAGCTGATGTTTTGAGGACGCATCTTCAGGAATTCAACGGGATTTGAAGTAGTCTATAAAGATTTCTCTCCAATCCTCAGCCTTTTCCTGGTCTTTTATTTGCATAGTCATTTGCTCAGTCGCTCCTTTTTCTTCAGACGACTCCGGAGATATTTCCGCCAGTGCAAGAACCCGACAGCTTTGCACAACGATCCTCATGTCATCGAGGTTCTCGTCGGCCAGTTCTTTAGCGAGCTTAGCTAGTGCATCCACTTTGCTATTTCCTGCACGCGGTATGCTTTCGAGGGTGTAGGAAGGAATTTGGGTTAGCAGTTGCTGCACTCTCTCGCCGTATTTCACCAACTCTGGTTTGCACGTTTGATAGTCGCCGTTTACTTGGCAACGACCAGTTGGGAGTCTCCATATATGATGAGGTTTTCAATTCCCATGTCGATGGCGATCTCGAGGCCTGCTATCAAAGCTTCATACTCGGCTTCATTGTTTGTCCTCAGCTCTGTTAAAGAGAAAGCAAAGCGCATTATCCCTGCTTGTGGGGTCACGAAGATGAGGCCTACTCCCTATTTGATTATAGGCGTGTTCTGTTTGCGCTTCTTCATGGAAGATGCTCCATCAAAATAAAGTTCACATTGGGCATCACCACCGTCGATCGCATCAAACGCATGTTCGTCTGGCAGTTCGCAATTCAAGGGAGAATCGGCTGGTATCGGATGTTCGGCGAGAAAATCGGTGATGGCCTGGCCTTTCACTGCCTTGAGGGGACGCTAGGTTATCGAGAATTCCATCAAGAGCAAGGCCCATTTAGCGAGCCGTCCCGTCAATATGGCTTTTGACATCAAATATTTGAGAGGATCCACCTTCGGTATGAGACGGACTTCATGTGCCAAAGCATAGTGCCTGAGCTTCGTTATCGCAAAGATCAACGCCAGGCATTGTTTTTCGATGGGAGAATAATTACTTTCTGCTCCCAGGAGAACTCGACTCAAGTAGTAGAGAGCTCTTTCTTTCCTTTGGTCGTTCTCTTGTGCCCATAATGCGCCTAAGGATCCTTCGAGGGCGATTATATAAAGAATGAGAGGCTTTCCCTTGACCGGAGCGGCCAGCACTGGCGGGTTCTGCAGATACTGCTTGATTTCGTCCAGCGCGTCTTGGCATTTATGATGTAACATTTCAAAAAAACTAAAATATTATTTTTGGGAATTTTTATAATTTAATATTATTTTATTGAATATTTTAATATTTCGGTATAATTAAATACCGATATATGGGGAAAATTTTGGAAAAATTATGGAAAATTCTAAAATAAGGTATTTTATTGAATTATGCCATTTTTAAGTGTTTATGGTTAATTATATACTATTTTAGTGCTAATCGCGATTAAAAATCGCTAATCGGGTTTTTAGCACTTTTGTGCAAAAATGTGCACATATCATTTTTCCACACTTGTTACATTTTCTTAGATGTTGTGGGTATATAGTTGCTTAGGGTTACCATTGTGAGGAGAAGGAAAAAGGAAAAGAAAAGAAAAGGTGAAAGCATGATGAAGAGAGAGAAAGACTAGGTCAACCCTCTTTTTGAACCATGACCCCCATCATTTCACCATCCCATTTCTCTCTCCCTCTCCCTCATGAGAGCTGCAGCTGCTCCTGCCCCCTTTCCCTCTCACTTCCCTCCTCTTCAATCCCCCAAAACACCATGGATCCATCTCCAAAACAAACCCAAAACCCCAAACTCCTTTCACAAAAATTAGTCTCCATCTCTTCCTCTACACGATGGACCGAGCAAAATGGGATTTTGACGACGTTGAGAAGTTAGTGCTGCCTAGAGTGGACTAGATGAGGTATAATTTCTTCCCTTTAGACTAGTTTTGTGAGATATCGCATTTTAGATGTCGTTTTGTGGTGTTGCTGACCTGCTGTAACCCCGAGCACTCACTGGGAAAACAAACAGTGTGTTAGTGTTGTGCTCAAGACCTGGAGTGTTCACTTGAAGCCCTAACCCCTTCCCACAGATTTCGGCCGGCGACCTAGGAGGAAAATCTGGCGACCTCGGCTCAATAGAAGAGTTAGGGTGTGGGTTCTGTAGGGTAGTTACCTGAAGCTGTTTAGGGGTGTTTGGTCCTACTAGATTTTTGTATAATGACTATAGGAGAATTCTGGGGGCTTTGGTGAGTGTTTGCTTGACCATGGTAACACGATTCATGACCTGAGCCATAGAGCTGAGCCGTTGCATGAACTTAGGAAATTTACCCATATCAGTTTTGTGACTTTTAGTGTGCCTATGGGGTATCCGGAGCAACCCAGGGAATATCTGAGACAACCAAACAACACCAAGGACCCATTTTTGACCATAGGAGACCATCATGACAAAGTGTAGCCAATTGGAGCAAAGGGGGCCGGCGAGGCCGGTTTTTCATGAGGGAGGGCTCGGCCACTTGGTGTGGTGTGGGGTCCAGGTTTCTGCTTTAGGCCACATAGACCCTATACATCACTATAGACCTGTTTGCTTGCCTTGTTTTGATCAAGAGTGAAATCTAGGACCAATTTCCTACAATGCAGTATTACGACATTGCCACGACTTAAACTTGGTGTACCAAATCTTGGTTTATGTGTTAGATTGGCAGCCTACCTAGGATCTGGAGTGACCCTAGACACTTAATGGAAAAACCAGCAAGACCATTACCCTGTATTGACTACTAGGAGGTTTCCCTATAAACCTGACACCCTAACTTCCCTAATAGGGCTGGCGAGGCCAGAATTCTAAGGTAGGGGGCCGGCCACCTTGTTGACTTAGGAGTTCAGGATGCCTCCATAGCCCACATGTACCCTATATATCACCCTAGACTTGTTTGCTTAGATTTGTCTGACCTAAATCAAAATCTGGGAACACTTGTGTGTGAATTAAGATATGTTTTCCATTTTTGAAATGATGAGTTTTGATATCTGGATTCGTTTTTGGTTGTCGCATGTTTGTACATCGACGACAAGGGTTGTTTGATTGATTTGTGTACGTATAAGCTATAGGTTTTAACCTATAAGCAATGCGTGTGCCGTTTTGGTTTCCGATGTGATTTTCATGTGCTTTAGCGTTTGTGATATCCTTGTAGGTACCCCACGTGACGTCGAGGCGTTGAAGATAAAGATGGCGACATCGACATCGGCACACAAGAAGCAAGGTGAGTAGATTTATATCTACGGGAAGAAGTCGGGTGGATGGCGTATAGCACCCCCGCAGTCCGTAGTGATGTATACGAATACGTATACACACATATAGATTCTATATATTGTTTGAGATTATTAATGATAAAGATGGATATTTGGTATATTGATGCGAAACCCTAGAGTAGTGGTTGCACCACACATACACACACACCCCCATACTTGCATGCATCATTTCTTTCGCATGTACGCATATGGATATATATGGTTATGTGTTCACATGGGTATGGGACTATGTGTTCAAATACGGCTTTGAGGATGATACTTGGGATTGAGATGAGTCAATGAGATTTGTTTTGAGGTTGTGATATCGGTGATATGGCAGGATTCGTATTTGAGATACGTCCTGATGTTATAGCGGATCTTTGGACGACGTTACCATGTGAATAGTGATATACATAGAATAGTTGACTTGTGAACGAGACATGAGATAAGATATGTTAAGATAATTATAATGGGTCGCATTGGGCGATGTATCCTTCTTTATGATGGTATGTGCTGATGATATCGGTTTGTACGAGACTGTCGATCGGTAGTCAGATCATGATTATATAGATGATATTAGTATTGTACTAGACGTAGGTCAGTACTCCGGATTATGATCTTTGATAAAGAGGATACCAGACGAATAGTGTGATGAATGTGATATTGACCCGTACCCAGATTTGGGATGCCGTACGACAGATTTACGTATGAGCTATATATTGATGATTGGTCTGCACTCTTGACTTGGGATGTCTGATCATAGATATTATATCGGATGTGATATTATTGAGGAGGGATCACCGACAATATATATATATATATATATATATATATATATATATATGTATCGACTCAGAGGTTAGGCTGTTTCCTTACCCTTCATTCAGCTTGTTAGTGCAGCCGTATAGTTTAGTGTAGTGGTTAGACTAGATTAGTTGTCAGTGTGTCTAGTATTCAGCTCCCGCACATTATTGTTGTTCGCTCCGCATGGCATACTTATATTATAATTTAGTATACCATTATTGATATCATGCTGTTAGGACACCAACACCATTACCGATGATGCGTATGTACCACGTACACTTACTTGCCGGCTCACACACATCTTCATCGGTAATTGCCATGTCGCGTACACTTAGAGAATATTATTGCTTTGATTTAGCTTGTTAGCTAGTAGTTTTGACATGATATTAGTGTACTTGCCTTATATGCCAGCTTAGATATGGTAGTTATTACTTGTCACTTCATGCATACTGTTATTCATTGTTATGCCGCATTTATGGATTCTCATGCCTATATTCATGGTTTTACGTGCTATTGATGATTTGGATTCGGATTTCCATGAGATTTCTTGGATTTGGGAGAAAACCGCAAAAACATAAATAAACTTTTCTATCTTTTTAAATAAAAAGTGCGGTTTTTCCATGATGTATGAGTCGTCCACCTTGAGTTTGCTGATGGTTTTCGAGACCCGATTCAAGTATTTGGATGAACAATTTCGGGTACATGGTGGGCCCGGTAAAGTACCCCGAGGCAAGAAGCTCAAGTAGTAGACGATGAGCCTGGCAGGGGAAGACTACCTACCGGTGATTTTACCCAACGCGTCGGATATCCGGAGGATACCGTCGTGGTCTTGAGATTGATGGTAGGGGCCGGTCCGGACTGACGGCGCCCTAGATAGTGAGATTGAGACATTGAGATTTTAAGACATCGAGGTACTGAGATTGATGATCCAGGCCAGTCCGGATAGCCGGAGCCTGAGATATTGAGATATTGGGATTTATGTTTTGTGTCGATGCTAGACACTGTTTATGTTAATTTCATTTATGATACCTCGTTCTGAAAATACAGAAATCTCACTAAATTATGAAAGCGGTTTCTTCATTTACATGTATTCTGTTTTCATGCATTCATACCTCATCCATATGATATATTGCTACCTGAGGCACTGACACGAGCACTTGGTATTACCGTTGTTTAGAGGTATACCCTAGCCATTATTATAGGCTGCAAATTATATATTTGAGGATTATATATTATGATCGTATGACCTAGGATTGCGTTGTTCATGCGATTTCTGTTCGTAGATGTATTCTATTCACGAGTTGGCAACTCACCCCCGTTGTGCCACAGTTTCTTGCAGGTTTTGCCGTACAGGTTTCATTACGGCTTTGCTGGCACTACTTCCATTTCCGGGCGATTTGCTAGTAGGTGGGTTTATTTGTATCGTACCCATCATTATACCTTGTATATTATTATTCAGTTGTATCTAGAAGTTCCATCAACCAAACATGTATTTAATTCAGATAGAGACCAGTGATGTTTATTCTTTCGACCTTAGAGTCGCGCGTTGTATTTCTCGGGATTTCATGCTGTTTTGAGTTTCCTTTTCTGTTGTGATCCTCGCCTTTCGGCGTTGTATATTATATTTCTTGCGTGGTTGTGACCATCGATTGACGAAGAGCTAGCTCCCGCTTGGGGATGCATTTTTCATTATATATATATGCTTATCAGGTTTTGTACCCGTTTGGGGTCAGTTTCTACAAAGGAAACTCTGCCGAAATTTTTTAGAAAAGACTTGTGATTTTAAAATGCACATTTCGGCGTGTGTTGCAAACTATTTGATTTAAAATGGTTTTTCCTTCACTCTACTACTGTTCTTGGTTTGGATTTCTGGGTTTTTGGCTTACTTAGATTACATACGTCTCGAGACGTTTCGTAGTTTAAGTGCCGGTCATGCTCCGTACTTTCGGGTCGTGACAAAGTTGGTATCAGAGCATTACGTTTTACCTTCAGAGCGTAGGATGACCCTTGGTTAATGGAATAGGTAACTAAAGTAGAGTGACGTACCGTGGGTATGTTCCGCGGCATATTTACGATACTCTACTCCACTTAAGAAGCCTTAGGATGACATTTCTTTACTCAGTATTATATTCATTCATGATCTAGCCTCATTGGTACCAGTTATGGTTTTGCTGCCACGATTACGGGCAGGGAGAGCTACGGCTAGAGTTACGGTCAGCACGAGCTCGTTACGAACGAGGACTGACCAGGGCGTGATTCCGGCGACACACGATTGCGAAGATGTGTATTTTTATTGTGTTTTCGCGCCACGAGCGTTTGATGGATCACTGTATGAGATTACTCGGATGTGCTGATCGGCACCAGAGGATTGATCCAATGATAGAAACCAGCCAGATTTTGATGACCGTTTGCGTATTGCTTATTCATGATGATTGAGGCACTGTTCAACATGCAGACGAGTAAGCCAGTTATAGCTGCGAACGACGAGATATCGCCCCAGGTGTTGGAGCTATTGCAGTACGAGTTGTACTAAGAGATGATAGAAGGTTGCTAGTCACCCGAGGATGAATGACTAGGACATGTGGTTCATTCGCCTACCCCCAATACGAGGTCATCAGATTGATTGATTCCAGCTAGAGACGACTTCACGCGGAGACGTTGAGAGTCGACAGAGACGATCGAATATCAGAAACCTATTATTCCAAGTTTAAAGTATTCGGAAGTGCATGCAGGCAATTCTATGGACCCTCTAGAAGAATGAAACCCTAACTCGACATAATGACCGTGTGAAAGCCTTTGAACCTTAGAGTTTGCGGCAGTTCCGCGGCGCCATTAGTGAGGCTTTGGTTTGCCCTTCTACGGCTGGACCATCGATGTTGTGGTATGTACTCGATACTATTAAACTGTACCCAAGATGTTGAGCTCTTGGGGGATTATGAGGTTTTGACAAATCGATCAAATGGTTCGACTTCCTTCGGATGCTATGTGGTGAGATGCACTTCTTGGGAGACTCCAGATACGAGGATAGCCATTGGAGCTCAGTCCATGCAGCCACGACGAGACGAGTCCGAAACAGTCGACATTAGAGAAAGTTGGAGTAAGTAGTTCGTACAAGATCTAGATAGATGACGTTCCACTCCGCCGACATCAGAGATGCGATACGCATGCCGAGGTATTGTACTTGGATATACCTTCCAGAAGGAGTCGCGATGAGTATGCAGCCGTTCCGGAGCCAGAAACAGATTTAGTAAAGGACGATGACTTCCGGACAGTCGGCAGAGACGAGATTTGGGAGAGACCTCGACAGGACCTTTCTGGAATGAATTATGAGAAGACTTGGACCCAGGAGTGGTCATGTTGCGCACACCAGCAGGCCAGAGTTCAGGATCGTCGATGAGACATGCTATGAGTGACCACGACAGTTGGCCAGAAATTCTTGGAGGATGTGCTTGAGCGGGACCATTCCGCCATACTTGATTTCAGTATTTCGGGCGATCTATTCGCATGATTGATTTTGATGATTGAGTTTCATGATATTTGTTGCACCTACTGAGTATTTACGATTTTTGCACAGTTGTTGCACTTGATATCGTTTTCGTGCCTTAGTTTCTCATGCTTACGATTTTATGGGTTTTATACAGTTGAGTTGACTTTGTGCATATGTACACACACGATTTGGTTTTTCCACTCGGTATAGTTTACATATGCTTGCAGTGCAGTGATACGCATTTTGTGCACTTAGATGCACTGGACTTTGATTTCAATTGTGATGTTCGATATTTGTTTTGTGCACCTTGTGCACCTGATTGGATTTTGCGCATGTTCGGCGCATGATATTGGACTTCATGATTTCATGCATGATGGATGCACCTGATTTGGATTTTCGCGCATGTTGGGCGCAAGTTATGAGATGCGATTTTGGTGCACACCAGATGCACTAAATCGAGATTTTCCGTGCATGTCAGATGCACCTGATTTTGCTGTCAGGCACACACGTTGCCTATGACAGATGTTGTGTGCACACCCGTTGCACCCTGATGTTGTTTTGTGCGCATGTATGGCACATGTATGGATTTTGATTTCCGTGCGCACCAGACACACGTAGTACCCATATGCATTTTAGGATTGATTCTTATGGAGCAGTACATTTTTATGATATTGCGATTTGTTTTCATGTCGAGCAGGACTAGTCAGAGGACAGTACCTTGATATGTTTTGCATGCATAGATTGTTATCGAAGGGATTTCCGAAAAGCGAGCTATAGTCTCTGTATTTACCTACGTGTCTGACATGACACGAAACGTTTAAAACAAGGAAACCCTTCTAAATTGTTTTCAAAACGGCGGGACGTACATATTAAACAAAAAGTATATACGTACATGGTAATTTTCTTATGATAGACGTCCGCCACTGTGCAGTGTTATGCGTATTGCACAGCGATTTTAAGAGATTTGGCATGCATTTCCTTCAGATATTTACACATATGGATTTGATATGTACATGTATAGTTTCGAGTTATATCATATTGGTTTTGCTTGGATTTGGCTTTCGTGTCTTTACCATGACTCCGATGATTGCGGGACGCTTGACGGAGTTTGATTTTGAGTTATCTGCCCATTACTCATGCGCATGCATTGCGCTATGATGCGTTTTTTGTATTGATGATTTCGGAGCCCCAACGACTTGGACATTTTATTGAAATGTTTTAGAATTTGGAGGTTTAAATTTAAATTCGGGGACCGAATTTCTATAAGGAGGGCAGATTGTAACATTTCAAGTAAATAAAATATTATTTTTGGGAATTTTTATAATTTAATAATATTTTATTGAATATTTTAATATTTCGGTATAATTAAATACCGATATATGGGGAAAATTTTGGAAAAATTACGGAAAATTCTAAAATAGGGTATTTTATGGAATTATGCCATTTTTAAGTTTTTATGGTTAATTATATGCTATTTTAGTGCTAATCGCGATTAAAAATCGCTAATCAGGTTTTTAGCACTTTTGTGCAAAAATGTGCACATATCATTTTTCCACACTTATTACATTTTCTTACATGTTGTGGGTGTATGGTTGCTTAGGGTTACCATTGTGAGGAGAAGGAAAAAGGAAAAGAAAAGAAAAAGTGAAAGTATGATGAAGAGAGAGAAAGACTAGGTCAACCCTCTTTTTGAACCATGACCCCCATCATTTCACCATCCCATTTCTCTCTCCCTCTCCCTCATGAGAGCTGCTGCTGCTCCTGCCTTTTTTCCCTCTCACTTCCCTCCTCTTCAATCCCCCAAAACACCATGGATCCATCTCCAAAACAAACCCAAAACCCCAAACTCCTTTCACAAAAATTAGTCCCCATCTCTTCCTCTACACGATGGTCCGAGCAAAATGGGATTTTGACGACGTTGAGAAGTTAGTGCTGCCTAGAGTGGACTAGATGAGGTATAATTTCTTCCCTTTAGACTAGTTTTGTGAGATATCGCATTTTAGATGTCGTTTTGTGGTGTTGCTGACCTGTTGTAACCCCGAGCACTCACTGGGAAAACAAACAGTGTGTTAGTGTTGTGCTCAAGACCTGGAGTGTTCACCTGAAGCCCTAACCCCTTCCCACCGGTTTCGGCCGGCGACTTAGGAGGAAAATCCGACGACCTTGGCTCAATAGAGGAGTTAGGGTGTGGGTTCTGTAGGGTAGTTACCTGAAGCTGTTTAGGGGTGTTTGGTCCTACTGGATTTTTGTATAATGACTATAGGTGAATTCTGGGGGCTTTGGTGAGTGTTTGCTTGACCATGGTAGCACGATTCATGACCTGAGCCATAGAGCTGAGCCGTTGCATGAACTCAGGAAATTTACCCCTATCAGTTTTGTGACTTTTAGTGTGCTTATGGGGTATCCGGAGCAACCCAGGGAATATCTGAGACAACCAAACAACACCAAAGACCCATTTTTGACCATAGGAGACCATCAAGACAAAGTGTAGCCAATTGGAGCCAAGGGGACCGGCGAGGCCGGTTTTTCATGAGGGAGGGCTCGGCCACTTGGTGTGGTGTGGGGTCCAGGTTTCTGGTTTAGGCCACATAGACCCTATACATCACTATAGACCTGTTTGCTTGCCTTGTTTTGACCAAGAGTGAAATCTAGGACCAATTTCCTACAATGTAGTATTACGACATCGCCACGACTTAAACTTGGTGTACCAAATCTTGGTTTGTGTGTTAGATTGGCAACCTACCTAGGATCTGGAGTGACCCTAGACACTTAAAGGAAAAACCAGCAAGACCATTACCCTGTATTGACTACTAGGAGGTTTCCCTATAAACCTGACACCCTAACTTCCCTAATGGGGCCGGCGAGGCCGGAATTCTAGGGTAGGGGGCCGGCCACCTTGTTGACTTAGGAGTCCAAGATGCCTCCATAGACCACATGTACCCTATATATCACCCTAAACTTGTTTGCTTAGATTTGTCTGACCTAAATCAAAATCTGGGAACACTTATGTGTGAACTAGGATATGTTTTCCGTTTTTGAAATGATGAGTTTTGATATCTGGATTCGTTTTTGGTTGTCGCATGTCTGTACATCGACGACAAGGGTTGTTTGATTGATTTGTGTACGTATAAGCTATAGGTTTTAACCTATAAGCAATGCGTGTACCGTTTTGGTTTCCGATATGATTTTCATGTGCTTTAGCGTTTGTGATATCCTTGTAGGTACCCCACGTGACGTCGAGGCGTTGAAGATAAAGATGGCGACATCGACATCGGCACACAAGAAGCAAGGTGAGTAGATTTATATCTACAGGGAGAAGTCGGGTGGATGGCGTATAGCACCCCCACAGTCTATAGTGATGTATACGAATACGTATACACACATATAGATTCTATATATTGTTTGAGATTATTAATGATAAAGATGGATATTTGGTATATTGATGCGAAACCCTAGAGTAGTGGTTGCACCATACATACACACACACACCCATACTTGCATACATCATTTCTTTCGCATGTACGTATATGGATATATATACTTATGTGTTCACATGGGTATAGGATTATTTGTTCACATACGGATTTGTGGATGATACTTGGGATTGGGATGAGTCGATGAGATTTGTTTTGAGGTTGTGATATCGGTGATATGGCAGGATTCGTTTTTGAGATACGTCCTGATGTTATAGCGGATCTTTGGACGACGTTACCATGTGAATAGTGATCTATATAGAATAGTTGACTTGTGAACGAGACATGAGATAAGATATGTTAAGATAATTATAATGGGTCGAATTGGGCGATGTATCCTTCTTTATGATGGTATGTGCTGATGATATCGGTTTGTACGAGACTGTCGATCAGTAGTCAGATCATGATTATATAGATGATATTAGTATTGTACTAGACGTAGGTCAGTACTCCGGATTATGATCTTTGATAAAGAGGATACCAGACGAATAGTGTGATGAATGTGATATTGACCCGTACCCAGATTTAGGATGCCGTACGATGGATTTACGTACGAGCTATATATTGATGATTGATCCGCACTCTTGACATGGGATGTCTGATCATAGATATTATATCGGATGTGATATTATTGAGGAGGGATCACCGAGTATATATATATATATATGTATATATATATATATGTATGTATGTATGTATCGACTCAGAGGTTAGGCTGTTTCCTTACCCTTCATTCAGCTTGTTAGTGCAGCCGTATAGTTTAGTGTAGTGGTTAGACTAGATTAGTTGTCAGTGTGTCTAGTATTCAGCTCCCGCACATTATTGTTGTTCGCTCCGCATCGCATACTTATATTATGATTTAGTATACCATTATTGATATCATGTTGTTAGGACACCAACACCATTACCGATGATGCGTATGTACCACGTACACTTACTTGCCGGCTCACACACATCTTCATCGGTAATTGCCATGTCACGTACACTTAGAGAATATTATTGCTTTGATTTAGCTTGTTAGCTAGTAGTTTTGACATGATATTAGTGTACTTGCCTTATATGCCAGCTTAGATATGGTAGTTATTACTTGTCATTTCATGCATACTGTTATTCATTGTTATGCCGCATTCATGGATTCCCATGCCTATATTCATGGTTTTACGTGCTATTGATGATTTGGAATCAGATTTCCATGAGATTTATTGGATTTAGGGGAAAACCGCAAACACATAAATAAACTTTTCTCTCTTTTTAAATAAAAAGTGCGGTTTTTCCATGATGTATGAGTCGTCCACCATGAGTTTGCTGATGGTTTTCGAGACCCGATTCGAGGAGTTGGATGAACCATTTCGGGTACATGGTGGGCCCGGTAAGGTACCCCGGGGCAAGAAGCTCGAGTAGTAGACGATGAGCCTAGCAGGGGAAGACTACCTACCAGTGATTTTACCCGACGCGTCGGATATCCGGAGGATACCGTCGTGGTCTTGAGATTGATGGTAGGGGCCGGTCCGGACTGACGGCGCCCTAGATAGTGAGATTGAGACATTGAGATTTTAAGACATCGAGGTACTGAGATTGATGATCCAGGCCAGTCCGGATAGCCGGAGCCTGAGATATTGAGATATTGGGATTTATGTTTTGTGTCGATGCTAGACATTGTTTATGCTGATTTCATTTATGATACCTCGTTTTGAAAATACGGAAATCTCACTAAATTATGAAAGCAGTTTCTTCATTTACATGTATTCTGTTTTCATGCATTCATACCTCATCCATATGATATATTGCTACCTGAGGCACTGACACGAGCACTTGGTATTACCGTTGTTTAGAAGTATACCCTAGCCATTGTTATAGGCTGCAGATTATATATTTGAGGATTATATATTATGATCGTATGACTTAGGATTGCGTTGTTCATGCGATTTCTGTTCGTAGATGTATTCTATTCACGAGTTGGCAACTCACCCCCGTTGTGCCACAGTTTCTTGCAGGTTTTGCCGTACAGGTTTCATTACGGCTTTGCTGGCACTACTTCCATTTCCGGACGATTTGCTAGTAGGTGGGTTTATTTGTATCGTACCCATCATTATACCTTGTATATTATTATTAAGTTGTATCTAGAAGCTCCATCAACCAAACATGTATTTAATTCAGATAGAGACCAGTGATGTTTATTCTTTCGACCTTAGAGTCGCGCGTTGTATTTCTCGGGATTTCATGCTGTTTCGAGTTTCCTTTTCTGTTGTGATCCTCGCCTTTCGGCGTTGTATATTATATTTCTTGCGTGATTGTGACCGTCGATTCACAAAGAGCTAACTCCCGTTTGGGGATGCATTTTTCATTATATATATATATGCTTATCAGGTTTTGTACCCGTTTGAGGTCAGTTTTTACAAAGGAAACTCTGCCGAAATTTTTTAGAAAAGACTTGTGATTTTAAAATGCACATTTCGGTGTGTGTTGCAAACTATTTGATTTAAAATGGTTTTTCCCTCACTCTACTACTGTTCTTGGTTTGGATTTCTAGGTTTTCGGCTTACTTAGATTACGTACGCCTCGAGACGTTTCGTAGTTTAAGTGCCGGTCATACTCCGTACTTTCGGGTCGTGACATGTGATCCCAGACGAACGGGGTTCCCTTCTTCATCAGGTGACTATAAGGACGGCACTTGCCAGAGAGATTGGCTATAAATCGTCGGATATACGCGAGCTTCCCTTAGAGAGACCGCGGTTGCTTGAGAGTCCTTGGCGGAGGCATTTCCATGATCACCTTGATCTTCGATGGATCTATCTCGATACCTCGGTGCCGGACGATGAATCTGTAGCGTTTTGAAAATCGTTTCGGTGAAATTTCGAAAAATCGGTAAAATAAAGGGGTTTTCTGTAAAAAGTCAAAATTCAAATATCTTATTATAAAAATTAAATATACATATTCTAGCTATGTAATTGCTATTATTTGGTGTTTATTGAGCCGCTGGTGAAATTTCAAATTTTCTGAAAAAAATATTATTTTATTATTATTTTAAGCCGTCACTAATACATTTAATTAGGGAAAATTACAAATTGGAATGAGTTGAAACAAATTTTGTGCATCATAAAACTTTAAATAAAAATTTATCATATGGTTTTTGGAACGAAATCATTTGCCAAAACGGTTTAGAAATTATTTAAGAAAAAAGGCTTTTTTTTTAGCGTAAATGGATGTTTGGGGTATTGTATTTATCATTTTTCATCACCCCACACCCGTGCCCACACCCACACACCCCCACTTACTTCTCCCCTTAGCTAAATTCAGAAGCCCCCATTTTTTTCCCCACTTGAATTTCAAAGGAAAAGAAATGAAAGAAAAGAAAAGAAAATGGATAAATTAGTTAGACTTTTGACCTTGAATTGACTTTGACTTTCTCCCCATTTTTCTCCACCTCCCTCTCTCTCCTCCCCCACTCATTTTCTGGCCAAAATCTGAACCCCAACAGCCCTTCATTCTTCATCTCCTTCTCTTTAAAAAAGTTCTTCAAAAATGCTTGAAAAATCCACAAAAAATCAAGCAAAAATCCAAATCAAAATCCACCTCCTACCCATTTTCCCTCATCTCCTTTAGCATGGATCTTGGTGCAAGGATTTCAAAATGGAGGTCTAGAATTCAAGTTTGATCATGGTTTGTGAGGTATAACTTTTGACCCATTATTCATTTTTTTGATTTAAATTCCTTAATGAAGCTAATTAGGTGTTAAATTGTGGGTTTAATTGAATGTTTGGAAATTCAATTGGGAATTTTGAATTGAAGCTAGGGTTTGAATTAAATTAGGTTCTTTATCATTAGCTTATGATTGTAATGAGGGGATTAACATGTAATTGAATGCAAAATCTAATTTGGTTACTAGTTGCTAATTTGTTAGTTTAAAAATGGTGATAATTATGCTAAATTGCTAACTAGGTTTTAGAAATTAAATAAAAACGTGGGATTAAAATCTAGTTAGGATTTTTAGCACATCATTAAGGTTTCCATGAGTGGTTTAACCATTTAATATATGCAAAACCAAGTTTAATTGTAAAATTGTGAATTTTACAATAAAAAGTGTTAAAATTGATATTTTTGCAATCTAGGATTTTGGAAATTATGCAAATTTATGTGATTAAATTATGGAAATGGTTTTTATGACTTATTTAAGTTATTTAATAAGTATTATGGCCGCTAGAATTGTTTAAACATCGAGTTTTGCACTAAAACGGGTAATTTTGCTTGCTAGTTTGTCGGAAAAACGGCTTTTAAAGTGAATTTGGGGTTTTTGTGAGTTTTAACCTAGTTTATACTAAAATTAGTGTGCGGGAATGTGCAAATGAGTGTGATTGGATTTTTCTCGATGGTTTGACATTTGTACATCGACATCGAGGGTTGGTTTGACTATTCTTGCATGCGTAGGCGTTAGGTTTGGACCTATGCGTGATACGCCTGCCGATTTGATTTTCGTATGCCGTTTCGATTTCGAATTTAGTTTTAATACGATACGGTGCGTTATGATATGTAGGTACCCCATGTAGACTTCAAGACGACCAGCAAGCGCGTGGCGACGTCGGCACCGGCGAGCGAGGACCAGGTGAGTAGATTTATATCTACGGGGAGAAGTTGGGTGGATGGCGTATAGCACCCCCGCAGTTCATGGTGATGTATACGGACACGTATACACACACACACATATATATATATATATATATATATATATATATATATATATTGGTTATATATTGTTTGAGTTATTGATGATAAATATGGATATTTGGTGTTCTTGGATGATTGAGTGTCGCGAAACCCTAGAGTAGCGGTCGCACCACACTTGCACACACCCACCCATACTTGCATACTTTCTTCTTTCTTTTGTGCTTATTCGGGAATATATAGTTATGTGTTCACATAGGTATGGGACTGTGTGTTCACATACGGATTTGAGGATAGTACTTGGGATTTATGATGAGTCGATGAGATTTGATTTGAGGCCGTGAGATCGGTGATATAGCGGGGTTCGTATTTGAGATACGACATGACGTTGTAGCGGGTCCTTGACGTAGTTTTTACACACGTGCATGCATACTTAGGCGATATCAGTATTGTACTAGACGTAGATCAGTACCAGATCATAATATTGATAAAGAGGATACCAGGTGAATAGTATGATGAATGTGATTTTGAACCGTACCCAAAATTGGAGGATGCTGTACGACGGATTTACGTACGAGCTATATCTTGATGATTGATCCGCACTCTTGACGTGGGATGTCTGATTATAGATATGGTATCGGATATGATATTATTGAGGCGGGATCACCGACTAATATATATACAGGTATGTATATGTATCGACTCAGACGTTAGGCGGTTTCCTTACCTGTAGTCCAGCTTGTTAGCTTAGCCCTTTAGCTTAGTTTAGTTGTTAGATTAGATTCGATTCTTACCTATTTCAAAGCTTACGAATCATGCGTATTTTAAAAGACAGGTCAAGGGATTCTACGGATATTTCAAAAAACGTATCTTTTCTTAAAAACACCGTAGCCCCTATTTTCAAAACCCCATGATTCGTGTTATTTCAAAAGGCACCATTTGTAGGACTTATATTAGATTAGTGCAGATTAGTTATAGTTGCGTCTAGTATTCAGCTCCCGCTCGTTTTTACTGTTCGCTCCGCATCGCATACTTATATTATAATTTCTTATTGCATTATTAATATCATGCTGTTAGGACACCAGCACCATTACCGATGACGCGTATATACCACGTACACTTACTTGCCGGCTCACACACATCTTCATCGGTAATTGACATGTCACGAACACTTTAGAAAATACTATTTCATTTGACATAGGTTGTTAGCTAATAGTTTAGACATGATATTAGTGTACTTGCCTTATATGCTAGTTAGACATTGTAGTTATTGCCTACTACTTCATGCATGTTATTATTCACTGTTGTGTCGCATTCATGGATTCTCATGCCTATATTCACTGTTTACATGCTATTGATGACTTGGATTCGGATTTCATGAGATTTCTTGGATTTGGAGGAAAACCGCAAAAACATAAATAAACCTTTTCTCCCTTTTAAAATAAAAAGTGCGGTTTTCCCATGATGTATGAGTCGTCCACCATGAGTTTGCTGATGGATTTCGAAACCCGATTCGAGGAGTGGAGGAACCGTTTCGGGTACATGGTGGGCCCGGTATGGTACCCCGGGGCAAGAGGAATGTGGTGTTGACGTTGAGCCTGGCTGGGGAGCACTACCTACCGGTGATATTACCCGACACGTCGGATATCCGGAGGATACCGTCGTGGTCTTGAGATGGATGGTAGGGGCCGGTCTGGACTAACGGCGCCCTAGATATTGAGATTGAGACATTGATATTTCGAGACATTGAGATTTATGTTTTGTGTCGATGCTAGACACTGTTGATACTGATTTCATTTATGATACCTCAGTTTAAAAATACAAAGGAAATCTCACTAATTTATGAAAACAGTTCTTCATTTACATGTATTCTGTTTTCATGCATTCATACCTCATTCATATGATATATTGCTACCTGAGGCACTGACACGGGCACATGAGATTACACTCGGGTTAGATATTTACCCTAGCCTTGTTATAGGCTACGTGTTATTCCTATATTTGAGGACATATTATGATCATTGACCTAGGATTGCGTTATTTATGCGATTTCTGTGCGTAGATGTTTTTCTATTCACTAGTTGGCAACTCACCCCCGTTGTGCCCCAGTTTCTTGCAGGTTTTGCAGTACATGTTTCATTACGGCTTTGCGGGCTCAGTTTCATTCGGGTTACTTGCTAGTAGGTGGGTTTTTCTTGTATCGTACCCATCATATTACCTTGTATAATATTACTCAGTTGTATCTAGTAAATTCCATCAACCAAACATGTATTTATTGAGATAGAGACCAGTGTTGTTTATTCTTTCGACCTTAGAGTCGCTCGTTATATATTTGGTGGTTTTGAGTTTCCTTTTGAGTTTTGATCCTCGCCGTTGGCGTTGTATATTATATTGCTTGTGTGGTTGTGACCGTCGATTGACGAAGAGCTAGCTCCCGCTTGGGGATGCCTTTTTCTTGATTTCGTATACTATTCATGTTGTATCCCGTTTGGGGGCCAGTATTTACAAAGGAGACTCTGCCGAAATTTTCAGTAAATTTTTGATGTTTTTAAAAACCGCATAATTCGGCTTATGCTATTGAAACTACTTGCTTTAAGTTGGTTTTTCCTGCACTCTACTACTTTTTTTGGTTTGGATTTCTGGGTTTTCGGTTTACTTAGTTACGTACGCCTCGAGACGTTCGTAGTTTAAGTGCCGGTCATGTTCCATACTTTCGGATCGTGACAAAGTTGGTATCAGAGCGTTAGGTTTTACCTTCGGAGCGTAGGATGACCCTTGGTTGATGGAATATGTGACTAAAGTAGAGTGACGTACCGTTGGTATGTTCCGCGGCATATTTACGATACGCTACTCCACTTATGAAGCCTTAGGATGTACATTTCCTTGGTCAGTATTATATTCCTTCCTGATCTAGCCTCATCGGTACCAGTTTGGTTTTGCTACTACGGTTACGGGCAGGGAGAGCTACGGCTAGAGTTGCGGTCAGCACAAGCTCGTCACGAACGAGGACTGACCAGGGCGAAATTCCGGCGACACACGATTGCAGAGATGTGTCATTTTACTGTGTTTCCGCGCCACGAGCGATTGGCGGATCGCCTTTATGAGGTTACTCGGAGGTGCTGATCGACACAAGAGGATTGAGCCAATGATAGAGGCCAGCCAGATTTTGATGACCGTTGGTGTGTTGCTTACTCCTGATGATTGAGGCACCGTTCAGCATGCAGACGAGTGAGCCAGTTGTTGCTGCGAGCGACGAGATATCGCCCCATATATTGGAGCTATTGCAGTACAGATTGTACTAAGAGATGATAGAAGGTCGCTAGTCACCCGAGGATGAATGACTAGGACATGTGGTTCGTTCGCCTACCCGATGAGAGGTCATCAGATAGATTGATTCCAGCTAGAAACGACTTCACGCAGAGACGTGAGGGTCGACAGAGACGATCGAATGTCGGAAACCTATTATTCCAAGTTTAAAGTAGTCGGAAGACATGCAGGCAATTCTATGGTCCCTCTAGAAGAATGAAACCCTAACTCGACTTAATGACCGTGTGAAAGCCTTTGAACCTTCGGGTTTGCGGCAGTTCTACGGCGCCATTAGTGAGGCTTGGGTTTGCCCTTCTACGGCTGGACCACCGATGCTGTGGTATGTATTCGATACTATTAAACTGTACCAAGATGTTGAGCTCTTGGGGGATTATGAGGTTTTGATGAATCGATCGAATGGTTCGACTTAATTCGGATGCTAGGTGGTGAGATGCATTTCTTGGGAGACTCCCGATACGAGGATAGCCGTTGGAGCTCAGTCCATGTAGCCATGATGAGACGATTCCGAAGCAGTCGACATTAGAGAAAGTGGAGTAAAGAGGTCCGTACAAGATCTGGATAAGACGACGTTCCACTCCGCCGACATCAGAGATGCGATACGCATGCCGAGGAAGAGTACTGGATATACCTTCCAGAAGGAGTCGCGATGGGTATGCAGCCGTTCTGGAGCAAGATGCAGATATAGGAAAGGACGATGACTTCCGGACAGTTGGCAGAGGCGAGACATGGAAGAGACCATGAGCAGGATTCCTTCCAGGACACTGCTGCAATGATACTTGCACCCAGAATCAGATGTGTCACGTATATTCAGAGAGCCAGAGGCCGACGCCAGTAATACGCTGTCTTACGAGTGGTCGCGATGATTGACCAAGAGATGACCAGAGAAGTGCCAGAACGGAATCGTCCCCGTTAGCACACCTGACAGGCCGATGAGCCGATGGACCGAAAGATTGGTAATTCACAGTGAAGACCTTGACCCAGGAGTGGTCATTGTTACGCACACCAGCAGGCCAGAATTCATGATCATCGACGAGACGTCCCACTAGTGACCGTGACAGTTGGCCGAGATTCTTAGAGGATGCGCTTGAGCAGTACTATTCCGCCATTATTGATTACGATGTTTTGGGTGATTTATTCGTATGATTTGATTTTGATGATTGAGGATTTACGATCTTTGCACAGTGTTGCACTTGATATCGTTTTCGTGCTTTAGTTTCACATGTTTGTGATTTTACGGTTTTAAACAGTTGAGTTGGTTTTGTGCGTATGCATGCACACGATTTCGTTCCTACACTCGGTATAGTTTATATATGCTTGCAGTGCAGTGATACGCCTTTTGTGTACTTAGATGCACTGGACTTCGATTTCGATTGTGATACTCGATATTTGTTTTGTGCACCTTGTGCACCTGATTGATTTTGCGCACGTTCGGCGCTTGATATTGGATTTCATGATTTCGTGCACGATGGATGCACCTGATTTGGATTTTCGAGCATGTTGGGCGCATGTTTTGAAGGGTGATTTTGGTGCACACCCGAGGCACTAAATCGAGATTTTTTTTGTGCATGTCAGATGCACTTGATTTTGCTGTCAGGCACACATGTTGCCTACGACAGATGTTTCGTGCACACCCGATGCACTTAGATATTGTTTCTGTGCGCATGTATGTCACATTCATGGATTTTGATTTCCGTACGCACCAGACGCACGTAGTATTCATGTGCATATTTTGGGATTGATTTCTTATAGAGCAGTACGTTCTTATGATATTGCTATATGTTTTCG
Source organism: Agapanthus africanus (assembly GCA_030015575.1). Classification (NCBI taxonomy): domain Eukaryota; kingdom Viridiplantae; phylum Streptophyta; class Magnoliopsida; order Asparagales; family Amaryllidaceae; genus Agapanthus; species Agapanthus africanus. Next base: position 249,865,713 of record CM057349.1, read on the forward strand.
TACTGAGCAGGACTAGTCAGAGGACAGTACCTGAATATATTTTGCATGCATTGATAGTTATTGAAGGGATTTCCAAAAAGCGAGCTATAGCCTCAGTATTTACCTACGTGTCTGATATGACACGAAATGTTTAAAACAAGGAGACCCTTCTAAATTGTTTCCAAAACGGCGGAACGTACATTTCAAACAAAGGTATATATGTATATAGCTATTTTCTTATGATAGACGTCCGCCACTGTGCAGTGTTATACGCGTTGCACAGCGACTTAAGAGATTTGGCATGCATTTCCTTCAGATACTTACAGATATAGATTCGATGTTTACATGTATAGTTTCGAGTTATATCATATTGGTTTGATTTGGATTTGGCATTGATGTCTTCTCCATGACTCCGATGATTGCGGGATGCTTGACGGAGTATTGATTTGAGTTATATACTCATTTTTTTTTTCAAGCGCATGCACTGCGCTACGATTTGTTTTATGTATTTACAGTTTCGGAGCCCCGACGACTTGATGGTTTTTCTTAGATGTTTTAGTATTTGGGGAAGTTTGAATTTAAATTCGGGGACCGAATTTCTTTAAGGGGGGAAGATTGTAGCGTTTTGAAAATCGTTTCGGTGAAATTTCGAAAAATCGGTAAAATAAAGGGGTTTTCTGTAAAAAGTCAAAATACAAATATCTTATTATAAAAATTAAATATACATATTCTAGCTATGTAATTGCTATTATTTGGTGTTTATTGAGCCGCTGGTGAAATTTCAAATTTTCTGAAAAAAATATTATTTTATTATTATTTTAAGCCGTCACTAATACATTTAATTAGGGAAAATTACAAATTGGAATGAGTTGAAACAAATTTTGTGCCTCATAAAACTTTAAATAAAAATTTATCATGTGGTTTTTGGAACGAAATCATTTGCCAAAACGGTTTAGAAATTATTGAAGAAAAAAGGCTTTTTTTTTTAGCGTAAATGGATGTTTGAGGTATTGTATTTATCATTTTTCATCACCCCACACCCGTGCCCACACCCACACACCCCCACTTACTTATCCCCTTAGCTAAATTCAGCAGCCCCCATTTTTTTCCCCACTTGAATTTCAAAGGAAAAGAAATGAAAGAAAAGAAAAGAAAATGGATAAACTAGTTAGACTTTTGACCTTGAATTGACTTTGACTTTCTCCCCATTTTTCTCCACCTCCCTCTCTCTCCTCCCCCACTCATTTTCTGGCCAAAATCTGAACCCCAACAGCCCTTCATTCTTCATCTCCTTCTCTTTAAAAAAGTTCTTCAAAAATGCTTGAAAAATCCACAAAAAATCAAGCAAAAATCCAAATCAAAATCCACCTCCTACCCATTTTCCCTCATCTCCTTTAGCATGGATCTTGGTGCAAGGATTTCAAAATGGAGGTCTAGAATTCAAGTTTGATCATGGTTTGTGAGGTATAACTTTTGACCCATTATTCATTTTTTTGATTTAAATTCCTTAATGAAGCTAATTAGGTGTTAAATTGTGGGTTTAATTGAATGTTTGGAAATTCAATTGGGAATTTTGAATTGAAGCTAGGGTTTGAATTAAATTAGGTTCTTTATCATTAGCTTATGATTGTAATGAGGGGATTAACATGTAATTGAATGCAAAATCTAATTTGGTTACTAGTTGCTAATTTGTTAGTTTAAAAATGGTGATAATTATGCTAAATTGCTAACTAGGTTTTAGAAATTAAATAAAAACGTGGGATTAAAATCTAGTTAGGATTTTTAACACATCATTAAGGTTTCCATGAGTGGTTTAACCATTTAATATATGCAAAACCAAGTTTAATTGTAAAATTGTGAATTTTACAATAAAAAGTGTTAAAATTGATATTTTTGCAATCTAGGATTTTGGAAATTATGCAAATTTATGTGATTAAATTATGGAAATGGTTTTTATGACTTATTTAAGTTATTTAATAAGTATTATGGCCGCTAGAATTGTTTAAACATCGAGTTTTGCACTAAAACGGGTAATTTTGCTTGCTAGTTTTTCGGAAAAACGGCTTTTAAAGTGAATTTGGGGTTTTTGTGAGTTTTAACCTAGTTTATATTAAAATTAGTGTGCGGGAATGTGCAAATGAGTGTGATTGGATTTTTCTCGATGGTTTGACGTTTGTACATCGACATCGAGGGTTGGTTTGACTATTCTTGCATGCGTAGGCGATAGGTTTGGACCTATGCGTGATACGCCTGCCGATTTGATTTTCGTATGCCGTTTCGATTTCGAATTTAGTTTTAATGCGATACGGTGCGTTATGATATGTAGGTACCCCATGTAGACTTCAAGACGACCAGCAAGCGCGTGGCGACGTCGGCACCGGCGAGCGAGGACCAGGTGAGTAGATTTATATCTACGGGGAGAAGTCGGGTGGATGGCGTATAGCACCCCCGCAGTTCATGGTGATGTATACGGACACGTATACACACACATATATATATATATATATATTGGTTATATATTGTTTGAGTTATTGATGATAAATATGGATATTTGGTGTTCTTGGATGATTGAGTGTCGCGAAACCCTAGAGTAGCGGTCGCACCACACTTGCACACACCCACCCATACTTGCATACTTTCTTCTTTCTTTTGTGCTTATTCGGGAATATATAGTTATGTGTTCACATAGGTATGGGACTGTGTGTTCACATACGGATTTGAGGATAGTACTTAGGATTTATGATGAGTCGATGAGATTTGATTTGAGGCCGTGAGATCGGTGATATAGCGGGGTTCGTATTTGAGATACGACATGACGTTGTAGCGGGTCCTTGACGTAGTTTTTACACACGTGCATGCATACTTAGGCGATATCAGTATTGTACTAGACGTAGATCAGTACCAGATCATAATATTGATAAAGAGGATACCAGGTGAATAGTATGATGAATGTGATTTTGACCGTACCCAGAATTGGAGGATGCCGTACGACGGATTTACGTACGAGCTATATCTTGATGATTGATCCGCACTCTTGACTTGGGATGTCTGATTATAGATATGGTATCAGATATGATATTATTGAGGCGGGATCACCGACTAATATATATACAGGTATGTATATGTATCGACTCAGACGTTAGGCGGTTTCCTTACCTGTAGTCCAGCTTGTTAGCTTAGCCCTTTAGCTTAGTTTAGTTGTTAGATTAGATTCGATTCTTACCTATTTCAAAGCTTACGAATCATGCGTATTTTAAAAGACAGGTCAAGGGATTCTACGGATATTTCAAAAAACGTATCTTTTATTAAAAACACCGTAGCCTCTATTTTCAAAACCCCATGATTCGTGTTATTTCAAAAGGCACCATTTGTAGGACTTATATTAGATTAGTGCAGATTAGTTATAGTTGCGTCTAGTATTCAGCTCCCGCTCGTTTTTACTGTTCGCTCCGCATCGCATACTTATATTATAATTTCTTATTGCATTATTAATATCATGCTGTTAGGACACCAGCACCATTACCGATGACGCGTATATACCACGTACACTTACTTGCCGGCTCACACACATCTTCATCGGTAATTGACATGTCACGAACACTTTAGAAAATACTATTTCATTTGACATAGGTTGTTAGCTAATAGTTTAGACATGATATTAGTGTACTTGCCTTATATGCTAGTTAGACATTGTAGTTATTGCATACTACTTCATGCATGTTATTATTCACTGTTGTGTCGCATTCATGGATTCTCATGCCTATATTCACTGTTTACATGCTATTGATGACTTGGATTCGGATTTCATGAGATTTCTTGGATATGGAGGAAAACCGCAAAAACATAAATAAACCTTTTCTCCCTTTTAAAATAAAAAGTGCGGTTTTCCCATGATGTATGAGTCGTCCACCATGAGTTTGCTGATGGATTTCGAGACCCGATTCGAGGAGTGGAGGAACCGTTTCGGGTACATGGTGGGCCCGGTATGGTACCCCGGGGCAAGAGGAATGTGGTGTTGACGTTGAGCCTGGCTGGGGAGAACTACCTACCGGTGATATTACCCGACACGTCGGATATCCGGAGGATACCGTCGTGGTCTTGAGATGGATGGTAGGGTCCGGTCTGGACTGACGGCGCCCTAGATATTGAGATTGAGACATTGATATTTCGAGACATTGAGATTTATGTTTTGTGTCGAAGCTAGACACTGTTGATACTGATTTCATTTATGATACCTCAGTTTAAAAATACAAAGGAAATCTCACTAATTTATGAAAACAGTTCTTCATTTACATGTATTCTGTTTTCATGCATTCATACCTCATTCATATGATATATTGCTACCTGAGGCACTGACACGGGCACATGAGATTACACTCAGGTTAGATATTTACCCTAGCCTTGTTATAGGCTACGTGTTATTCCTATATTTGAGGACATATTATGATCATTGACCTAGGATTGAGTTATTTATGCGATTTCTGTGCGTAGATGTTTTTCTATTCACGAGTTGGCAACTCACCCCCGTTGTGCCCCAGTTTCTTGCAGGTTTTGCAGTATAGGTTTCATTACGGCTTTGCGGGCTCAGTTTCATTCGGGTGACTTGCTAGTAGGTGGGTTTTTCTTGTATCGTACCCATCATATTACCTTGTATAATATTATTCAGTTGTATCTAGTAAATTCCATCAACCAAACATGTATTTATTGAGATAGAGACCAGTGTTGTTTATTCTTTCGACCTTAGAGTCGCTCGTTATATATTTGGTGGTTTTGAGTTTCCTTTTGAGTTTTGATCCTCGCCGTTGGCGTTGTATATTATATTGCTTGTATGGTTGTGACCGTCGATTGACGAAGAGCTAGCTCCCGCTTGGGGATGCCTTTTTCTTGATTTCGTATACTATTCATGTTGTATCCCGTTTGGGGGCCAGTATTTACAAAGGAGACTCTGCCGAAATTTTCAGTAAATTTTTGATGTTTTTAAAAACCGCATAATTCGGCTTATGCTATTGAAACTACTTGCTTTAAGTTGGTTTTTCCTGCACTCTACTACTTTTTTTGGTTTGGATTTCTGGGTTTTCGGTTTACTTAGATTACGTACGCCTCGAGACGTTCGTAGTTTAAGTGCCGGTCATGTTCCATACTTTCGGATCGTGACAGAATCCTAGGAATTTACCTGAGGACACCCTAAACGCGCATTTGAGAGGGTTCATCTTCAAGTTGTATTGCCGAAGGCGTTGAAATACGATCTTCAGATGCTCGGGATGTTCCTCGTATGATTTGCTTTTCACCACGAGGTCGTCAATATAGCATTCGACGATTTCATATATAAGGTCATCGAAGATCTTCGTCATGGCTTTCTGATAGGTGGCACCGGCGTTCTTTAGACCGAAAGGCATCACCTTGTAGCAGAATATACCTAAAGGGGTCCGGAAAGCGGTGTGCTTCCGGTCTTTGGGATGCATCTTTATCTGATTGTATCCCGACGATCCGTCCATGAAGGAGAAAAGTTCGTGAGTGGACGTGTTATCTATCATCAGCTCAGTGACCGGTACTGGGAAATCGTCCTTTGGGCGGGCTTTATTGAGATCCTGAAAGTCTACGCAGATGCACACCGTCCCATTCTTCTTCATTACTGGGACGATGTTGGCGATCCAGTCAGGGTACTGAATCTCTTGAATGAAGCCAGAGTTGATCAGCTTCTTGACCTCGGCGTTAATGCTCATCTCAAGCTCGAGCCGCATTCTTCTCGGTGCTTGTTTGATTGGCTTAATGTCCAGGGATATTTCCAGTTTGTGGACAGCAATCTCTGGATCTAATCCTGGCATTTCGGAATAGTTCCATGCGAAGCAATCTTTATGCTGTAGGAGCACGTCTTTTAGTGTAGCCACCCTCTCTTCAAACAATAGCTTACTGACGAATGTCGGCCGCGGGTCGTTTGCCGTCCCCAAATCAATCTTTTTGAGGTTATCTGTAGTAGTGTGTATTCTATCTTCCAGCTCTTTTGGCGCTGGTGGAAACTCTGAGATCACCTCGTCATCATTGTTCTCGAAGCACCAGGGGAGGTCACCCCTATCCTCAGGCTCTTCTTTTGATAGTGTTATCATATGACAAGTACGAGCTCGCTTCCACGATCGACGTTGATCCGGTTCTCCTCTCGCGGATTTAGGCTCATGTTTCTGCGGCGGTGTTACCCTCCAACTGCTGGATAGAGCGAATTTGCCAAGCTGATATTGATCTTCGACCCAGTTCTTGAAGGTGAAGCAGTCTTCGAGGGGGTGTCCTATTGCTCGGTGATAAGAGCAATAGTCTGGATGAGAGACCTCGTTAGCTTGCTCAGGGTGTTTGGACTCCGGAAGTGTAAGCATTTGATGTCTTATGGCAAGATCAAGTATCTTCTTTGTCTTGTCTTGAGGAAAAGAGTATGCTCGACTCATCTTCTTCATAAGGGACAAATCCGGACCACTCGATTCCCTATCGTGTGACTTCTTGGTCCCGCTTTGTCGCTGTCGAACGCCTTTTCCGCTCTTTGGTTTGTTTCTGCCTCTGCGTCGGGCCTTTTATACGACAGGTTGACAGGGAGGGGCATTTTCATCTTTCGTAGCCTGTTGAAGAAGGCGCTGAGTCCTGGCTCTCTCGTAAATGGCTATTTCGCGATTATGGTCGTCTCGAACTTTTTGACCAGCTTCCCTTATGAGCTTGTCCATTTGTTCATCGAACGACAGACTGGGCATTTTCACATCGGGGGCTCTTTCTGGTTCAGGGTTAGTATTCTCCCATTGAGCATCTCCTTCTTCATCAAAGTCATGTATGACATAGCAGTCGCGAAGTAGCTCCCATTTCTTGGACCGAACATATCCAAGCCCGATCGCTTCCATTCTCCCGTTAGGCAACTTGCGCTGAGTTCCGGGAACGTTCCAGATCCTGTCATAGAACTTAGCTTTTCGAACGGTCTGTTTGAGGGGTATCCCTTAGCGCTTCAATAGCCTTTTCAAGCCTTCTGTGTAATATCTAGGCAGACGGATGGGCTGGAGCCTATCAAGTATAGAATCCGCGCCATGCCAAACTTCTTTCTCAACTCTTGTTTCCGTGAATCGGTAGAATAGGATTGCCTATTCGCCTTCTCGCCTGGGAGGGACATAGAACGTCTGCAGATCTTCCACACTGTAGGTATCAAGCGCGTCTAGTTCTTTATGATGTTTGGGCGGAACCATGGCAACTTGCAAACATTGCTCTTCATCAGCGAATGTTTGTATTGAAGGCCGAGCGGAGAATATAGCATGGACCTCATCTTCCGAGTGTAGGGTTGCTAGGCACACGCACAATGGTCTACGAGGCATCAACCATGCCCGATTTAAAATTTAGCCGTGCCGAACAACCCAAAGCCGGATCTTTAAACTAGAGATTAGGCGAAAACAAGTATGTTAAACACTTTAACACTAAGTGAGAGGGATTACAACCTTTGTAGATCCGGTCTTTCACTTCTTAAGCTCCGTGTTGAGGTCCCTTCGCTGCGATCATCGTGTTCCGGACTCTCGAGAGGCTCCACAAAGAGAAAGATGCAAGCTTGCTTCCGATCTTCGATAACAAAGATGATCTACCTTGAAGTTTCATTAACACAAGCTCTCACTCACTAAATGAAGTGAACACTCTCATCTAAAGGGCAAGGGTAGATGAGAATGATGAAGTAGGATTTTTGCTCTCATTTATAATCTTTTTCTCACACATAATCATCACTTAGAAAAATCTAGAAAGTTTTTTCCATGAAGAAGTCAAGGAGGAAGAAGATGATAATTCATTTGTAATGAATAATGAAAAGAAGATAATGATTAATAATGCAACCATGGTTAACCATGACTAGGCTAACCCTTGTAGAGACTTAACTAAGGGTAAGGCTTTGGGTTGGGTTAAGAATGAGTCACTTGAAAATATCATAACTCAAAACAAAAAAGAAACATTATAGAAGGTTCATGAATGCACCAACTCAAATCAAACCCTAACCTTGTTTAATCTCCACTAAACAAATTGCATTAGTTATCATATCATGTTACAATATTATATATCACATATATAATATTTATTGTAATAAAATAAAATAATACAATTAACATATATCGCATATATATCAATGTATTACCCGAGTGAGAAAAATAATCTTTTAGTGAGCTTATAATAGGTAATGTAATTTAATATATGACATATATTATTATACATTAAATTATCGAATCAACACTTGATCCGACAATCCGGCTATATCGCATACAACCGACTAATATATCATTTACCGATTCATCGAATCAACACTTGATCCGATGACCCGGCTGATATCAAATATCGCGAGAATAGAATACGGTATCTCATATCGTATTATCCTCGGTCCTGCACATATCACATATGTGCCCCTACTCCGTTTTGCCTGAGTCAAGAAACCTCTGTGTAGGACTCTAAAGAATCGTCAATACGCCAACAGTAGGTGATGATCATATCAAACACCCATAAGCTGCAAGCAGTCAGCTAAACGTAACAGCCACCCAGGTATTGAGCGATCAGAAGATCAACAAGCAAGCATGTACATTCTCCTGCGAATCCAATCAGTAACACTCCCGTACAGTCTGGTGTCGTCGTCTGATATGTTGCATATCTCGCTTAGGGGTGGTAAACGTCAGACCCCAGTAGCTCGATAAGTCGTGTCGATTTGAGGTCTATAACAGTTTGAGAAACTACTGATAACACTTACCAGTAAATCTCAGCAACCCTGGCCAGGGATTTCCAGATATAACCAATCGAACACAGCGCAACATCAACTCCCTATACCGGGAGAGACGAATCCCCTCCTATCGCTCATTGCCTCCATGTGATTCGGGACTGTACCCAAAAGCCACCTTTTTGCACGCCCACTTGGACGTGGTATGATGGAAATCAAAGCACAGTGGGAATCACACAAGACTCTATGACAATCTCGGGTCAACAGACTACTCTGTACCAGTGTCACCGAAGAACTGCCATCTGACGTGAGGTATAATACCATCTGGGAGTTCTCGGCGAGTCCGTCCAGTATACCCAGTCTCTACTGAGCACCCGTACACCATCCTTGATGTCAAACACTGATGGATATGGGATCATCCATCGCCCATCATATGGGTCAAGATGCGTATACGCTAGTCTACTCTGGTGTATCGATGCCCTGTCTCGATACACCCTCGACTAGGAACTGTTATAGGATGTACTCGTCGACTACCGTGGCCCCACTAGTATGATCTCATCATAGTCCCAGTAGTCGAATACATATCCTAAGGGCTTTATCAACATGTAACATAGAGACAATCAGAGTGCATGTTAAGATAATACTATCATGTCGAGCAAGAAAGTCCTCCCTATATATGTCCAAGCATCCACTACAATATACATCATATGTATAGTAATGGACTCTAGGGCATACATATAACTAACAATCTCCCACTTGCACTAGGGCCATCTGTTGTGGTATCACATACCCAACAATTAGCTGCGGTTGAAGTATCTCATACTCAACCATCCCATAAAAGTCTCTACTGGGAAAAAGACCTTTGTGAGTGGATCTGTGCTGTTGTCCTCTGTGTCTACTCTCCTAACCTCGATCTGCCTGGAGATCAACCAACTCCTTGATCAGGTGATACTGCCTAAGAATTTTTTCTGGATTTCTGATGGGACGGGGAGTTCTTTGGACAAAGCCATAACTCCATTGTCACACAATGGTAAGAACGAAGTTCATCTTATGAACTTATATATATCCAGACTGCCTCTTTGGTAGCATCCTTGGTAACGATGTATCTTGCTTTTAATCGTCAAGTAAGTCACGGTATCTAGCTTGGAACTCTTCCAACATACCGTCCCTCCACTGAGGGTAAAGACAATGCCTGCGACTGACATTCAGTCGTCCTTATCACTCTGGAACCATTCTAGTGATTCTCCCCAGGATCGATTGATACCATCTCACTACACCTAGTGAGAATCCTAACATCCAATTAGATCTATCTCATATATCCAAAACCTAGGATTTAGGAGGTAACTTTTTGATCCTATATAGAGAATCAATGTGATAAGCGGAGATTGACCGAGCGTAGCATAGGAAACTCCTTCCTTATCAAGAGCATGTCATCCACGTACTCTACGAGGATCATCACCATACTCCCTACTACCTTTTTGTATATACAAGGTTCATCTACCATTTTGATGAAGTCAAACTCTTTGACTACCACATCAAAACAGATGTTCCAACTCCGCGATGCCTGCTTTATCACATAAAACATCTTGCATACATTTTCGCTGCTCTCACTGTCTACGAAGCCCTCTGGCTGTGTACTTATAGACGCTCTCTTCTAAAACATCATTTAGAAAAGCAGTCATGACACCCAACCACCAGATATCGTAGTCATAGTATGTAGCCGTGGCAAGTAGGATCTGGATGGACTTAAGCATAGCTTTGAAAGTCTCAACTTTTCCATGTACACCAAGTAATCTTCTCAAGATATACTTGCTCCCGATGGGGATTTAACCCTTCAGATAAAGCAACCAAAGTCCACACTTTGTTGGTGTATAAGGATTCCATCTCAGATCGCTAAGCATCCAGCCATTCTTACAGAGTCCCACTCCTGATGGCCTGCTCGAAAATAGTTGGGTCATCATCTCATGATGTAATTCTCACTCCCACTGTCATAGAGAAACCGAAGTATCTCTCAGGTGGGTGAGGAACCCTACCAGATCAGCGGAGAGGCTGAGATTCGTTGGAAACTATTGAATCCTTTGGTTCTATCAAATCATCTGCTGTAGTTTGTATAGCTGAAACTTCTTCCAGTTCTACCTCATGACCACTAATTTTTCCACAAGAAATTCCCTTTCACAAAGGTGGCATGCTGAGAAACAAAACAATTTTGTTCCTCGATTAGGTAGAAGATATTCCCTTGCGTATGCTTGGGATATCCAACAAACTTCCACAGATCTGACTATGCCTCGAGCTTGTCCGGATTATGCTTTTAGACATAGGCTGGACAACCCCAAATCTTAACAAACTTAAGATATGGGCTCTTCCCATTCCATATCACATATGAAGTGGTAGGCAACTGATTTGATTGGAACCCTATTCAATAGGTATGCAGCTTCTCAAGCGCATAACACCCAAAAGGAAATAGGAAACTCAGCAGTACTCATCATAGAGCACACCATATCACATAGGGTGCTATTGCTCCGCCCCGATACACCGAGGTGCTGTGGTGTATTCGGAGGAGTAATGCTGAGAGAGAATCACATTCTCTCTTAGAATAGTCCAGGAATTCCGTGCTCAAGTATTCTCCTCCCTGATCTCATCAAAGGACATAATACTTATACCCGTTTATGGTTCTCTACTTCTAACTTATATTCTGTGAATATCTCAAAAGCTTCGGACTTGTGTTTCAACAGGAACATATGTCTGAATCTTGACTGATCATCAAAGAATGTAATGAAGTACAAAGAACCGATCTTGGCATGAGTAGACAGGGGACCTTCATACATCAGCATGTATCAATCCCAAGAGTTCACTAACTCTTTCTCTGTTTCCAATAAACAGAGCTATGGTCATCTTATCATTGTGACATGACCGGCAAGTTTCATAAGATGTAAATTCAAACTAATTTAAATATGCATCTAAATGTAACTTGGCTAGTCGAGTCGTATTGATATGACTTAGTCTACAATACCTCAAGAAGGATTCGTTCATTTCTGAACTATTCCTCTTGTGTGTGTTCTGTATACTAAAAACTGTAGTTTGATTTAGAACGTCAATGCTTTTAGATAACGTGTCTGAACCGATCAACTCTTGATATAGGAAATGTTCAAAACATTATCCAACAATACAAAATTATATCCTTTCTTTACTAATAAAGAGACTGTTATGATGTTGTATATCAGGTTCGGTATCTAATAACATTCATTCAGAATCAATGTATTCTGGTAATCCAGGGTGATAGTGACCAACAGACTTGGCTGCAACACTTGCACCGTTTCTATCTTATGAAACTTATCACCCGTTCTCAGTTTTCTACCTATTTGTAGCCCATGTAACAAATTACATATGTAGGATCCTGATCCAGTATCAAATAACCAAGACGTAAAGGATACTGAGAAACAATTCTCTGTAATGAACACACCCGAAGAAGATGCATCAGCATGCACTTTCTTCGTTTGGGCGGCACGGGAATTCTGGTAATCCCCTATTTCCTGCTCTGTCTTATAAAAATTATAAGTTGGAGCGGGACCAACGTTCCCCAGCTCAGTATAACAAGCGGGTTCGGTCAATATATCCGTATTATTATCTTGATTAAGACGTGATATGGTCGCTACCAGGAGAGAGAGAGAAGAAAACACTCAGCGTGCGCTTTTCCAAGATTAGATTGGTTATCAATTTATCTAATCAGGATGTCTCTCACTGTATTAGTCTAATCTTCCTTCAAACCCTAAAAGGAAAGACTAGCCGGGATTAATTACACCCTACAAGTTCGTCAATCTTTCAGCCAGGCCAGTGCCGGTACTTTGAGGGAGGTTCCCCGTGCTTTCGCACGGACCTAATTAAAGTAAACCTCGTTTTCCGAGAGGCGTAACCCCGTTGACATCTTTCTAGACACCTACTTGATCGGCTAATTGTAATGTGCAAAACTCTTCCAGGAGTAACTCTTACTCGTAGCGGGTATCGGGATCCAACTATCTCATAGAAGGTATGCAATCTCATTGCAAATTTCAACACTTGAAATTCCCAATAATATTTTGCCCCTGGTGACTTATGACCTTAACTATGGTCAACAAATCATAAGCACTAGTCAAGTTCTACCCGTCATTTCTTGATTAAATAGACCCACCCACATGACCCTTAACTAAGGTCAACAAAGTCATATGACTGTCCTAACTAATCGCATCATATGCTATATAAGAAAACATCACTTAGCTACCGTACACTGTGGCTTAACTAAGGTCAACAAACACAGCACGAATACTAAGTACTCTACTTCCTAAAGTGACGGAGGGTTACGACAGGTTTTTAAGAAAACCTTTTGCGTAATGAACTTGATATCGTTGTAGAATCGAGTGATTTTAAATGGAGTGTTTTTTAGGCTTTTCTAGTTTTGCTAAAGAGGTCACTCCCGGTGAAGGGATCGTCAGCTCTTTCCTCGTCGAATAAGGTGCAGGATATTTCACAAATACCACTATGCAAAGCAAGAACTATAGAAGCAATCAAAAGACAAACCGAGTTTGTAGCATCTGCTAGTTTCACTAAAGAGGTCACTCCCGGTGAAGGGATCTCGGCTCTTTCCTTATCGAATAAGGTTCTGGATGTTCTACAAGGAACACCGCTATGCAAATCAAGAACTAGAGCTACTTGTTTTTGAGACAAGTTTCTACAACATCTTTAGGTTTCTTTTATTTTCATTAATCTCATTAATGAAGTCCCATTTTAATTATGCTTCACAAGCATCACTTTTGAAACGAAATCTGTAATATAACATATATCTCATATATATAATATAAACATTCGTCTCAGGCAGTAATATGATCTCATCACAGAACATTGTAGCAGAAGAACATATATGAAATATTGGATATACTAGGACATCCGTGTTTTAATACGAGCCTGTATAAAACACGGATTCCACGGTCGCGATGAATAGCCAAACCCACATCCCTAGACCACTATGAGAGTGGCAAGCAACACTGCCAATTCTAGGGTTAAGAGACCCGGTCTCGATTCCTCGAGATGGTCTCCCACTGGACCCTAGAACCCGGTTACTTATGCTCCCCGCCTTGGGTCTACCTAATGCGGAAAAGTAAATAATATACAAAGGTGACATCATCCTCAGCCCGGAAGTGCCCCAATAAAAGAATATTACATACAAATGAATTTTACATGAATGAAAAAGAAAAACTCTCATCTCACATAAAACCCCCGGCTATTCAAAACACGACGATCCAATATAACATATCACAGCAACACATAATATCACATATCATCAACGTAAGCAAGTATGCGTATCCCGATTGTCGTTGATGTATAGCAACGAAGCTGGCGATACACCACATACTACGCTTACGGTCACAGAAAAGAAAGTGTAAAACTACAACAGTTGGAATCCGCAACCACCTTAGACATCGTATGCCTAACCAAATGAATTCCTTAGATATCGCATGCCTAACAATTATAAACTCCGCATTTTAGTCTCATTATCGAAAACTCTTTTCAATATCAAGTCGGGCAATTCAACAAGATTCCCGACATTCTGATCGAATGCTCGTCGTAAATTTTAGTAGACGGCCGCACCCCCAATGCCGTCGACGAAGTGCACGAAGGCGGAACACCGCTGCCGCGAGCACCCTAACGGATGCTTTTGGCGACGGGGTTCTCCTACAGTCACTTGGTCGAGGCTTTGGGGCATGGCTGTCTGTTAAGTTTACCCGGCGAGTATCCGCGTACGCTACGTGATTGCGACGGACTTTTGATCGCATCAAAATCCCGTGGCAACCGATCATCTGAGACTAAACTGCTATGTTTATAACATTCAAATTAGTTATCCCATAACTATATGTGAATTCTAAATATTGTATCACATTCCAGATAAATAGACAGTGTTAAACTTTCCGATCGAATAATCAAACACCCAAAATTTCCCAAATAGTTCTCAACACTTGAAATTAGTTTAAAAACATCCATCACATGCCACAGTACCAATGGTCCAGCCGTAGAAGGGTCAAGCCAATGCCTCACATGTGGCACGTCGTACTGCCATAAACCCTAAGGTTTAGAGCCAAGTCAAGACGGTCACATAATCGAGTTAAGGTTTGTTGTCTTCTAGAGAGTCCACCGCGTTACTTGCACGACTTAGAACGTTCTTAAACTATGGAAAAATCCAACGCTTGGAAATTTTCCGGCAGGGGAAAAAGTGAGTTATTGATATCCGTTCGAACTTTTTAACAGTTTCTAAAATTACCCGGAAAAACTTAAACGAAGTTAAATTATCCGATCGAATCAACGAGTCCCCAATACAACCCAGAAAACTCAACACTTGAGTAACAATTAAAAATTCCCAGAAGAATCAGGAAACACCTACGGACGTTACTGTAGAAAAAGAAATCCCTAATCTTTACATACGGCCGCGGAACCGCCGCAAAAAGCAGGGTACTGCCGCGGTTCCGCGGCGATACGGTAGTATTAGGTTGTCGTTTTCTGCAGTTATCCTTAGATTTTCTGAGCATTTTTAATTAGAAAAAATCAACATTTTTAAAAAATATCCAGAGAAGGGTATTCGTCGGGGTTTCCGGGTTCGATCGGACTTTAAACTTCGCCAAGACTTCGCCTAAAGCTCTAGCTTAGCTCTGATACCACTGTAGGGTTGCTAGGCACACGCACAAGGGTCTACGAGGTATCAACCATACCCGATTTAAAATTTAGCCGTGCCGAACAACCCAAAGCCGGATCTTTAAACTAGAGATTAGGCGAAAACAAGCATGTTAAACACTTTAACACTAAGTGAGAGGGATTAAAACCTTTGTAGATCCGGTCCTTCACTTCTTAAGCTCCGTGTTGAGGTCCCTTCGCTGCGATCATCGTGTTCCGGACTCTCGAGAGGCTCCACAAAGAGAAAAATGCAAGCTTGCTTCCGATCTTCGATAACAAAGATGATCTACCTTGAAGTTTCATTAACACAAGCTATCACTCACTAAATGAAGTGAACACTCTCATCTAAAGGGAAAGGGTAGATGAGGATGATGAAATAAGATTTTTGCTCACATTTATAATCTTTTTCTCACACATAATCATCACTTAGAAAAAGCTAGAAACCTTTTTCCATGAAGAAGTCAACGAGGAAGAAGATGATAATTCATTTGTAATGAATAATGGAAAGAAGATAATGATTAATAATGCAACCATGGTTAACCATGACTAGGCTAACCCTTGTAGAGACTTAACTAAGGGTAAGGCTTTGGGTTGGGTTAAGAATGAGTCACCTGAAAATATCATAACTCAAAACAAAAAGAAACCTTCTAGAAGGTTCATGAATGCACTAACCCAAATCAAACCCTAACCTTGTTTAATCTCCACTAAACAAGTTGTATTAGTTATCATATCATGTTACAATATTATATATCACATATATAATATTTATTGTAACAAAATAAAATAATACAATTAACATATATCGCATATATATCAATGTATTTCCCGAGTGAAAAAAAGAATCTTTTAGTGAGCTTATAATAGTTAATGTAATTTAATATATCACATATATTATTATACATTAAATTATCGAATCAACACTTGATCCGACAATCCGGCTATATCGCATACAACCGACTAATATATCATTTACCGATTCATCGAATCAACACTTGATCCGATGACCCGGCCGATATCAAATATCGCGAGAATAGAATACGGTATCTCATATCGCATTATCCTCGGTCCTGCACATATCACATATGTACCCCTACTCCGTTTTGCCTGAGTCAAGAAACCTCTGTGTAGGACTCTAAAGAATCGTCAATACGCCGGCAATAGGTGATGATCATATCAAACACCCACAAGCTGCAAGCGGTCAGCTAAACGTAACAGCCACCCAGGTATTGAGCGATCAGAAGATTAACAAGCAAGCCTGTACATTCTCCTGCGAATCCAATCAGTAACACTCCCGTACAGTCCGGTGTCGTCGTCTGATATGTTGCATATCTCGCCTAGGGGTGGTAAACGTCAGACCCCAGTAGCTCGATAAGTCGTGTCGATTTAAGGTTTATAACAGTTCGAGAAACTACTGATAACACTTACCAGTAAATCTCAGCAACCCTGGCCAGGGATTTCCAGTTATAGCCAATCGAACATAGCGCAACATCAACTCCCTATACCGGGAGAGACGAATCCCCTCCTATCGCTCATTGCCTCCATGTGATTCGGGACTGTACCCAAAAGCCACCTTTTTGCACGCCCACTTGGACGTGGTATGATGGAAATCAAAGCACAGTAGGAATCACACAAGACTCTATGACGATCTCGGGTCAACAGACTACTCTGTACCAGTGTCACCGGAGAACTGCCATCTGACGTGAGGTATAATACCATCTGGGAGTTCTCGGCGAGTCCGTCCAGTGTATCCAGTCTCTACTGAGCACGCGTATACCATCCTTGATGTCAAACACCGATGGATATGGGATCATCCATTGCCCATCATATGGGTCAAGATGCGTATACGCTAGTCTACTCTGGTGTATCGATGCCCTGTCTCGATACACCCTCGACTAGGAACTGTTATAGGATGTACTCGTCGACTACCGTGGCCCCACTAGTATGATCTCATCATAGTCCCAGTAGTCGAGTACATATCCTAAGGGCTTTATCAACATGTAACATAGAGACAATCAGAGTACATGTTAAGATAAAGGGTTACCAGATAGCATACTATCATGTCGAGCAAGAAAGTCCTCCCTATATATGTCCAAGCATCCACTACAATATACATCATATGTACAGTAATGGCCTCTAGGGCATACATATAACTAACACCGAGTCACTGCCAAAGGTCAACATGGGAGCGGACGGTCCTGGCTTGTTGTACTGGGGCAGGCCTGGATAAACTATCTCTTCCTCTTCCTCAGTATCACTCCCGAAGACAGGAATGGTGGTGATAGCTTTGTTCTCCGGCTTACGACATCTCTGTGTCCTCGAAATCTGGCAAGAAGTATTTTGCATCTTCGTAATTGCGGACTTCGTTCACGGAGAATGGGTTCAGCTCTCCTGTTGCGGTATACTCGAGACCATCCTTAAAGTATTTCATACACTGATGTTGTGTAGAAGGGATGATGTTGTACTCGTGTAACCAAGGACAGCCGAGCAAAGCGTTATAGCATGTCTTGGCGTTAATGACATGAAATTTAATGTCTATGACAAGCAGTCCGAAGCGCAATGTCAATATCACAGACCCGAGAGTCCACGATGACTGGGAGTCAAAACCGGAGATGGTGATTTTATCACGAGCGAGATGCTAGACGCTCATGCAGATTTCCTTCAACACTCGCATGTTGAGGAGATTGACGGAAGACCCATTGTCGACCAGGATTTTACCTATCTTTATATCGTGGCAGTACCCTGAGACATAGAGGGGACGGTTGTGTTCGCACGTCACAAGGAGGAGGTCTTCGTCGCCGAAGGTGACATCGACTGTGTGTACTTCCTCCAGCTCGTCCTTCATCTTTTCTTCGGCGAGAAAAGCTTGGAATTGCTCTGGCTCTTGTAGCGCCTTGATCAATGAATCTCTTGCTTCTTTTGATAGTAAAAGGGCGTCGAGAACGCTGAGCTGCGAAGGTAACTTCCTCAAGTGTGCCAGAACATTGTAGTCCACCTTGTTCTTCTTTGGCGGGTCATTGGCAGTCAACTCTTTCACGACTTGGTCATCCAGGGCGATATCCTCAGAGACCTTTTCCTTTCCCTTATCTTTTCTACTTGTGGGTCCGAGATTCTTTTCTGGAAGCGTGCGATTGCGCAGCTGAATGTTTCCACAGGCCTTCGGTTCTTCCTCCTTCCCCAACGTGAATTCTTTAAAGAGAGGGCCAAGAGCCATTTCCTCGTCAAAGTCGCTCCCGAAGGTGAGAACCTGCGATCCCCCGGTGTTGATCATGTGACAGTTACCGGTAGTTCTTTTATGCTCCTCGGTCGCACTTCTTTGCTCCCGACAAGTTTTGTGTTTCATCTGCTTAAAATGTTGCCGATGAGCAACATATCCCTGCCACCATCTTTTAAAAGCGTCGCACTCTTCGGTCGGGTGCGAAATCTTTCGATGATATAAGCAGTAGCTAGGATGTGTTTCTATTTCACCAGGAGTGTTTCCTTCAGAGGGTGGTAGGTTCATTCCCATTGATATGGCTTTAGCAAACCTTTTTCTCGTCTTGAACTTGTTTTTATCAGCGACGGATGTTCCTTGATTCGGCGGGAGTGCCTCGACTCTTTCGTCCAGTCGCCGGCGTTTGGCTTTTTCAAATATGGACATCTCACGCTCCGATTGGCTTTACTTTTCAGATGAATCTCATTCAGGAAGGCGTCGATCATTTCGTCTGACGGCCGTAGGAGTTTCGGCTCGGGACCTGCCCCCGGTCTCTCTGTGCAGGGAGCTTCTTCATTGTTTAGTGATGAATGAGAGATCACATGGCAGCTTGCTACGTAATCCTCAGATCCATCCGATGAGTCTTCTCCATCATCTTCGTCCTCAAGGACGTGGCTGAGGAACTCTTGGAGCGTGATTGGAGTCCGCGCCTTCTGGTTATACTCTTCCAGCGCGTCAATCTGTTTCTGTAGGTCCGTGCGCTTGTCGCCAGGCTTCACAAGCTTTTTGGATTTCTTCTTCTTTTTCGAAGATTTCGACGGCTGGGTGTGAGCACTTTGGCTATCACCACCAATCTCTGGAGTTGGGCGCGGCTTACAGCATCCTTTTGATAATCTGGGGTTCCAGCGGGTTCTTCCACCTGATCGCCGAGCATGTCTAAAGATCATTCAGCATCCTTTTGGTTTTGGCTGAAAGCACGACCTCCCATGGAGCTTTTCGACAAAAGAGCACGTTGCCCCCGATGTGTCCGCCTTCTTAGGAGTGTGCGGTTGTGGTGGGGTTACTTTCCACTTCTCGGACAGCGCAAACTTGCCTTGTAGGTATTGATCCTCGATCCATCCCTTAAAGACGAAGCAATCCTCGATCGGGTGACTTACCATTTGGTGGTAAGGGCAATAATTGTTAGTTGTATGTATGCCCTAGAGGCCAGTATTGTACAGATGATGTATGTTATATTGGATGCTTGGACATATATAGAGATGACTTTCTTGCTCGATATGATAGTAAGCTATCTGGTTGCTCTTTATCTTAACATGTATACTTGTCTCTTTATACTGTCTTATAGTTACATGTTGGTAAAGCCCTGAGGATGTGTACTTGACTACCTGGACTATGATGCGGATCTATACTAGTGGGGACATGGTAGGTCCATAAGTACATCCTTCAAGGTCCCTAGTCATGGGTGTATCGAGACGGGGCATCGATATACCAGTGTAGACTAGCGTATACGCTTCTCGACCCATGAGATGGGCAATGGATGATCCCATATCCATTGGTGTTTGACATCAGAGATGGTATACGGGTGCTCAGTGGAGACTGGGTACACTGGACGGACTCGCCGATAACTCCCAGATGGTATTATACCTCATGTCAGATGGCAGTTCTTAGGTGACACTTGTGCAGGTTAGTCTGTAGACCCGAGATCGTCATAGAGTCTTATGTGATTCCCACTGTGCTTTGATTTCCACCTTACCACGTCCATGAGGGCATGCAAAATGGTGGTTTTTAGGTACAGTCCCGAGTCACATTGGAGGCGATGAGCGATAGGAGGGGTTTCGTCTCTCCCAGTATTGGGGGTTGATGTTGCGCTGTGCTCGATTGGCCGTAACAGGGAAGTCCCTGGCCAGGGCTGATTCAGAGATTTGCTGGTAAGTGTTACCAGTAGTTTCTCGACCCGTTATGAGCCTCACATCGGCACGACTTATCGGTTATTGGGGTCTGACGTTTACCACCCCTAGACTTGATATGCGACATATCTGACGAAAAGACCGGACTGTACGGTAGTGTTGCCGGTTGGCTCGACGGGAGTTGTAGCAGGTTCGCTTGTTTTCTTCTGATCGCTCAATACCCGGGTGGCCGTTACGTTTAGCTGACCGCTTGCGGCTTGGGGGTGCTTGATATGATCATCACCCACTGCCGGCGTATTAACGAGTCTTAGAGTCCCACAAAGGAGTTACCTAGTCCAGACGAAACGTTGTGGTGCGCGTATTCGATATGCGCATGGACCCGGT